>BSBK01008882.1:2222500-2387500 GCA_027943335.1 Chamaecyparis obtusa | reverse complement strand
GGTGTCGACCACACTAGAGGATGTGTATCAGATCCTATGGGTTCCGTGCCATGGAGAGCTTGTAAGTATAATCATGTTTATAGATAGTCATAGTTGTAAAGTTTCCATATGATATAAACTGACATGATTGTTTGTTGGCACAGGTATACTATGATCAGGATCCAACAGAGGGGAGACAAGTTATCCAGGGTATGTTCTAGGATGTCACCATCCTAGACCGACACATCAGCTGGGATCGTTTGATGGATGACTTTGGTAGGGACTTCCTAATGTCTTGTATTGTTGCATCTTTTATTGTTCAGGACCTCATGACTGACAGGAGTCAGAAGGTTTTTCCACTGGGATGGGGCAGACTGTTAGTAGATCTAGTGACACGTCCACGACGGATGGCATGGGGTCCGGCCATATTGGCTGAGATATACTATGAGTTACATGAGATTGTCTACCAGGATGGCAGGACTTGGGTGTGTGGGGCCATACTTGCTTAAATATTGGCATGGGAGCACATCACTGTAGTGCATCCTTGAGTGTAGCCTAGGGAGCGCAGGTATCCCTATATGTATAGGTATACAGGTTTCATCTCTCAGGCTCATACTGGGGATGTCTCTTATTATCGGAGGGTGTTGGATGAGCTCAACTCATTCACTTGGAGACCTTATAGGTCATGTGAGTAGTGGGGTGACAGAGGGTAGCTAGATTATATGCTTTGCAATCGGCCACTGGTAGGTCAGCATTCTGATATTGTGGAGAGATTCATTATTACTCAGGTCTGGAGACAGTTCAAACACCAGCAGAGGGTGTCTACGGAGACCACTACACATGCTCAGTTCTGGGATGAGGAGAGGCATGGTTGGCTGTCGATGCTGGATTACCAGTAGGTAGTACAGGACACAACTGCTATACGTCAGGAGCCATGGGAGTACCTACCAGACATGGCGGATGCGGGTGCAGATGCAGCTTACAGAGTAGAGAGGCGTAGGGCTCCATTTCCCAAATTCACTATGCCAGATGTATAGCTGGCTACTCAGGGGGATGATGGGGGAGATGACGGAGATGGAGGAGATGGAGGGGATGGAGGGGATGGAGGGAGAGGGAGAGGGAGAGGGATGGAGAGAGCTGAGGGATCTAGATCAGGTGGCTGGAAATGGTCACAGGGATGGAGATCAGTGACTCCTGAGGATGAGGTGAGACCATCTCACTGACAAGCAGAGGCCAGGTAGGATCCACCTGTAGGAGGGGAGGATCTGAGAGCTAGGATCTAGGCTCTAGAGATGGAGATGTAGCAGCTACACATCACCATAGCAGTTAGAGAGAAGCAGCTCACTAATTTGAGGGCAGAGAGAGTTCAGCAAATTATAGATCTCAGGGCAGAGATAGCACGCCGGGAGAGGGCGGCATAGGAAAATGCAGTAGAGATCTGGAGAGAGACAGCACGAGCTGCTTATTATCATGGACTCTACCTACAGGTTGTGCCAAAGGGTCAGAGAGCACCATCGTACTCTCAGAGGGTAGGCATATCAGACATGGTACCAGATGCGGTACCACCTCCCCCACCACCAGGTCCTCGAGATGGTGGCAGCAAGTCCTAGGTTTAGGCTTAGGTTTAGATGTGTGGACATATCATGAGACTTTGTGATCCAGATTTTGGGATCTCATATTGTATATTGTATGATGACATTGTTATAGATATATGAGATTACTGGATGTTTGATATATCATGTGTATTTGTCTCACTTGTGATGGATGTATTAGTTTATGTATTGTCTTGTCATTTTGCTCAAAATGTATGTTTTAAATGCTCATGTATATTCTATCTCATAGATGTATGTTTGATTATTATGTGTATGATGTAGACTCATGTTTCTGAAAATGACATTTTTAGGGATATAGATATGATGATAAGATTAACCCCTTGTGATGAACTAGAATAGGTTTGAGATGAAAGACAAGGAGCAAAAGACATGATCAAGAATGGGAAGAATGAGCATAGTTGACCAACAAGTCCTTGAAAGATAACAAAGGAGAGCTCTCTCCATATGCAAGGTGCAAAACTAAACTATCATGAACCTACAAATGCAAGCTACTATGAAAAGTGGTTGACTTGCAAGGTCACAACGCTTATAGACATCTAATTATCATCATCGAGCTTTATTGGTAGCATCGTAAGATCATTGAATACACACTAGCATAACTATGGGTATATGAATATGATCTATATTAGATAGAATGTGGGAATCCCACCTAGGCACCAAAGACATATAGGTCAAGATGACTAGTGCAGTGAGATTACCTAAGTTTTCTATAGTGAGATTATGCTTGCATCAGGACATAAGAAGATTAAGATGGCTATAAGCATGCACTCGCGAAAAGTCAAGGATGATACCTTGTCAATCCCTAGTGTCAAGTAAGACCAGCATAAATGCTCATGACAGTTAGGATCAATGAAATATACCCACAAGCAGATAAAGAAATAAAACATGTTCTCATACACTCATTCTTCTAGCTATACATCATCAAAAACTTCTCAGGGAGAGACCACTCATCAAATAAATCCTCATAGACATCACACAAAGAAAAAGAAAGTCAACATATCTCAATCAAGTTGATTGTTTAAGTGCATGTGTGTTGGTCATAGAGTCAAACTTTGAGTATCAAATTTGCTAATGAGTGATATCACATGATACTTAGACTAGTGGGTAAGACATCTAATAAGTGTTGAGAAACACTCGACGCTAGGGTAGTGTTGAAAAACATAGTTTGGGGTGGTGTTGAAAAACACCTATTTGTAAAATGCCCCAAGAGACAAACACACCTAAAGGACCTATGCTAACAGGTATGCCCCCTAGACAAAAATAAAGACCAATTCCAGACCAAGTCAAATAAAGTCAAGGCATGATGGAGAATGGCTAAGTGTCAAGGACGCATGCTAAGAGATAAGGGTGCAAAGGCCTCAAGTAGCGCCTATTTCTAGGTTTTCACCACTTGGAGATTTTTTGATTTTTTTGTATTTTTTCTACCAAGGCACCTGTTTCCAGGTTTTCACCAAGGCACTTTTTCTATTTTTTTGAATTTTTTTTTTGAATTTTTTATTTTTTTGTATTTTTTTAGGACTTTATATGCTTTTTAGGATTTTTTCAGCATCATATATGAATTTTTTTGGAATTTTTTCAGGATCAATAAGTATGTACAAAGGATGCCCCCAGATAGAATGGACATCATGGATAGAACTTCTTGAGGTGCAAAATATTGATGGGATCAGGGAGCTGTTCTCCATCCTCATCAGATAACAAGTAAGCAGCTGTGATGACATATGGCCCAAGCCAATTAGGTTCAAACTTACCCTTTTGCTCTTTATTTTGTTGGTTCTTAGGATTCTCTCGCAAAACAAGATCACCTACTTGAAACTCTCTAGGGTGAACCTTCTTGTTGAATGCCTTTGACATACGCTTCTGATACACTCTCATATGATCAAATGAGGCCGTGCACTCCTCATCTAGAAGTTCTAAGTCTTAACCTCATGGCACGATAATCATCATCTGTTATAAAACCTTTGAGAGAGACTCTAAGTGAAGGGATCTCTACTTCTAAAGGTAATACTACTTCAGCGCCATAAGTGAGGGCAAAGGGAGTAGCCCTTGTGGGAGTATGTATACCCATTCTATAAGCCCATAAGGAAGGATTGATCTGTAAGTGCCAGTCTCGACCATTCTTGTGAACTGTTCTGTGGAGAATTTTGAGAATGGTCTTATTAGAAGCCTCTGCTTGTCCATTTCCTTGTGGGAAGTAAATGGAGGACCAATGCTATTTTATCTTGAATTTTTTGCAAAGGTGTGTAAGGTCCTTGTTTTTTAACTGACCTCCATTGTCAGTGATTATCTCAGAAGGTATCCCAAATTGACAGATGATGTGATTCAATATGAACAAAGAGATTGTCTTCCTTGAAGCAACAGATAGTGGAATGGCTTCTACCCATTTGGTAAAGTAGTCAGTAGCAGTAATGATGAATTTATGTCCACTTGATGAGTTGGGATGAATCTGCCCAACAAGGTCAAAGGCCCATTGCTGAAATGGCCAATGAGAAATAGAAGGAATAAGCTCCCTACCTGGAGCATGAATCAAGTTTCCATGTTTTTGACACTTTTCACATGATTTGGAAAAAGCTATAGCATCCATCTGCATTGTGGGCCAATAATACCCTGCCCTAAGCAACCTTTGGGCCATGGCAAGACCATTAGAATGTCCTCCACAAATACCCTCATGAATGTCAACTAACACTCAGTCGGACTCATCCTTTTCCAAGCACTTAAGAAGTGTCCCATCTAAACCCCTCCTATACAAATCACCAGAGATAAGGGTATGGTGAGAGGCGTTACGGACAAGATTTCTTCTTTCAGAGTGATTAAAGGTTTCGGGGATGATGCCATCATGGAGGTATGAGTAAATAGCACCATAGCGGGATGAGTCATGGCTAACCAAGGTACAAATGACATGGCTATTTGGGGAGTCAAAAATGGGGTGACGTAGCTCTTCCACTAGGAATTCAAATCTTGATTCATGTTGTTCCAATTGAAGGAGTGAAGCTAGTGTAGCCATAGCATCTACTGCCTTGTTTTCTGCTCTAGGGATCTATTGGAATGTCACAAATGTGAAGTAATGTCGCAATGAATCAACCATCTTTTTGTAAGGTATCAGCTTATCATCCTTAGTTTGGTACTCTTCATTTACTTGGTTGATAATTAATTGTGAATCCCCAAAGACATGTAACTCTGTTATATTCCACTCTATAGCCATCTTCAATCCATTGGCTAGAGCCTCATATTCTGCAATATTATTTGTGCATGGAAACAAAAGTTTGTAAGACTTAGGTATGTTGTAGCCATGAGGAGAAATAAACAATACTCCGGCCCTTGATCCATTTTGCATATTTGAACCATCAAAGAACATTTTCCAAGTACGCGTGGTCATGTACATGATATGCTCATTTGGGAATTCTACTTGAATAGGCATGCTATCTTTGACTAGGAAATCAGCAAGTTGATCTGCAATAGATTGCCCTTTTATAGCCTTACGCTCAATGTACTCTATATCAAATTCTAACAAAACCATCATCCACTTAGCAAGTCTACCCGTGAGAGAAACCTTACTAAGAAAATACTTAAGAGGATCAATTTTTGCAACAAGATGTATAGTATGGGCAAGCATGTAGTGTCGCAACTTTTGGGAAGAAAACACTACCGCAAGACAAGACTTTTCAATACTATTATAATTGATCTCATAAGATACTAGAGTACAACTAATGTAGTAGATGGCTCTTTCTTTCCCAGTATCATCAAGTTGAGCCAACAATGCCCACAAGGAAGATTTTGTCGTTGAGATGTACAAAATTAATGGTTTTCCTAGGATAGGAGGCATTAAAATTGGAGGATTAGCCAAGTATTGCTTTATTTGATCTAGGCTCTTTTGGCAATCCTCATTCCAAGCACATGTGTTTCCCTTGTGTAATGTCTTGTTGAATGGTTGTGCTCTATCTACAAGCTTTGAAATAAACCTCTGTATGGATTGGAGTCAGCCTTGAAGACTTCTCATCTAACTAATGTTCTTAGGAGGCAGCATATCTAATATAGCTTAAACCTTTTCGGGATCCACCTCTATTCCTTTGGCTGAAATTATGAATCCTAGAAGTTTACCTGAGGTAACCCCAAATGCACACTTTTTCGAATTCAATCTTAACTGAAACTGCTCCATTCGATCTAGAATTACTTCCAAATCTTCTAGGTGTGTATCCCTTTGCTTAGACTTGGCCAAGGTATCATCCACGTAATCTTCCATGTTTTTATGCATCATATCATGAAATATTGTGGTAATAGCTCTTTGGTATGTGGCTCCTGCATTTTTTAAACCAAATGGCATGACGTTCCAACAGTAGGTTCCCCATGCACATGTGAAGGTTGTCTTTTCTTGATCCTCAGGAGCTATTTTTATTTGGTTATAACCAGAAAAACCATCCATTAAAGAGTATATCTCATAGCCCGCAGTCATATCCACTATCATGTCTATGTTAGGGAGTGGAAAGTCATCCTTTGGGAAAGCTTTTTTGAGATCTCTGAAGTCTGTGCATACACGAATGGACCCATCATGTTTTGAAACTGGAACAATATTTGAGATCCACTTGGCATAGTTGATAGGTCTAATAAATCCTGCTCCTAAGAGCTTTTCTAATTCAGCCTTAACAAGGAGAGCTATGTGAGGATGCATTTTCTTCAACTTCTATTTTACTGGTTTAATTCCTGGAGCTATAGATAAGTGATGCATAATGAGATTAGTGTCAAGCCCTGGCATGTCTAAATATGTCCAAGAAAAATTAATTTTCTTCTTTTGTAAGAACTTTGTGTATGCCTCTTTTTCTTGCACTGACAGAGACTGAGCTAGATGTATCACTTGTGGAGCCTCTTCCATATTCAAATTTACTGGTTGTGTAGGCTCAATAAGAACTGATGACCTGTCTTGGAAATAACTCGATAGGTTATTAAGTACCCCATCCTTAGGTGCCTCAAAGAGGTTTTCACCTTCGGATACATCTTTTATTTTTACTATTTTGGGTTCTGACACTGCCACAAAGTGGTTTTCACCATCAGAACCATTTTTCTTTTGTTTTGTTTCTTTTATTTTTTGACTGAGGTACTTAATATTCGGCTTCATCATACTTGTAGTAGGTTCACTAGTGGAAGAGACTACGGGTTCAAGAGCATTCTAGTAGGCTATCTCATAATCATTGTGAAAAGTGAGGAGCTGAGGCTCTTGACAAAGTTGTGACCAATCAATCAAATGACAGTTTACGAGGGGTAGTTCAATGACTGGTTCAACATTATTGATATGAAAGGCATTATCCCTAGTGATTGCATAGTTAGGATATGTCAAGTCTCCTTCTAAGATACCTGAATTAGGACTTGTCCTACCAAACGAAGTGTCATCCACTAAGGCAATTCAAGGAGTCCAATCCTCTAGTCCTACACTACGCTCATTGGTTACATTGGGTTAAGTACTATAGGTATGGACAACATCCATGTCCAAATCAACTATTCCATCTAAAAGAGAGTCCCACTCGAACTCATGTGAATCTATTTCTGAATCTCTGTTGGGATGTTTACACCAAGAAGGCTTGGGATGCCTTGATGTAGAAGCTTCGAGATTGTGAAGGGTGTTACCTTCTCTGGTGTCTATATTTTCAGCTGTTGAATCATCTGAATATCCCCAAAGGAGATTGGTGGAAGACACCCAATCATCAATCATGTCTTGCTGGTTTTGAAGATTGGGTGTATAATTTGAGTCATTGTCACTATCCATCGCAGCTAGGATAGGGACACTTGTCTTCTTTTCATGATCAAAGCCTAGGCCAACTATTGACTTAGTCCTATGACCAAAAAGAGCATGGTTGAGTGGTTCAGCCTTGGCATCTAACCTATGACTGAGAGGCCCATGACCTGGGTAGCCCATGTTTTTAACCAAAGTATACCCTCTCCCGTAGGTTTCAGGAGATGGTGCAAAATTCTCGTTGTGTTGATACTTTTCCTCTTTATAAATCCAATCTCTGATGGCTACCTCCTCTTTCTCCTCATGAATAGGTATTGAGGACTCTAAAAGCTTTCCAAACAAGGTCATAGCTGAGGATGAAGGTTTCCTCTCAGGTGAAGGTTTTCTATAAGACCTAGGTGAGATTGGCATTTTTGTGAAGGAATCCATTTGGTAGTCTCCCATGCCAAGGTCTATGGACTTAAGCTTACTCTTACACTGCTCAAAAGCTACATCAAAATTATCAGCCTCTCTATTCAAAGGGACATGAGAGCCAGCTGAAATCGCATTAACAAATAATGTGTTATCCCCTGGTATGCATACTTCAACTCCATTGTAAGGGAAATTTACACATTGGTGGTAGGTAGATGACACCACTTGCATGTCATGAATCCATGGCCTAACCAACAAGATATTATATGCCAAAGGGCTAGCATCAACAATCTGGAACAAAATGTCCTTTTCCACAAGACTGATCCTAACAGGAAGAACAACCAATCCCCTAGAGCTTCGCTCTGCTTCATCATAGGCTTTAATTGTGATCTTCTTCCTAGTGTCAATTATTTGCTTAGAATATCCCAAAGCTTTCAATAGACTCAAAGAACAAATATTAAGCCCAGCACCCCCATCTATTAACACACGCCTAACATGGGTTTTATGGATCATGACCTCGATATGAAGGGCCAAATTATGCGGATGACTTAATGCTTTATCATCCTCTTTTGAAAATGTGAGGTAATGAGGGCTAGCAAGGTGATTGACCATGTTCTAGAATTGATCGACATCTATGTCATTAGGAACATTAGCGGCTCGCAAGGCATCCTCAAGGACACTCCTGTGTCTAGGAGACAATTCTAAGAGCTCAAAAATGGAAATTTGTGCTGGTGTTCCCTGTAATTGATCAACAAGGTTGTAACTCATATTAGGACCAACTGCAGACTTGGAAGGGACACTTTTGGACACTGGTTGCTTGGATTTGCTAGAATTAGGACCTCTAATGACAATAGGACCTTGGGACTGACTCCTAGTAACAGCATTGAGAGGCTGAGATAACCTGCGAGGTTGAGGACCTCTAAGCACAACAATGGGTCCTTCATCAAGTATGGGAGGTGAGTTTACATCATAACCATAGGGATCTTTCCCCCTCATCATGTTGACATCATTGTCCACAACTTCAAGCATATTGATGACATTTTTCGTAGCTGTATAGGTATAATTGATTGTGGCCTTGCCATTCTTGTTTTTAGAAGTCTCCCCCTTCTCATACTTAGGAAAGGGCTCCTTAAAGGCCTTGTGGTTTGCATTTGTGGTCAACCCATCAACCTGTAATTTCCCAGTCTCAATAAGGTCTTGAACAAGATGTTTAAGTTTGAAAAAATTTTCAATGTCATGTCCAATCCCATTGTGGTATACATAGTAAGCTTTCTCATTCCACCAATAAGGTTTAGGATCCGGTATGTGAAACTTTGTAGGATCCTGGGGTTGTGCCAAATTATGAGCAATCAAGGTCTTAAAAATATCTGCATAAGAGTCTCCAAGCTTAGTGAATTGCCTCTTTCCTAACTTAGATTTATCTTGATACTTGGGCTTGTGCTCTTGATGATCTAAGGATGTCTGCAGCTTCATAGCTTGAACTACATTAGATAGATTAAGAACTTCATGTTCCTTATGTTGTGGAGAGTCATCAACTCCATCATTGACTACTTGCTTATTTTTGTTCCAATATGAGTTCTTCTTATCCTTATTGGTGTTGTTATTGTTTGAGCCATTGTTGTTGTTACTTTGTTTGGCCAAAATACCTTGTTCTTTTAGAACATCCTCGATGCGATATGTAGTTTCTACCATAGTGTCAAAAGAATTGAAGACCATTTTTCTAACTTCATATCTTAATTCTGGCACTAGATTGCTCACAATTATATCAATCCTTTCTTCCTCGGGGATGGTCCTAGAATATTTGGAGCATAAGCGTCTCCACCTTTGTAAAAAAGTCACAAAGGGTTCCCCCTGATTTTGTCTTAGCTTGCACAAATCAAGCACGGTGACTGACCTTGATAGATTATATGCAAAGTGTTGCACAAACCTTTGGACAAGTTCTTTGAATGTTTTAATAGGAGGGGTAAGGTTAGTAAACCACTCCATAGCTTGGCCTTTAAGGCTCCTCAGGAATAATCTCATAAGGTAGGAGTCCTCATGATGAAATTCAAAGCTCATGATATAGAACTATCGTACATGGTCATGGGGGTCACCACTACCATCATATTTGTCATATGTGGGGATTTCAACCTTTCTAAGAAAATCTACCATAACCAAACCCTTGTCAATGGGATTGGGACATATGGAGTCCAAGTTGAAGGTATTCTTTGGAGCCATCATTTTCTCCATAGTCTTTTGCATCTGCTTAATCACCTAATCAATTGAAGGGTTTTGCTTCTTAATTTTTCTATCCACATCAAAGTTGTATGGGACCCTTGCACCCTTGTTGATCAAGCTTTCCAAGAATTGATCCTTATTTTTCTCAACATACTTCTCCACATATTTTTGGAATAGTGGTTCTTGTTGTATTGTCATAAAATCAATAGTATCAAGGTTGGCATTACTTCCTCCATGTTGAGAGTCGTGATGAGCTCGTTGGGAGGGTTGTCTTGAAAGTCTAGGAAGTGTATGTCTCCTATAATGTGCATGTTGAGAAGTCCTTCTTCCTCTAGGACTAGGTGATCTTGAAGGGTTCCTTGACCTCCTTCTACTTCTTGGAGTTGCTGAGGGAGTAGATGGTGGAGAGTTGGCTCCACTATTGGTACCCCTATTGTTGAATTAATTGTTGAGTTGTTGGGCCAATATCTTATCTTGTTCCTCTTGGAATGCTTTTCTCTCTATATCCATCAAGGCTCATTGTTCCTCTTCTAGGAGCCTAAGTTTTTCTTCTTTTGCAGCTTGTTCATTTTTTGTAGCTTGTTTTTCCCGCTCAATTCTTTTTAGCCTCTCACTGGTATATCTTGAAGTTGTGTTTAGCGGGGAACTTGGTCTTGAATGTTTGTACCAATCATTGGCATGCACTACATTGACATGAGCTTCACTAGATGCACTGTTTTGGTCCTCATGTTGTGACCGTGCATCTTGATGAGCTTGTGGATAATGTCTTTTGGCTCGTTGATGAGCATCTAGATATCTTGAATTAATAGGAGGTGAATCAGGTTGATTGCCATCTTTGAATGACATGTTTCTCTTATGTCTCTGAAAAATGTCACCAAGTGATTGGTCTATTATTTCCCTTTGTTGTTTGGTCAAGGTATAACTCATATCCATATTTGATGAAAAATGTGCTACAGAGGTACTCAATTCGCTAAGATTACCCTTTGGGTCAAAACAAACCTTAGACTCACTCTTAGGAGATTGATAAAAAATGGGCTCTTTTCCCTTTCGTTGTTGACGAGTCTTAACTAAGGGTAACTGATTGAAGGTAACCGGGGGTCATTTCCCTTGATTCACTTGGTACCTTGTTGTAACTGACATGAAAGAAAAGATTCTTGATGATAAGGTGACCTCTCAAAGTGTCAACACCAAACTAGGATAATCAAAGTTCTCTAATGTCCAAAAAAGAGATGGTAAGATAGAAATTTGCAGAAGGCGTTACCAACACTGTCAAAGAGGTGCTTAAATCAAAGGATCAATAGCCTTGCACATTTGATCCAAGAGGATGGACTTAGCCAAATTGCACAATTTAAAATTGAATTTGAGTGGAAATGATTTGGACAAAAAGAGTACTAAAATTCTTCCAAGAATGTTACTAACAACTCTAAAGATGTACTTTCTCAACAGGAATAATCTTCTAACTTGACAATTCTTCCTGAGGTGACTTGGTAAATCAAATGACACTACCCCTAGAGGGCTAAAAACAAAAATTCAGAGTAAAGACAAGCTTCCAGCGGCAAGATAAGTTACCTACTCAGAGACCTAGTCAACTAAAAGCAACTGCAAACGACTGAAACCAGATATATAGCAAAAAAATTTCAGGCGACACTTTCCAGGCTAGTAGTGTGCCACTTTAAGACCACATGCCACTTTGCACCACACTAGGCGACACTTTCCAAGCTAGGAGTGCACCACTTTCCAGGTAAGCGGGGTGACAGCCGTGCAGGGTGAATTGTCGTGCGACAGTTCTCAGAATAGAGTGCGACACTTTAGTATTTCGTGACTCTTTGACCAGTGAAGTGCAAATTTTCAATTTTTGGGATTGTTTGTTCAAAATTTTTAGTTTGAGGGTCAATTTTTTTATTTCAATCACAACATTAGCAGAAATTTGACAGGTTTGCAAATAGTAAGGGATCAAACATGTCTTAAAACACTTGAAATAGGGGCAAAAGCAACCTTGCCAAGACAAACACTTGTGATATCAAAAATTGAAAAACTTTACAAGTGCTACCGAGATGTTGAGTATGCAAGAACGTTTACACGGGTATTACACAATCGAAGACACTTTAAGCAATATCTATCCTAGAAAGTCAAGGCTCAATACTTAACAACTTGGCCCATAACTTGATGTCCCCTCGCCTCACACAAAGTGGTTACCCACAATAGATGTTGGCTTTGTCATGGAAGTGTCAATGACACAACCAAAGGAACACATATGGTGAGCATCTTGAGGTGATCCGGGTTATTCCACTTGGATCAATCCTTGCACCAAGAAGCTAAGTGGAAAAAATAGGGTAGCTTCTAACTATGGTTCTTAGTAAGGGCTTCCATTCGTAGTACCCCTCTTGCTCCCCAAAGGGACTCCTTACCTTGCGGCAAGTAACGGACCTCACCGCCTCAAGAGTACCTTAAGCATTCTTGCTCAATATTTTCCTCATGGTCACAATCCCACAAGTACTCACATCAAGTGAAGACAAGCACTACGTCTACCAAGATTTTGTGTCCTTGATAGCCTTGAGTTTATAGTGGGTCAGAATAGCTGGCAATAAGCTTGTCCCCACTTGGTTCATTCCTCTTGATTGCTCAAGAGCAGGCCCGCTAAAGGATTCTAACAATCTAAAAAAAAATTGGATCAACTTATGAGATTCAAGGATTTTGTTTCACCACAAGGGTGAAGAGCATACTCCCTTATCCCAAAAAATTTCTCCCAAACACACCAAGAAAAGTTCAATTACCCTCTTGTTTCCAAAATCGTAAGATGGGTCACGATTTCTTGGTTCACCACAAGGGTGAAGAGCATACTTCTCCTACCACCTCAAAACTTCTTCCACAAGATATTATGTGCCTACTAAAGGAAACAACTAGTATATTGCCACACTTGAAATGGAAATAAAAACAAGCACACTTGATGAGGTTTTTATGCTTTCGGCAACCCTACAAAAATTGTTAGTAGCCCTTGTGCATTTGAAGCTTTGACATGCGTTCTTTTGGAAAAATATTTCAAGCAAATGTACCTACAACCACAACTTGTTAGGCCCACAAGGTTAGAAAAATCCAAAATCTAAATGAAATCTGCAACTAAACTCTGCTTAACCACAGTGAACTAAACCAACAAACTAATTAAATCTAAACTCGGCCAAAAAGATCTAAAAACAACTCACTGTTGGCACAGGGGACACTGTGATCAGCAGGATTGTCGCGCGACACTTCTCTGCATAATAGTGCGACAATTTAGCTTGATGTGACAGTTTGTTGATCTGCAGGTGACAGTTTACGCCAAACAATGCGACACTTTCCGTCAAACAAGGTGACACTTTTAACTGGTAAAGTGTCGCACTACTATATAGAAAATTGTCACACGACACTGGTGAAAGGTGTCATACGACACTTTGAAACAGAAAACCAGAGACCGAAAATAAAGCCAAAAATTGAAAAAAAATTTAACGGAAATACAGGAAATAAAAGATAAAACACTAATGTTCTGCCCCACGGTGGGCGTCATAAATGTACACACAAAAGTAGTGCACTTCTAGAATCCTTACAATCAAAAACACTCAAGAATGAGGTCTCAAAAATTGATCCATAGCGCTCTATGTATGGAGTTGCAAGATTTAAAAATTGCTCTCAGCTAGAGCTAGTCACTAATACATTTGGGGTCATTTTGCGACGGCTATGTGTCGCAATTGCGACAGCTATGTGTCGCAATAGCAACACCCATAGACGTCGCTATTTTTTAGTCGCAAATTGCGACGTCTATGGGTAGCCGTCGCAATTGCGACACATATCCGTCGCAATGCGACTAAGATTTAAGAAGCGGCATGGCCGTCGCCCCCCCGTCGCATGGCTTCGGAGGGCCGTCACAATCGCGACGGACCTCCCAAGCAATTGCGACGGGCGCCTGCATCGCATTGCGACGGGTGTCCGTCGCAATTGCGACGCCCGTGGGTGGATAAAAAAAAAAATTTAATTTAATACATTGCTAATGAACCACATTAATGCTTTTTTCTTTCAACAAATGAGGACAGCCACTGTAAAGACAACATGATAATGTACACTCACTGTAAGGACAGTCACAAATGAGGACATCTCACAGTGACTGTCCCTAGTGTAATTTCCACTTGAATGTATTGCTATTCAGCCACATTAATGCTTTTCTTCTTCAACAAATGAGGATAGTCACTGTAAAGACAACATGATAATGTACACTCACTGTGAGTGTACATTATCATGTTGTCTTTACAGTGACTATCCTCATTTGTTGAAGAAGAAAAGCATTAATGTGGCTGAATAGCAATACATTCAAGTGGCAATTACACTAGGGACAGTCACTGTGAGATGTCCTCATTTGTGACTATCCTTACAGTGAGTGTACATTATCATGTTGTCTTTACAGTGAGTGTACATTATCATGTTGTCTTTACAGTGTCAATATATGCATTATTACTTAAACTGAAGAGTACTCTAAATAATATGTCATTGTGGAGTTCTGATTGCTTCCAATTTGATATACGCTTGTTCTACTTATGTATCCAGCATCATGTAAGAAAAGTTGATGCTTTTAAATAGATTCATTTAGCCATGAAATGCCTGTGCATGTTACATACAAGATTCCAAGGCCCAAAACTGATTACTCATTATAATTCATGTACAGAATGATAATCAACCACAACGAGGCATGCGTAGGCGCTGCTTAGATTTTGAGGCATCAGAAGCTCGTAGAAGAAACTTGACCAATGGCTCATGGAATGCAACAAACTTATTGCCTAAAATAGAAGCATTGGTAACCACAGATGATGGTTTTGAAAAGAACACTTCACCATCAATGTCACGTGAGGGAACTGCAATTTC
The DNA here is from genome assembly GCA_027943335.1 of Chamaecyparis obtusa. Classification (NCBI taxonomy): domain Eukaryota; kingdom Viridiplantae; phylum Streptophyta; class Pinopsida; order Cupressales; family Cupressaceae; genus Chamaecyparis; species Chamaecyparis obtusa. Next base: position 2,372,674 of record BSBK01008882.1, on the reverse strand, counting down.
TGATGGCAAGTAACTTGTAGTATATAAGAGAGATGCAGGTACAGATGCTGGGAATACATTGCTAATGAACCACATTAATGCTTTTTTCCTTCAACAAATGAGGACAGTCACTTTAAAGACAACATGATAATGTACACTCACTGTAAGGATAGTCACAAATGATGACATCTCACAGTGACTGTCCCTTGTGTAATTGCCACTTGAATGTATTGCTATTCAGCCACATTAATGCTTTTCTTCTTCAACAAATGAGGATAGTCACTCTAAAGACAACATGATAATGTACACGGGCTGTAAGTGTACATTATCATGTTGTCTTTACAGTGACTGTCCTCCTTCAAGTGGCAATTACACAAGGGACAGTCACTGTAAAGGCAACATGATAATGTAGAGAAACGTTGTCATTTGTATTTTCAACAGTGCCGAGAGAGATTCCCTCCGCGAAATCACAGCTACAATTTCTGAGTACGTTGGGTTTATTTTTCTTTTGCCATTATTATGTAATCTGGTATTCAGCTGTTACAGAGCTAAAATACCCAGAAATGAGGACATATCTATGTTGAATTTATTGTTAGCGGCTCTGGTTATTTAGAAGTTTAATTTTATTTGTTCATCTTTCAAGCACAAACGTTTTGTGGACCGTAACATCTTCATTGTTTCGGGTATGCAATGAAACAGTCGTAACTTGCAACTACCTTCACGGTACTTGTGTACATTATCATGTTGTCTTTACAGTGACTGTCCTCATTCAAGTGGCAATTACACAAGGGACAGTCACTGTGAGATGTCCTCATTTGTGACAAGGACAGTCACACATGAGGACATCTCACAGTGACTGTCCCTTGTGTAATTGCCACTTGAATGTATTGCTATTCAACCACATTTATGGGCCCATTTGGACCCCAGCACACAGTAGCATCTACAGAGAAGAATATCCCAGGTGTAACAAGTTGTAAGAATATACCAACAGTTCTAAGAAGTTCCCTAGCACATAGTAGCATCTACAGAGAAGAATATACAACATGAGGGCAGCCACTGTAAAGACAACATGATAATGTACACTCATTGTATGTGTACATTATCATGTTGTCTTTACAGTGACTGTCCTCATTCAAGTGGCAATTACAGAAGGGACAGTCATTGTGAGATGTCCTCATTTGTGACAAGGATAGTCACACATGAGGACATCTCACAGTGATCGATTATCCCTTGTGTAATTGCCACTTGAATGTATTGCTATTGAACCACATTAATGCTTTTCTTCTTCAACAAATGAGGACAGTCACTCTAAAGACAACATGATAATGTACACTCATTGTAAGGACAGTCACAAATGAGGACATCTCACAGTGACTGTCCCTTGTGTAATTGCCACTTGAATTACACAAGGGACAGTCATTGTGAGATGTCCTCATTTGTGACAAGGATAGTCACACATGAGGACATCTCACAGTGATCGATTGTCCCTTGTGTAATTGCCACTTGAATGTATTGCTATTGAACCACATTAATGCTTTTCTTCTTCAACAAATGAGGACAGTCACTCTAAAGACAACATGATAATGTACACTCACTGTAAGGACAGTCACAAATGAGGACATCTCACAGTGACTGTCCCTTGTGTGATTGCCACTTGAATGTATTGCTATTCAGCCACATTAATGCTTTTCTTCTTCAACAAATGAGGATAGTCACTCTAAAGACAACATGATAATGTACACGGGCTGTAAGTGTACATTATCATGTTGTCTTTACAGTGACTGTCCTCCTTCAAGTGGCAATTACACAAGGGACAGTCACTGTAAAGGCAACATGATAATGTAGAGAAACATTGTCATTTATATTTTCAACAGTGCCGAGAGAGATTCCCTCCGCGAAATCACAGCTACAATTTCTGAGTACGTTGGGTTTATTTTTCTTTTGTCATTATTATGTAATCTGGTATTCAGCTGTTACAGAGCTAAAATACCCAGAAATGAGGACATATCTGTGTTGAATTTATTGTTAGCGGCTCTGGTTATTTAGAAGTTTAATTTTATTTGTTCATCTTTCAAGCACAAATGTTTTGTGGACCGTAACATCTTCATTGTTTCGGGTATGCAATGAAACAGCCGTAACTTGCAACTACCTTCACGGTACTTGTGTACATTATCATGTTGTCTTTACAGTGACTATCCTCATTCAAGTGGCAATTACACAAGGGACAGTCACTGTGAGATGTCCTCATTTGTGACAAGGACAGTCACACATGAGGACATCTCACAGTGACTGTCCCTTGTGTAATTGCCACTTGAATGTATTGCTATTCAACCACATTTATGGGCCCGTTTGGACCCCAGTACACAGTAGCATCTACAGAGAAGAATATCCCAGGTGTAACAAGTTGTAAGAATATACCAACAGTTCTAAGAAGTTCCCTAGCACATAGTAGCATCTACAGAGAAGAATATACAACATGAGGGCAGCCACTGTAAAGACAACATGATAATGTACACTCATTGTATGTGTACATTATCATGTTGTCTTTACAGTGACTGTCCTCATTCAAGTGGCAATTACAGAAGGGACAGTCATTGTGAGATGTCCTCATTTGTGACAAGGATAGTCACACATGAGGACATCTCACAGTGATCGATTGTCCCTTGTGTAATTGCCACTTGAATGTATTGCTATTGAACCACATTAATGCTTTTCTTCTTCAACAAATGAGGACAGTCACTCTAAAGACAACATGATAATGTACACTCACTGTAAGGACAGTCACAAATGAGGACATCTCACAGTGACTGTCCCTTGTGTAATTGCCACTTGAATTACACAAGGGACAATCATTGTGAGATGTCCTCATTTGTGACAAGGACAGTCACACATGAGGACATCTCACAGTGATTGTCCCTTGTGTAATTGCCACTTGAATGTATTGCTATTCAACCACATTAATGCTTTTCTTCTTCAACAAATGAGGACAGTCACTCTAAAGACACCATGATAATGTACACTCACTGTAAGGACAGTCACAAATGAGGACATCTCATAGTGACTGTCCCTTGTGTAATTGCCACTTGAATGTATTGCTATTCAGCCACATTAATGCTTTTCTTCTTCAACAAATGAGGATAGTCACTCTAAGGACAACATGATAATGTACACTCACTGTAAGTGTACATTATCATGTTGTATTACAAATGGACCTTATGTTGGTCGGGATATAAGTGCAAAAAAAAAAAGGAACGTTGTCATTTGTGTTTTCAACAGCGCCGAGAGAGATTCCCTCCGCGAAATCAAGCGGGTTATCATTTGTGTTTTGAACAAAGCGGGTTGTCATTTGTGTTTTGAACAGCACCGAGAGAGATTCCCTCCGCGAAATCAAGCGGGTTGTCATTTGTGTTTTCAACAGCGCTGAGAGAGATTCCCTCCGCAAAATCACAGCTACAATTTCTGAGTACGTTGGGTTTATTTTTCTTTTGTCATTATTATTTAATCTGGTATTCAGCTGTTAGAGAGCTAAAATACCCAGAAATGAGGACATATCTGTGTTGAATTTATTGTTAGCGGCTTTGGTTATTTAGAATGCTTCCCCACAATACTTAATTACACAAGGGACAGTCACTGTGAGATGTCCTCATTTGTGACAAGGACAGTCACACATGAGGACATCTCACAGTGACTGTCCCTTGTGTAATTGCCACTTGAATGTATTGCTATTCAAACACATTTATGGGCCTGTTTGGACCATGGCACACAATAGCATCTATAGAGAAGAATATCCCAGGTGTAACAAGTTGTAAGAATATACCAACAGTTCTAAGAAGTTCCCTAGCACATAGTAGCATCTACAGAGAAGAATATACAACATGAGGGCAGCCACTGTAAAGACAACATGATAATGTACACTCATTGTATGTGTACATTATCATGTTGTCTTTACAAGGATAGTCATTTGTGACAAGGATAGTCACACATGAGGACATCTCACAGTGATCGATTGTCCCTTGTGTAATTGCCACTTGAATGTATTGCTATTGAACCACATTAATGCTTTTCTTCTTCAACAAATGAGGACAGTCACTCTAAAGACAACATGATAATGTACACTCACTATAAGGACAGTCACAAATGAGGACATCTCACAGTGACTGTCCCTTGTGTGATTGCCACTTGAATGTATTGCTATTTAGCCACATTAATGCTTTTCTTCTTCAACAAATGAGGATAGTCACTCTAAAGACACAATGATAATGTACACGGGCTGTAAGTGTACATTATCATGTTGTCTTTACAGTGACTGTCCTCCTTCAAGTGGCAATTACACAAGGGATTTGTGTTTTCATTTGTGTTTTCAACAGCGCCGTAACCCTCCGCGAAATCACATCGGGATATAAGGGCAAAACAAACAAGAACGTTGTCATTTGTATTTTCAACAGCACCGAGAGAGATAAACAAACTTAAAACTCAGACTTAAGAAAGATGAAGGCAATGCTTCAAAAGGCCGATACCCTAAATACGGGAAAACACAATACCACCATTAAACGATGCCCTAGTCACCGTATCAATGCTGCCAGCTCTGTACCAGTATGTTGACTGCTCACTTTCATCCTGTGATAAAGGTAACTTCATTAATCATACTTGAAATGGCAGCATACGAACTAAAGCTGATGAACATTTATAAACTAAAAGTTTAAAACTACAGATTACAAATGTAGTAGTTTCATACGAAAAGAACTTGATGTCTGAAATTTACCATTAGAAGTATCCAAAGGAATACCACAGTACTGTTGAACTTGGAGAATCGGAGATGATCTACACAGCAAGGTTCAACAGCTGTAAGGACTGTTACACCATCTTTAGCATTTGAATACATTTTCTCCTTGGCTTCTGGTGGATCCTCAAAGACCCCCAATGACGTTTTCCCTACAATTATCAATTGTTTGTCAGTATGAGATATTAATAAATAAACATTAATCACAATATTAGGCAAACAATGTTCTTGATGTCTGAATCTAAATCACAGAAAGCTCTAATAAAGCAGTTCTTAGTTTCACATTAAACTAAGTTTCAATTTCAAATGGTTATAATAATTTTTGCAAGTTATAAGTAGCTGGTTACAGTATATGACATAAAAAGAAAAAAAATCATTTCTATTCTTTTCTTCTTTTTCTCTTTCAACGAAGCTTTTGCACCACACAAATGCATACCAAGAATTTCTCAGGAGGTTTCAAGACCATTGCATACCAAACTTCTTCTCTGTAGATGCTACTGTGTGTCATGGTCCAAACGGGTCCAAATAGACCTAGTGACTCTAGTAGGTCTCCAAAACCTGTTCTGCAGCAATAACTCTTCAATTTGACAAAGGACCTTATGAACTTATATGTTTTTTGAGTACCCTTTTTGATGTTCTAACAATCCTCCAACTCCCAGACCTTGACTCCACTCCAGCATATCAATGTCCTTATTGAGTCCGCAGACCTAATGCATGCCTTTGGGTGTGGGTTCCAAAACAAGGCATTGAAAATGGGTGCATGAAACCAAGATCAGAGTTTGAAGATGTCCACCATGCTCTAAAGATCTAGATTCAACAAGGTTTGAGGTCCTTTACTTGCCGCTACCCTCTGATCTTGCATAATCCATCAACTCCTAGTCAAGAACATTGAGATTCTTGACCTAGGGCTTGCTCTTGAAATTCTCTGGCTTAGTATCCTGTTCCAAAGCTTTTAAAATATGAAAATAAACCCCCTTAACTTTCATTTTACAAAGAACAGAGGATATCCTATGGTTTATTTGCAAGTTAAGGCCATTTGAATGCAATAACCCAAAAAATGAGGGTTTGACAGAACAACAGATAAGAAAAAGGAATAACTTTGATATAAGGTGTCTTGAATCTACCAAATAAACTCTCAAAGCATAAGATATAAATACTCTAACTTCCACACTGGTCTGCCCTCCCTTTCACATCCGTACACTGTACAGTGCTTGAAGGAAATGCACAAAAAAGGCTCTGAAATAGTGGCTCTATCTGACAGAGAGTCCATGCTAGGCTTCATGACTAACCTAGAGCACATTCCTTGTTATGGAGGAAGTTTGAATGGTGAAGAACTTATGGAATGGATAGAGGACCTAGATAACCATTTTGACTACAAGTATCTTATTAATAACCATTTTGACTACAAGTATCTTATGGATAGAGGACCTTGATAACCATTTTGACTCATTTAGTATCTTATTGAGCTTCACTTTGTTTCGAGAATATAGTTTAATATTCTCTACTAAACAGGGCCAACCACGTGAAGGTGGAAGCTCATTTGGCCCCACCCCCCTCCCCCTAACATCACTCTACATTCCCCGTTAACATCTAACATTCATTCATTCTTTCAATTATTAATAAAATGTAACATTCAATCAATATCACATGATAACATTCATTAACACATTAGATTCGTTAACACACAACATTCATCAATATGAAAATAAACACATAATTCATGAACATTCATTAGCACATAATTAAATTCATTGAGACATAAAATTCAGTCATTATCAATTAAGGTATTTAGATGACAATCATTTCTTTTTTCTCTTTCTAATTTTTTTTTCTATGTAAGCTCTAAGAGGAGCATCAGTGTTATCATCAATACCCCCCTTATCAGTTGTTTTGTTCTTTGTTCTTGATGATCTCAAATTCCTATGCTGCTGCAAAGGGGGGTCCTCTACAATAACAAATAAAAGAGTTAAATTTAAAATATTTAATTATAATTGTTACAAGTATTTAATTATTTTAAAGAACATAACTGTGGCGCTCTTTAATTACCTGATCTGGCCACATCATTTTGTCTAGACTCAACCTCAACATGCTCATGAGCACCGACCCCTCGATCCTCTACAGTTGCTATACAAAATGTTACATTAATCCAAACATCAATTGTAATTACATATAAAAATTTTAATAGCAAATGTATACCTCCACCACTAGGATGCACATCATGCGAACCTTCATTATGCATAGATTGTGTAGAAGGATTGTCAGGCTGCATTCCAATATCCTACACATTGTTATCATTGCTTTCTTAAAACAGATATACTCACTTTATATTAGAACTTAATATCAAATAGACTAATTGGTAAAGTATTCAATTTGAAATAAATTTCATTTAGCTTATTTACCTGTGGCTCAGATGCATCATTATTTGAACCTTGCACACTGATTTCAGCTCGTAGCCATTCAGCCACGGCTCTATAGCCTTGTTGGAAGCCAATTCTCTTGTCCTCTTCTGTGAGGCATCTATTGAACTCTGACCCCTACATTTTTTCTTGGTATGGTGAATTTTACTTGCATTGTTTGATCAAAAAAAATTTCCTTGCAATATATAAAAAAATTGATACAAGTTTTCATTTACTAATACTTACAACTCGTGCTTGAAGTTTGGAAAAACCACCAGAGCCGAGCTTGTGTGTCCCGTGCTTTTCTAATCTTGCCTTTGTTGCCTTTGATGTGTCAGGCAATCTATGAAAAGTTTGAAATATGTTAGAGACCAGTATAGGAAAAATTTAGAGGTTAATTAGTACATAATTACATTCTCAAAAGTATCACATACCTTGCTCTACTCTCTACTGGCGTAATTCCTTTTTTCATGTTGGCTTTATACTTTCCATCCAAAATCAAACCCTGCCACTCAGCCTCAAGAACACAGGGCGGACGCTCGTGCCTTGGGTTAACCTCTAAATATTTCCTATACTGGTCCCTAATATACTTCAAACATAAACCAGCTCTTTCAAGGAGCTTGTTTCTCTCGAATGCACGAGGTCCAAAAAGCTGGGTCATACTATGTACAAGATCATCCTTCAACTTTTTATCTTGGTTATTCCACCTTTTAAGTAAAAAAAAACATGTTAGACTCATAAATGAAGAGAAGCTACCTTTAATATAGTTCAAGAAATTGATGAAAAGGAAAACTATTCTAGCAATGATATGAAATCAAAATAGTGGTTTGGGGTTTTAGTTAGGATATGATGTTCCACCATGTACGTATGGTGGGCACGAATATCCGCAAACACTCGTCACCAAGTTTTCGCCAAAAAATATCATTCCCTACAAAATAATCATGGGATCATTAGTCGATGAAGAGTGATCAAAAACTAAATTACTATTATATCACTATAGAATAATAATAACTTTAAAGTACCTGGAAGTTTGGATACTTTTAAGGGAACGCCTTCATCGTCGCTAATGATCAATACGCAATCCTTCACCGTTCCCGTACTAGGAACACGGGAACATCCAGGAAATGATGTTGCATCGGGACTTGTTGCATCTCCTATTGCAAAAAATGAAAACCATTATCAAATGCCTCCAAGAAATAATACTTCAAGGGAAATAAATTGGTGCAGAGCACCCATGGCACAAACACAATCAAGGGATCTACATCGTAAACACATAACACTTAAACACATAACAAAAGAGAGAAAAAGAGGGATTTGTGTACCAGTAGATGGTGCAACAGTTGGTGCATTTAGGCTGTGTGTTGTTGACATGGCAGTCGGCAAGACATTTGTGGCTGTCCTGGATGGAGGCGGCGTTGTCATATCATCATGGAAAGGAGCTGAAGAATAAAATTGTTAGAGCATGCATAAATATAGAACGCGTGGACTAGCATGGACAAGATTGTTAGAGCATTAAAAAAAAAGATTGTTCGAGCATGTATTGTCAATGATTATGATCATTCCTATATATATTCAGTGGAAAACACAAGTGGGGAATGGAACATGTGATCTACCTGAACCACTTGCAATACCGGCCTCATCATGGGAATGGGGTTCAAAATTACGCAAATAACTCTGTAAAGACAATGCATCCATATTTTAATTAATGTCATAAAAGAGCATAACATAAAAACCATTATTGAACTCTTGTAATAATTAAAAATTTCATTAATACTTACTTTAAAGTTTTCAGAAGTGCGCAACAACTCAGCTGCCCTGTCTTTTATTTCCTGAGTCTGAGGATGTATGGATACCAAACGTAGAAGTTCTTTCCCAATTTTCTTTAGCAGCTTTTTAATGGAACCGATCGGGTCATCGGTCTCTGCTAAATCAATAAAAAAAGGGTCCACAAGGGGGGACTCCTGAGGGACTGTAGGTTGCTTTCCCTCTCTCCGACCACCGGCCCTCTGTGACAACAATAGTATTAGTATTATCAAAATTACTCCAAAACAATGAAGAAAATAACATTAAAAAAAATAACATTTTGCTTCTATCTAGTTTGCACAATTACAATGAATTTTACCTTCTCATGTGTAGATGAGCTAGGAATATCGTCACCATCACCTTCGAGCGGTTGCTCCATATTGTGCCCCTGTGTCAAAGATCAAGTATAAAAATGTTAGCCAAAAATTTAATAACTAAATGGTATGTTGGAGTCATTGATTAGAAGTTGGTTTAATAGTATGTACCACCCCCATGATAGTAGCCTCGTTTGTATCTATGCAGTTCAAATTGTAATCAATAAGCAGCTCTTCCCCTGTACATATTGATTTTATCGCACAGATGAATACACGATTTCCCTCGCGCACCTCAAATATGCAATTGGGTTGCTTTATAGTTGACCCAGGTCGTGTACTATTTATAAAACCCGCAATATTCCCTGTTGCTTTTGGCCTTCCATCAATGTATATAGCCACACTTTTACTTTGATTATTGTCTTGCTGTTGTATATAATTTGCCGAGAGTGCATACCTACGCATACTTTTTTTATATTGAACAATATGCATCCAACTTTTGTAATCGTAACATGGTCCAACATACTCCATCAATTCAGAAACTTTTTTGTAAGACACCTTTATGTCATCCATAGAAAATAGGCCCAAACCATGTAATGATGATGGTGCTATGCGATATATCCTCTCATTAACACAAAAATCAATATTTATTGGAGGAAGTTCCTTGGGTACCCAATGTTTCTGTAGATGTTGGTACCTCAAGGGCACCTCGATGTCGCCTTTTGTCTCATCATCATAAGAACATGACCCCCCTTGAGCAAGGAAAAATTTCATGTGTTTATTGAATTTTCTTCTAGTCCTTTGACCTCTAGTTAATCTCCCTATTCTAGATAAACTGCATGTCTCACTTTCCTCTTCTATTCCTATATTTCCCTCACTCGAGGAAGACATTTCTGACAAATACCTATTTGTTGGTACCTGCAAATGGGAGAGATCTTAGAAGACATCAATCTTACTATTGATAAGTGTATTAAATAGACTTTCTATAAGGTGTATTGACTTATACCTGTCGATCCATGAGACTGTGCGGGATGCTCTTGAAAGGGGTTCAATTTCCTGCAAATGTAATTCAATTATCGTGAGCATAATCACATCATAATCATAATCACATCCATCATAAGCATCACATAAAAATTAAAAACATTAAAACGTACACATTATAACACTTATAGCTTTTAAATAGATAATGAATAAACTATGTAACCATTTAAGACAAATATATTTCTATCAAGAAATGAATATTAAATACATTAAGGATTGATGGCATACCTTTAAATTTCATCATCATCATCCTCATCATCATCATCATCATCATCATCATCATCCTCGTCATCGTCGTCATCATCATCTTCGTCGTCGTCGTCGTCATTGTCGTCATCATCAACATCATCATCATCAACATCAACATCATCTTCATCATCATCATCAGTAGCAGCATCATCTTCTTCTTCTTCTTCATGAAAATTTGTCTCAAGAACATCATCCAATAATTGTCGATCGTGATCATCATCTACATCATCTTCTACTTCTTCGGTATCTTCTTCTTCCATCGCATTATACTTCATCGGCCTTCCTCTCGGTTCATGTCTAACAACAAATGACCAACCCGGTTTATGTGAAACCTCTGAGTAAAATACCTGTTCACATTGGCTTGGAAGAACATAGGGCTCATTCCCAACTGGCTCAAACGACCTTGTATTAACCATTGTAAATCCATTATCATGTTCAATAACAGTTCTATTAGGATCATTTGGATTAAGTCGTAGCCTGTACCATTTGACAACGAAGAGTACTAATTTGAAGGAACTAAAGTCGCACTCAAGTATATCATCCAAAATGCCATAGTATTGATTTTTAGACTCTTGAGGATCTAAGTCATTTCTAGATGAAATATTAGTCACTTGAAAGACTGCAGTTATTCCAGAATCACAAGTTTTCTTCGTGTCATCCAACACTTTGATGCGAAATTTTTGACCATTACAGAACATACCCTTGTGGTGTTTAACCTGCAATAATATGTGAAACATGTCAAAATTATTATATCGTGAGTTGATAAACATACGGGTGATTAATAATTTTGTACGTACCTGGAAATCTCTTAAACCATATGCTAAATCTATTTCCCTTTGCGTAACATTAGAATCTCCATTACGATGAGCTTCTTTAACCAATGAAGATACACCTTCCCATGTTAATGTGTGACCAGAATGTTGACATCGTTCAATCCATACCGTCATCCAATCAAGATTGTTTGCAATATACAAATGTAGTGCATCCCACTCTCGAGCAACTGTACAAAAAAAAAATAGACGACTTACAACCGATTTATTTTGAAGATTAAGAAATAATTTATTACAATAACATCTTATAATTTATTACCTGTCACTTTCCTCAATCTACCTTTCCCCATCAAGTACTCCCCTTTGAATTTTTTAAAAGGGTCGAGATCCCAAATGCGATCTACATGGATATTTGAAGCAAACTTAGGAAGATATTCAGTAATGTACACCATAGTCTGGTATACCGTGTATCCCTCTACCATAGAACCCTCAGGATGTGCTCTTTGTCGAACCAAAGCCTTCAAAGATTTCAAGTGCCTCTCAACCATCCACATTGACCTAATGTGTGCAGGTCCACACAATTCAATCTCCTCAACTTGGTGTATGAGGTAGTGTTCTTGTGCATTGAAAAAAGTTGGAGGTAGACACTTTTGCATTTCACACAATAAATGAGGAATTCTTCTCTTCCAATAGTTTATATCTTCTTTATAGATTTCTTTAGATGACAACCACCTACATTAAGAGATTCAAGTCACAAAAAATATATAAATACGAGACTTTACAAAATAATATACAATAGATTACATAGCAAGAAAAACAAATCGCGAATATAATAAATATATACAACAAATTGAACAGATATTACTGCTTACCTCATGTATTTTCCAAGATCATATATCACTTGTTTGATGTTATTGTTGAAGTGCTCTGGGAGAGATAGAGGTAGCACGTACTGCAGTAATTATAAACCAATCATTTCATTATTTTCTAACATAACATAATGAATAGTACACGTAGTTTATGAATATATTATAAATACAGAAGAACATAACTTACCTTGATGAAAGTATGCCAATCATGCGTTTTGAGCCCTGGCCCAAATTCACTTTTCTTTGATATGAGATTGCTTATGTTCCCAGCAAATCCTGTGGGAAATCGAATTTTTCGTATGACTTCTTTTATGGCATCACTTTGCTGCTCCGTTAATAACCAAGGAAGGGCACTTATATTAATCTGATCTCTATTGCTATTTGAGTGAATGAAATTCTTCAGTGCATGATTGGATTCATGAATGTCATTACAAATTTTGACAATTTTTTCTTTGTCACGCCTTCCATCCAGTATTTTCCACAATGTCTCTGTTATATTCTTTCCAACATGCATTAGATCAAACAAATGCACAATTTGTAGGTCCTCGTAGTAGGGCAACCTACTAAATTGTCTGGGATAGCTTTTTAGTCCCTTTGGAAGGTTGTCAGTAGTGCCTTGACGACCTTCATGATCATCAATTACATAATTAGTAAACAAAAATCACAATAGAAATATATAAATTACAAACATAAACCATTAAGTGGAACGACATTACCTCGACGATTAATTCTATTATATTCCAACTTCCATAGGCGAGGTGTCATTCTTCGTGGCTTTGATGTAGTCTCTTCTTTCCCATTGAAAAGATGTTTTTCCATACTTCGATACTTATGATTCCTGTGGAGGAAGTGTCTGTACTCATCAAACACATGCTTTCCTAAACTTTTTGAATGACGAGATTTCATCTTTGGACCACAAACTGGACATGCAAATTTTCCCTTTGTTTGAAGACCTACAAGATAATGATATAATTGGATTATTAAATATGTTGATTTTTATAATTAGAATTATCATGCGCAACTTGAATTCACTATAACATACCACAAAAATGTGTTAGCCCTGGGGCATCATGTATTGTCCATACAAGTATTGCATGGAATTGAAATTGTCTTTGTCCTATTGGTCTAGACACATCATACATAGTGACACCGTTCCATAACTCCACCAACTCGTCAATAAGAGGCTCAATATATACATTCATATCTTTAACTTGATATTTACCTACTTGAATGAACAGTAACATTACATAATTATTGTGACCATTTTACTGTAAGATTTGTAAGTACATGTAAATTAATAACTATCAAATGATAAAATACCTGGAACAATCATTGCCAACATAATGTGCTCCCTCTTTATTGACATCCACAGAGGAATGTTATTGTTGATAACAAAAACAGGCCACACCGAGCAAACAGATCTCATCTCTCCAAATGGATTGACACCATCCGCTGCCAATGAAAGCCTGAGATTACGAGGTTCTTCTTTGAAGTGTTGCCACTTTTCCTCTATGTGCATAAATGCCGAACCATCCGCAGGGATTCGAATAATGTCATCTCGACTTCTATTGCGTGCATGGTAATCCATAAATTGTGCCAAGCTAGTACACCTGAATAATTGTCACATCCGTGGAATAATGGGGATGTAACGAAGAACCTTGTGAGGCACCTTTTTTGTTATTCGATTTGTTCGATATCTACTCGTATGACATACAGGGCATTGTGTTGCAAATTCATGTTCTTTATAATATATAATATGATCATTGGGACAAGCATGTATTGCTTGATACTCCATTCCAATATCTTTCATAATAGCAGATAATTCTCGATATGAGCGAGGTAGAATATTTGATGGTGGTAACAAAAACTCGCCTATCAATCTACAGCAAAAAATATAAGTTGTTAATATAAACAATATTAGTGGTACATTATTCACCCTTTGTTAACTATAAAGACATATATGACATACCTTAACATACGTGACATTGTTATGTTGGATAAACCATTCATAACCTTCAAGTTCAACAACAACAATACAACAGAGAGAAGAGTTGTTTGGGAGTCTTTGTATAGAGGCTCGTATGCCTTCTCAAGTAGAGGTACATCAAGGCTATCATCATCATCATGATCAGATCCGCTTGGACTAAATGTGTCATGGATCAATGTATTTATACCATCATCTTCAATTGTGTTTTCTGGCACATGATCGTCATCTTCCATGGGATCATTATCTTCACCTTGGATATTCGCACCCTCATGTTCCTCCATATCATGTACTTCCCTGGGGAGATCAACCTATATAAAATTGATTAACATAAATAAACCATGATCTTCAACTCATCATCAAGTGATTTCATATGTATATAAATTGTTAAAATGATATAATGAACAACTTACCAGTGGATGATAGTCATGCCCCCCTTCAATGTGACCATTCTCCCTACAATGTCTCTTAACTGTTTTGATTAGCAATCTTCTACGGTTTAAGCCCTTACAAATTTTGCAGGGACAATAACATTTTCCATCACCTTTTCTTTTCAAGTTAGACCACAATCTAGCGATTGTCTCCCTATTTTGTTCTTCACTTATATTATCTGACATGATCGTTCTTCGCAGGAAGCAAAAATTGGGCTATGAAAACTTCGGTCTACAACTTTCAGTGACTAAGCAAAATTGTCAAAAGTACACAAAACATATAAGCTACAAGGCCTTTTTGCTTAGCTCTAGAAGCTCTCTAGCAATCAAAACATATAAGCTACAAGGCCTAACAGCAATTTCAAAACATATAAGCTACAAGGCAAGACATATTACATGACATGGCAAAAGGATTAAAATATACATTAGATTAAAAAATATACAATTTTCAAACCTGAGCGCGCGGCTATAACTCGTGCAATGGTCTTCTTGCTTAGCTTTAGAAGCTCTCCAGCAATCAAAACATATAAGCTACAAGGCCTAATAGCAATTTCAAAACAAGGGTCATCAAAAGAACCAAAAACAATGTGTGCAAACAATACCTTGTGAAGTGGTATAGACAATTAGAAGATGCTACTATGTGCTAGGGAACTTCTTAGAACTGTTGGTATATTCTTACAACTTGTTACACCTGGGATATTCTTCTCTGTAGATGCTACTGTGTGCCGTGGTCCAAACGGGCCCATAAATGTGGTTGAATAGCAATACATTCAAGTGGCTTACACAAGGGACAGTCACTGTGAGATATCCTCATGTGTGACTGTCCTTGTCACAAATGAGGACATCTCACAGTGACTGTCCCTTGTGTAATTGCCACTTGAATGAGGTCAGTCACTGTAAAGACAACATGATAATGTACACATACAATGAGTGTACATTATCATGTTGTCTTTACAGTGGCTGCCCTCATGTTGTATATTCTTCTCTGTAGATGGTACTACGTGCTAGGGAACTTCTTAGAACTGTTGGTATATTCTTACAACTTGTTACACCTGGGATATTCTTCTCTGTAGATGCTACTGTGTGTCGTGGTCCAAACGGGCCCATAAATGTGGTTGAATAGCAATACATTCAAGTGGAAATTACACAAGGGACAGTCACTGTGAGATGTCCTCATGTGTGACTGTCCTTGTCACAAATGAGGACATCTCACAGTGACTGTCCCTTGTGTAATTAAGTATTGTGGGGAAGCATTCTAAATAACCAAAGCCGCTAACAATAAATTCAACACAGATATGTCCTCATTTCTGGGTATTTTAGCTCTCTAACAGCTGAATACCAGATTAAATAATAATGACAAAAGAAAAATAAACCCAACGTACTCAGAAATTGTAGCTGTGATTTTGCGGAGGGAATCTCTCTCGGCGCTGTTGAAAACACAAATGACAACCCGCTTGATTTCGCGGAGGGAATCTCTCTCGGTGCTGTTCAAAACACAAATGACAACCCGCTTTGTTCAAAACACAAATGATAACTCGCTTGATTTCGCGGAGGGAATCTCTCTCGGCACTGTTGAAAACACAAATGACAACGTTCCTTTTTTTTTTTGCACTTATATCCCGACCAACATAAGGTCCATTTGTAATACAACATGATAATGTACACTTACAGTGAGTGTACATTATCATGTTGTCCTTAGAGTGACTATCCTCATTTGTTGAAGAAGAAAAGCATTAATGTGGCTGAATAGCAATACATTCAAGTGGCAATTACACAAGGGACAGTCACTATGAGATGTCCTCATTTGTGACTGTCCTTACAGTGAGTGTACATTATCATGGTGTCTTTAGAGTGACTGTCCTCATTTGTTGAAGAAGAAAAGCATTAATGTGGTTGAATAGCAATACATTCAAGTGGCAATTACACAAGGGACAATCACTGTGAGATGTCCTCATGTGTGACTGTCCTTGTCACAAATGAGGACATCTCACAATGACTGTCCCTTGTGTAATTCAAGTGGCAATTACACAAGGGACAGTAATTGTGAGATGTCCTCATTTGTGACTGTCCTTACAGTGAGTGTACATTATCATGTTGTCTTTAGAGTGACTGTCCTCATTTGTTGAAGAAGAAAAGCATTAATGTGGTTCAATAGCAATACATTCAAGTGGCAATTACACAAGGGACAATGTCATGAGCCGTGACATATTGAACTTAGTATAATAATAAAATGATTAGATGATATATAATAATCTATTATTAACGGTATATAACAATAATATATAATTATTATCAAAAGATAATAATAATATATAGTTAGCATAATAAGTAATATGTTAATTAAATAATATTAAAATATTAATAAATAATATAATTATGATTATAATTATAATATAAATTAATAATAAATAATTATTAATAAATTATATATATTATATTATAATAATATATTAAGTAATAATATTAAATCAATTATTGATATAATAATTTTAATATATAAATAATATTAATAAACCTCTCAATATAAAACAATATGTTATCACTATAATAATATTTATTATAATATTATTAATATTACTAACATCATTAATTATAATATTTAATAATAACAATAACATTAATAATAATAATAATAATAATAACGTTTAAAGCAATATCGAATATCTGTAATCGATATACATCTACATTAAACATCTGCATTATCTATCACGATGAGGAACGAAGAAGTGATACAACAATCACTAGTCATTACACATCGATACCATGAGAGGATGATTAATGAACCAAATACTATGAAGTCAAGATCAACATGATATGAATAAGGGATAGGTCGCTATGTGTTTCAGAAGATGTATTGATAAGCAAGAAGGATAACCATTCATATATTATAAATAATCATTAATTGCACAAGTTTAGACAATGACATATCCGATAAAGCAATATCAAACATGAAGACCCGCTAGCAAATATGCACCATCACTTCCTATGTTATCATGACAATAACATAAACTAGATTGAATTCTACTATCTATATCAATAGACACCACATAGGAGGATATCGACTAAAGGATTGAAAGATTATCGATTGTCTGAGATAAACCACATCTTGTAGAAACACAAAAGCATGAGTGATTATATCACAAGCTATTGATGAATGAGGCATCAGTCATGGATAATAAGTACAATGTATCCTTAAGTATTAACAGGAATGGAAGTCAATTTGAAGATCAAACTCCATTACCAGCAATCAACCAATAAATGGACAATTATCAGAAAATGATATCGACTTATATCAGAGTAGAAAGATTGGATATCATCATAACAATATGGGATAAGGCAAGAGTTAATATCGATTGACTAAATACTAATGATAGTTAGACCAAACTAATACAAACACAATGGATGTTAACTACTGGTTGCACTACCAATTAGGGAAGATTACCTTCATAAAAAGATTTGATATTGAGTCAATCTGGGAGTTATCTATGATCAGAAAATAATGAAATAATATTATGTGAACTGTCGAATTATGGAAAGGTGTGCTTAACAAAGGGACATGGAGGAAGAAACAAGACACGTCTCATTCATAGCATCTCTTCATTTGTTAAAGACAATATAAGAATGCATTCTCGTCAGTCACTCAAGGCATCATTAGAACTTTATTTACTTATCCATATTTGGATATACTCAATAGAGCATCTGCCTTTGGCAGTTTGGTTTCAAGTTTATCATTGCAGATCAGAGACAACACCATGATTGCACAGATAGAAAGGATAGTCAGAAACAGCATCAATATTTGAAGTTGCAAGCATATAATTCAGAATCTGAAATAGCAACATATCACTCATAGCGATATTACACATTTGCATAATTACATCATCATATCAGACACAGCAAATACATTGATGTAAGCAATACTTATTGATTGTATATCGATATTGTTTATATCAGACATACCATCATTATACTATCACTATAAGTGATAGGAAACATCATACTCATAGCATATTTCATATCATTATATCCGACAGTGCTATTAAACATATTGGTATCAATATCATCTTGCACACATATTGTGATTGAATCTGAAATAGTGGTTGATATCTTAAGTAACCTCCATTACTTAGTTTAATTGTAAGTATCTGATAGAGTAAGTCTGAGAAGTGGAGTAATTGTTCCTGTTTTCCAAGTTAGCCAAAAAGGGGACATTACAGACAATCACTGTGAGATGTCCTCATGTGTGACTGTCCTTGTCACAAATGAGGACATCTCACAATGACTGTCCCTTGTGTAATTCAAGCGGCAATTACACAAGGGACAGTCACTGTGACATGTCCTCATTTGTGACTGTCCTTACAGTGAGTGTACATTATCATGTTGTCTTTAGAGTGACTGTCCTCATTTGTTGAAGAAGAAAAGCATTAATGTGGTTCAATAGCAATACATTCAAGTGACAATTACACAAGGGACAATCACTGTGAGATGTCCTCATGTGTGACTATCCTTGTCACAAATGAGGACATCTCACAATGACTGTCCCTTATGTAATTCAAGCGGAAATTACACAAGGGACAGTCACTGTGAGATGTCCTCATTTGTGACTGTCCTTACAGTGAGTGTACATTATCATGTTGTCTTTAGAGTGACTGTCCTCATTTGTTGAAGAAGAAAAGCATTAATGTGGTTCAATAGCAATACATTCAAGTGGCAATTACACAAGGGACAATCACTGTGAGATGTCCTCATGTGTGACTGTCCTTGTCACAAATGAGGACATCTCACAATGACTGTCCCTTGTGTAATTCAAGCAGCAATTACACAAGGGACAGTCACTGTGAGATGTCCTCATTTGTGACTATCCTTACAGTGAGTGTACATTATCATGTTGTCTTTAGAGTGACTGTCCTCATTTGTTGAAGAAGAAAAGCATTAATGTGGTTCAATAGCAATACATTCAAGCGGCAATTACACAAGGGACAGTCACTGTGAGATGTCCTCATTTGTGACTGTCCTTACAGTGAGTGTACATTATCATGTTGTCTTTAGAGTGACTGTCCTCATTTGTTGAAGAAGAAAAGCATTAATGTGGTTCAATAGCAATACATTCAAGTGGCAATTACACAAGGGACAATCGATCACTGTGAGATGTCCTCATGTGTGACCTTTGTGAAGGCAAGTGCCAATTTGTACCCAAGTTACCAATATTGTGGCAAAAGTGGGAATGAAGCATTTAGGGGTCAAATTGGGCAAAGAAGTGTAGAAGTGGCCTATGTGAGGTCTAAATAGCCTAACTAAGTCATGGTTAGGGTCTTATGGTGTTTGAACAATAAGTTTTGAACCAAAATCCCAAAGGTTGTAACAAGTTGTCAATGTTGTCATTCACAACATTGACAACATTTGTGCAAGGGAGCATTTTCGAGTAAGATGGTTATGTAACTATATGAAACCATTGAATTAGGCATCAGATCAACTATAAGAGGCCTCCATCGATCTGTGCAAAAGGTTGGGGGGAAAAACATTTGGAATTAAGAAGATTTGTAGAGTAACACGGTTTTAGTGAATTCTTGAGTTTTTTTGTTTCTTTGTTTTCAGTTGATTAATGGATTAGATAGCTCGCAGTGTCTATTGGAAAAGTTAGTACAAGTTGTTTTTTTATTCTGTGTTGTGTTTTTTTTGAGTTTTGAAGCATTCCAACTAGTTTGTTAATTCTTTTGTTAAGTACCCTATCATTGGTTTGAACCAGGCAGGTTGAACAAATGGAGTCTTAGCTCATCATTCCATTGTCAATTTTGTACGGGCTCTTGGAATGGGTGAGGAGACTCCATGTACTATATGTTTGGAAGGAGGGGCCCTAGGAAGCTCATTTTCTATGTTTGCAATGATGTCCTAGGTGAGTCAGTTGAGCACAGTTAGGGATGACAAATCATTACAAGAAGATTACAACAAGTTGAATGCATTGGTTGCTTCAACTAAAATCTCATGGAGAGGTAGACACACATCTAAAGAAGCCCCAAGTCAAATTAGAAGATTGGGTGAGTTTCTTTGGCTGCTAAGAAAACAAACTCTTAGTCAGACTGTCCAAGTTGTGTCAAAATACTTGTTTTCAGGCATGGCTGTAGCAGTTGGTGTACAAAAAATCTAGGAGGAGAAGACCTTAGATATCTTGGAGTTCTCAATAAAGGGCATCTGAATCCTAAGCCCTTTAGGTGGCTTAATATAAACAAAAAGGCTTGACAAAGGCCTAATTGCTAGCAGCCTATTTTTGGGTGCAATTGGC
Organism: Chamaecyparis obtusa; assembly: GCA_027943335.1. Taxonomy (NCBI): domain Eukaryota; kingdom Viridiplantae; phylum Streptophyta; class Pinopsida; order Cupressales; family Cupressaceae; genus Chamaecyparis; species Chamaecyparis obtusa. The sequence goes on along the minus strand of BSBK01008882.1, from coordinate 2,351,784 downwards.
ATGCATGGTTTGATGAACCGGATTGAAGTACTGATGAAAAGTATAGGTGAAGGAGTAATATTGAAACCAATAGAGGTCCTAGTGGCCAGCCTCTCCATGGAGTAAAGTTCTAGTTGAATGTGTTTCAATTTGTGAAGACAAGACTAGGAGTGTCCTAGTAGCTAGATTGGTATTGAGCAGAGTTCGTTGTATTTCTTGTTGGTGTGCACTAGTTGAAGGAGTGGGATCTTGGGTAGAGATACCTAAAGAGTGTAGGGATAGTTAAGTACCCTATCAAGTCAAAACATTGGCCTAAAGAGACCCTAGTGAAGGATAGGGAGTGAGCAAGACAAAGTGTTACATCAATTAACAAGATCATTTTTTGGTAATTGTGTACATTATCATGTTGTCTTTACAGTGACTGTCCTCATTTGTTGAAGAAGAAAAGCATTAATGTGGTTCAATAGCAATACATTCAAGTGGAAATTACACAAGGGAATATCACTATGAGATGTCCTAAGTGTGACTGTCCTTGTCACAAATGAGGACATCTCACAGTGACTGTCCCTTGTGTAATTGCCACTTGAATGAGGACAGTCACTGTAAAGACAACATGATAATGTACACAAGTACCGTGAAGGTAGTCGCAAGTTAGGGCTGTTTCATTGCATACCCGAAACAATGAAGACATTACAGTCCACAAAACGTTTGTGCTTGAAAGATGAACAAATAAAATTAAACTTCTAAATAACCAAAGCCGCTAACAATAAATTCAACACAGATATGTCCTCATTTCTGGGTATTTTAGCTCTCTAACAGCTGAATACCAGATTACATAATAATGACAAAAGAAAAATAAACCCAACGTACTCAGAAATTGTAGCTGTGATTTCGCGGAGGGAATCTCTCTCGGCGCTGTTGAAAACACAAATGACAACGTTCTTGTTTTTTTTGCCCTTATATCCCGATGTGATTTCGCGGAGGGTTACGGTGCTGTTGAAAACACAAATGACAACGTTCCTTTTTTTTTTTGCCCTTATATCCCAACAACATTGCAATTGCAAGTTAGGGTTGTTTCACTGCATACCCGAAACAATGAAGACGTTACGGTCCACAAAACGTTTGTGCTTGAAAGATGAACAAATAAAATTAAACTTCTAAATAACCAAAGCCGCTAACAATAAATTCAACATAGATATGTCCTCATTTCTGGGTATTTTAGCTCTCTAACAGCTGAATACCAGATTACATAATAATGACAAAAGAAAAATAAACCCAACGTACTCAGAAATTGTAGCTGTGATTTCGCGGAGGGTTACGGCGCTGTTGAAAACACAAATGACAACGTTCTTGTTTTTTTTGCCCTTATATCCCGATGTGATTTCGCGGAGGGTTACGGCGCTGTTGAAAACACAAATGACAACGTTCTTATTTTGTTTGCCGTTATATCCTGATGTGATTTCGCGGAGGGTTACGGCGCTGTTCAAAACACACATGACAACGTTCCTTTTAAATTTTGTGCTTATATCCCGACAACGTCGCAATTGCGACAGTGACAAATGTATTGTCGTCGCAAATTGCGACGATGTCGGGCTATATTTGAAAAAAAAAGAGCAAAACCACATGACATTTGCCTGCCGTCGCAAATGGCCGTCGCAATGTCACCCCAAATGTATTAGTGAGTAAACTTGTGACCTTGCTAGTCAACCACACAATGAGAGATTCAAGTGAAGACAAGAGCAAGAGTGCCAATATCCCCAAGAATCAAATGAAATGCAAATGCAAGCTAGATTAAGATGAATATGCAAGTTAGAAATAAGAGATGCAAGCTAAACTATGGAAATGAAAGTACAAGCTATGCTATGAAAAGGAAAGATGCAAGTGTTACAAATCCTTCCTAATTAGACTAGATGAAGTAATCTAAAGCATAAAGGAAATCTATACTATGAATGCCATGATAATGAAACTAGAATGTAAGAAATGAAACTAGAATGGAATGTAGATGCAAAAGCCAAGAATGCTACAAATCTTTAAAAGCTCCAAAGTGACCTAGAAAACCTACAACATAACATTAGTATTCAAAAATACATATGAAAATGAGGAAGAGAGCTCTTCTTTTATAGGAAATGAGAAAGAATGGACCATGGAGATTAAGAGGCAAAAGATTTAATCAACGGTGGAGCATCAAAGAGAAGCAATCCATGTGCACAAATATCCTCCAATGAGAAAATAAGAGTTGACTTTTGTGTCCATATGAGACCAAAAGTGCTTTTCTCCTTTTTATGAAATAAGAATAATGCTTTATTTGTGCAACTTAGGATAAGAGGAAAAGTGGGGGCTTTTTATTTAATAAAAAGGGAGGAAATATTCCTTTTAATCAAATAAAGACTTAGGATAAAATGGTTAGCCCAAGGCAAATAATCGAAAATGATAAAATAGGACTTGATCAAGGAAATTGATATAATTGAAAATATTGATTTTTTAAAATATTGATTCAGAGATTTGATAAATTGCTGAATGGGGGCCCAAAGTCTAGGCGACCATTTTAGGGTGCATACACACTCCACCTCCTACCCTTGGAAATTTACTATAAATATGAAGCATTTTGAGAGCAATTGATATCTTAGAAATTAATCTGCAAAGCATTGTTACTATAAGCAATTGAGAGCATTCTAAGAGCATTTTAGAGTAATTTGCATTATAATCTTGTCGCTTTGAGCTAGAACTATCATTGTAGAAGCATTTGTAGAAGCATAGCAGCATACATTCTTTTTTTAGAAGTGTCACTAGTGGGGAGTTGAGAGCTTCACTTACCACCTCTTTCTAGAGAGCCATGAGATGTTATAGATCTTAGTTTCAATTTTAATTAGATTTGCATTGTATTTACTTTCAATTGTTGCTATTAGATCTTAATTTCATGAAGGTGATAATCATCATCACACAACTACTTAACATGGTTTTTAATGAACACCTCCATTCTAGATCATGTCAAGCTCTTTTACCCCCTTGCGGGCTTCCCACACGCACGAAAGTATGATTTGGCGCAATCCCAAAGGACTACTCGAGAAAGTGAAGAATACTTGCACACAACCTAGTCACTCTCTGATTAGGGAAGAGTGCATTTGTTTATAGTGGGTCAGATAGTATCACAGCTAAAGCGATTGTCTCCCACTTTGGGTCGTTCCCTCTCACCGTCCTCATAAGGCAATTCTTGGGATGCGGGCCCTCTAAAGATATAATTTATCTAGCATATATAGAAAAACAAGAAATCAAACTTGGTTCAACAAGTTTTGGAGTTTGATTCACTTAGAAAGTGAAGAGCATATCCCTATTTTTTTCCCTCGTTCCAAACACTTCAAGCAAATTTGTTCTTTTTCAACCTCTTGACAAGGAGGTTCTTATAAATGAAATGTTTGATTAATTCCTCCCCTTCTTTCTACCAAGTTGAACTCACACGTTTGGATTTTTGATCCACTTTGCAAAGTGGAGAGCATATGCCTAATGTTTGTTCAATTTGGACAATAGTAAGGTTTTTCCTATTAAACTAGATTTAAATAAAAGCCACAATTTAAGCAATGCAAGCTTGATATGAAAAATACCTCTTTCGTAGCTAGCAAAGGCTAGGCACTTTTTGAGGTTTTTCTTGATGTTTATTTGCTTACTCACCTAGTGGCGATCATTCTCATTCCGGCTCCACCAACAAATTGGTCCACACTGCAATACAAAGTGAAGGAAACCAAAAGAAACCAATAGAAATGCAATTAAGTGTTCTTAACAAGATTTTGCAAAGAGAATTTTAACAACTTAATGCAAACAATTTAGTTCAACATAGGAAATTTCTTTTTGTAAGCATTCAACACCTTAATGTAACATAAAGCTTTTCTTCTAGTTCCAAACTATCTAAAATTGTAGCATTATGGATTTCTTTTTGACGTTTGGTTTGAATTCTTATCTCTTTGTTCTCTTGAGTAACTCTTCTCTCTAGTTTATGTACTTTCCTGTGTCTGCTCATCTGCGAGAAAAACACAAATAGAGAATTAGAAAATAGAATTTAATAATCTGACAGAAAAATTAAATAGAAAATGCTAGGCGGCATTTATCAGCTAATAAGCATCAGTTAAAAGCTAGTAGGCATTATTTAAAACCTATTAGGCATCATTTAAAAGCTAGTAGGCGTCATTTAAAAGCTAGTAGGCGTCACTTAAAAACTAGTAGGCGTCATTTAAAAGCTAGTGGGCGTCATTGAAAGCTAGTAGGCATCATTTAAAAGCTAGTAGGCATCATTTCCCAAATACTAGGTGATGCTTTACACTCCTAGGCATAATACTTTATTTCACAAGCGTCGAAAGAAGAAAAGATAGAATAGAAAGAATCGTGTAGGCGTTAGTTAACTCCTTCTAGGCGTCGTCAGAATGCTCATAGGCATCGTTAAATCCTTTGTAGGTGGCTTTTCTCCTATTTTCTACAAAATTGACGTAAAAGTGAAGCCAAAAACACATAGAATTTGATAAAAATGATAGAAATTAGGCTCAAAGCCCCACGGTGGGCGCCATTTGTGTGTGAGTGTTTACACCTTCATGAAATTAGGACAATTAGCTACAATTCTATGGAAAGAAAATGGAAATTTAATCTAAAGAATTGTATTTAACATCTATATCATCTCATGGTTCTCTATCTAAGCTTTGCAAGTAGAGCTCTTAGCCTTATTCTCTACTAGTGACAATCCTAGAATGAGAAAATTATGATAAAATGCCTAAATCTAGCTCTCAATTCTCAATTTGATACAAAGATTAACTCAAATGCTCATGATAATGCTCTCTAATCTCACTATTTGCTCTCAAAATGCTCAATATATTGCTCAATTTCTCTCAAATTGTCTATAGTGATGATGCTATGCATTCGAATTTTCTAGGATTAATATGCTCCCAAAATGACTTCTATATGTAGTAAAATCCCAAGGGTAGGGGGTAGAGTTACTTGATCATGGTTTAGCCTTGGTTGAGTGAAAGGCTTTGAAATGTTTTTAAATGGGGGGACAATTTAAATGATTGTCTCAAATGTTTGGACAAGTAGACAAATTTGAGTGGTTGAGATTCAAAGTTGAAAATGTGTGATTGAGATTCAATAATTTGGAGTGATCCATGTGCATTGTGTTCTCAATTATTATTGGTTGCTCAAATTATGTTCAAAGATATTAGGATTAATTAAATTCCATCAATTAATTAAATTATCCATTTAGGGGAATAGGTTCAATTTGATTTTTGATTTAAAACTATACAATTAATTAATTAAAATCAATTATATAGTGTGATTGATCCCTTTAAGCTTGTATTTAATTATTTGATGTCATGATTTGATTTTTCCTTTGATTTAAATGATTTTGTCCAATTTTGATTAATAAATGTCCATTTGAAACTAATTTGATCCATTTTGATGAAAATTAGAGCATTTGGTTAAGATTTTGCAAATTTGAAAGATTCTAAGATACCTGCCCAGTTTTTGGTGTCTACACATACAGGTGAGGTTTTGTAGGTAGGGAAACAAAAAGGGTTGAAGAGATGGCATTTTGATAGAGGGTTTGTTCCTATATCAAGTGTCATTTTCATTAAGTTGAATGCAAAGATGGAGGAAATAGATCACAATGTTTCTTTTTTCTCCACTCATGGTGTGATCTATTGGTTCAGGGGTTTTTGGCCTATCCTCCTTGAGCTACATGCTTGGATCTCACAAAATTGGGAGCCTATCCTTTCAAATACAGTTTATATATACCCTATGGAAAAAGGTTTTTAAATTGCAAAATTTGAGAATGCTCAAGACAAAATTAAAATTTTGTGTGATCATTTTTTTAGTTGGGAGGACAATTTTTTGTTAATGATAAAGCCATGGCACTCTGATTTCAATCCTTCTTTTTAAATTTTTAATAACATTTTGATTTGGGTTCGACTTCCTTATATTCCCCTTCATCTATGGGTTGATTCTCTTTTAGAGGAAGTGGGGAATGCACTTGGGGATTTTCTGTGGTGGATGATGAATCATCTGATATTCTTAATTCCACCTTTGTTCTTATTATAGTGAAAATGGATGTTTCTAAAAAGCTTCCTACTGAGATCTTAATCAAATCTTCCAAGGATAGTTGGGTTCAAACTTTAGACTATGAAGGGATTCACTTCAGGTGTAGAAGATGTTTTAAAATTGGTCATGTGGCTACTCAATGTGGATTAGAGAAAAATAAAATGATGGCATTGTGGTGGAAAGGGGCTTTAGATCAACATTATACAGTTAAGAAGAAATCTCAAATTCATAAGAGTTTCTCCCAGGTAGTTGTGTAGCATTCTCAGTGTCTTGCAGCTTCTTCACAAGCTGATCTAGTATGATGATGGGATCACTAAGCTAAAGTGCAGATGCTTTTTCCCCCTATCGACTCCCCAAATGTGTGTGGGAATATTCCTTAGGATGTTATTTCCTATGATATGGCTATTAATTCTAGTGGCATCTATGATAATTATTTTCCTATAGGGAGGATTTATGATGTTTCCCCTGAGATGAGGGTTGTTCTCTCTACAAGCAATATCTCTCAGATTGATGGTGGTCCAACGATTGGTTCGTTGGCTTGGCATGATGAGGCAACAAAAGTGGAAGAGGGTTGGATAATTGTTAAGGGTAAGAAGGCTAAGACGTCTACACCCTCTTTTAACCTAACTCTTCATTCCCACAAGGGAAGTTTTAAAGGTAAATCTTGATGATTCTTGATTGGGGGTGCTTGGGCTAGAGTTTTTTTTGTCTTTTCGCTAGTTTTTGGTTGCTTGCTGGTTTTTTCTCGCATCTTATATTTTAGGTTGTGGGCCTACTACTAAATCCCATGTTTTTGGTTATGGGAGACTTTAAGTTCCAGGTTTGTCCGATGATCTCAATTTCCTATCTTTTGACAATGTTTTGGTTGTGGGTTCCAAATCCATTCAAAATCTTATTGTAAAGGGTTTTGAGTCCCTTCAAAACCTTTTTTTCCTTAATAAAAAACTTAACCATTCTAAACTAATTATATATTCAAAATTAAAGTTTCTAAGTATGAAGACATACACAAACAAATTAGATTGAATATTAACTTTTATATATCAAATTATAGAATATTTGTGTAAGTCCATGTACAAAAATGGCATAAATGCCAACTCATACAAAGTTTTACAAAATGTGGCACATGCCATCTCAAGATCTATACAAAATTTGCATGCCAAATAGCTATGTATGAATCCCAAAATGTCCACAAGTGACTACTACATGTCTCAATCACATCCTAAACTTGTGGTGGATCATCAAAATTAAGCCCCTTCAAAGCATTTTGTGGCTTTGAAGAAACTTACACGATAGAAATTCAAACCACAATTTAGGACTAATTATATTATATAATTTATAACTATCATTAAATTAACATCAAAATCAATACATATTTAAATATAATTTCTTTAAAATTGAATTCTCAATTACCTTGAGTAAATGTATTTTCTCTAAAAAATGCTCTACATATGAAACTCCCCTAGAACGGTCAAGAGTCCTAGCATATGACTATAGTAGAGACAACGTGACAAAATCATATTGAGTAAAGGCTATATGTTCACATAACATAAAATTGATATAATTTAGCATATAATTGTTGATGAAAGAAACATATTTACTAAACACAATATAAAATAAGCACATACCTATTTGGACACCTCTTCTAATGCTTCTTCAAGTGTTGTGGGAGCAATCAACAATGATGTAAACCCAATAGGTGTCTATACATAAAAATGACAAGTATGTAAAACTATCAATCTATGCACACATATATAATCAAAAGTTATCATCTATTTCATGCCACAAGTTATATAAGTTCTTTAAACTATTAATTTAATTAAAATTTTGTTCAATTACCTTTCCTTAATCAATCATTGCACTCCCTGAGGCTGGAAAATATTGCATCTCTACCACACAATGAGTATCCTACAAGAGTAAAATAAGATAACATAAAATTAATATATAATTTAATTAATGATAATTTAAATGATATATGTGTGTGTGTGTGTGTGTGTGTGTGTGTGTGTGTGTACAATAAAAGTTTATAAACATCTATGTGCAAAAATTTATCCCTTGTAACTATCAAGGCAAAATGAAAGGACTAAAAGGGTTTTCTGTTGGACCTATGTCATGTCCTCCTCAGTCATAAACTATTAAATACACCATGTAAATAACCATTAGTACTTACAAATATCTCTTATAAATATTAACTTAAAATAAAATGCACTATTAAATTAAAATTTAAGTCCTACTACTACACTTTTTGAGTAAGATCCATGATCCTCCTCATCTCTAACATGTGACAATTCCCTAGGATGTGTTTTAGTCCCTATCCCCTCATTTGGTACATCAACCATATGATGGACCTCATAGTCAAGTGCATCAATGGGAGGCTCAATACCTTGTCCATGAGGACCTAAGCATGTGTGCTTGCACATAATGAAAGTATATAATACATAAATATGTGGAGCTGAGGAGGCTATATAGGCACAACCCAATCCACTAGGAGCATCTAGAAGTTTTAGTTAAGAAAACAATGAGGTTTGAGAAACCAAAATGTCACTCAAAGAATGGATAGACAATATAGTTTACAAGTGTGCCTCATGTATTGGAGGTGGGGGAGTAATGTGAGGAGGGGGAACATATGGGCCCTGTACTACTTAAACTACCCTAGGTCTATCCTAGGGCATACCTCTACCCACACCCTAGAAATGTCTCATGTCAAATTATTTGACAAGATTTTCCAGGATAAACTCAGTATATATTTTTTGAAGGAAATATAAAGGGACATTGAGATTGTCGTTGGGTGGTTTATCAAAAATCATCCACCAATGATCCCAATAGTTATCTATTATACCTTGATGCATGCACCATTTGATAGAATATTTTAATTTTTGCACATCAACAATTTGTCCAATTTAGCGATTGACAAATAATGCGGCTAATTTAGTTTTTGCTAATTTCAAGATCCATCACCTTGTCATATGACAACCCATCTACATATTTTTCCCTCATGGCCTCTCACCACTATAAAATATAACTGTGTTGGCTAGTGAAGTTTTCAACAATAAAAATTATTGACTCTAATGAGGGTGTCATTGAGAATAAATGAGGGTGTCTGTGATATAACTCAGAAATGTTCCTCAACTCATTCAAATTATTCCTAATCAAATCCTGAACTGAGGGAGGGTTTGTTGATGCAAAGTTTGGATTATTTGCCATGATTTGCCTGATTGAAGTTCAAAGTTTTAAAAATTGACAAAATTTAATCTAAAGACTACAATTCTAATTTAAAAATCTAATTTATAATTTAAAAAATGAAAATAAATCAAGAAATAGAAAAAAATCAAAAAACAACAAAAATGCATACCTTGGATCGGATTTTGCTTGGAAATTACTTGCAATTGACAAATATCATTTCTTCGATAAAATATCCATCAACTGTGAATAGAGCTCAAAGGGTTTCGAAGATCTCATGGGTGAAAATGACCCATGGTGACTCTGATTTATCTTTTTCATTATTATGCATGAAACAGATACCCGATCCAAGATTATATATCTAATTACTTAGCTTATGAACTTTTACAAAATGTTATTTTACACCAACTTAAAACATATAGACATTTTGGATTATCCATTACAATCAAATATCTGTTAAATCATGACATCCATTTCTCTTTGTCTTTTTCCATGGTTGCATGTACTGACGCCCAACCCAAGGAAAAATTCAACATCAATTTTCACATTTTTTGGGCAAATGGAAAAAGTATTTTTTCACATCTCCACTTTTTCACCTCTCATGATCCTACACATACCCTTGGGTATCCGACAAGAAACAAAGCATTATAAGTGTTACAAAAAGAGACTCAAAAGGACTGTGGAAAGAACAAATGTCAGAGTGAAAGAAGAAATGAATTAGGTTTCTCCAAAACTTGACATTTATGAGATAGAAGATGCTCTCTACATAACAAAAGAGAAAGAAGATGAAGAAAAGGGAGAATCAAATACAAAAGAAAAAGAGCTAGAACAAGCACCTAAAACACTAGCAAAGTATGTTAAAAAAAATCATTCAAAAGATAAGATCATTGGAGATTAAGATAAAGGAGTTCAAACTCGGAGAAGACTTGCCAAGGAAAGTGAATAGAATTTTTTTTTTGGCTCTTATCTAAGGTGGAACCAAAGACTTTTGTGGAAGCTAGCAAAGATGTTGGATGGATGAAAGAAATAGAAGAAGAACTGAATCAAATTGAAAAGAAATGAGTGGACAAGAATATGATAGGAACAAAATGAATGTTCTTGAATAAGCTAAATAAAGAAGGTGAAGTAACAAGGAACAAGGCTAGATTGGTCTATAAAGGCTACTCACAAGTTCAAGGCATGGATTTTGAAGAGACTTTTTCTCTGATGGCTAAGATGAAATCTATTAGGATGTTTCTTTCTTTTTCTACTAATAAGAACTTCAAGGTATATCAAATGGATGTCAAGTTGGCATTTTTGAATGGAGATTTTGAAGAAGTTTACATTGAGAAACCATATGGTTTTTGGTTATTTGATGATCTAACATGGTTTCAGAATTAAACTTGCTCTATATTCTCTTAAGAAAGCTCCTAGAACTTGGTATGCAAGATTAGACAAGTATCTATTGCAGCAAAACTTCAAGAAAGGTATAACAGATAGTAATCTTTATTTTAGAATTGGAGATAAACTTTTGATAGTTGTGTATGTTGATTATATCATTTTTGGTGGAGATGATATATGCAAGAAGTTTGCAAAAGAAATGCAGAAAGAATTTGAGGTATCAATGCTTGATGAGTTGTCATTTTTCCTTGATCTTCGAGTAACTCAATTAGATGATGGTATTTTCATTTCTCAAGCTAAGTATTTTCCATTTTCCTATGGTCGTTGGTTGTCATTTAAGCAATGATGAGGGATCTCCAAAAGTGGATAAGATTATTTATAGGTCTATGATTCGAGGATTTTTATATTTAACTGCTTCAAGACCTCATATTATGCATTTAGTTTGTTTGGTTGTAAGATATCAAGTTAATCCTAAGTAATCTCGTGACAAGGAAATGAAAAGGATATTTAGATATTTGAAAGGAACTCCACATTTGGATTTGTGGTATAAGAAAGATGATGATTTCCCTTTGAAAGATTACACAAACATTGATTGGGCTAGATGTGCTGATGACATAAGTACTAGTGGTGGCACATTTTTCTAGGAGACAGATTGGTCTCTTGGCTAAGTAGAAAATAGGATTTAGTGTCTTTATCACAATAGAAGTTGAGCATATTGGAGAAACATCTTGTTGCACTTTGGGGATGTGGATGAAGAAAACGTTAAGAGATATCAAGGAGATGTACGATGACCATATTCCCATTACGTGTGATAATAAAAGTGTAACTAACATTTCAAATAATCTAGCAATGTATTAAAAAACCAAACACATTTCTATCTGGTATCATTTCCTAAGAGAGAAGGTTGTAGAAAAAAAGTTAGATTAGAGTATGTGCCTACAAGGATCAAGTTGTAGACATTTTCACTAAAGAAATGTCAAAGGATATTTCTTAATATCTCAAGCAGAAGTTAGGGATTCTTGCTCCTTCTAATTAGATGCATAAAGTGGTGCAGCTTTCTAGGAGGAGAAATTCAAGGTTTATCCTTTGTCTCCTATATTGATGTTGTGGCTACTCTCAAAGGGAGCAAGAATTTTATAGTTTCCTGGTTGTAAGAAATTTTTGTAGAAGTTTTAAAGGAGAGTTAATTCAAAAAAGTGAGAGTTGCTCCCTTTGTCCTTGATGTCAAAGAGGGAGAGAATATGTATTGGGTGTTGCCATCAATGACAAAGGGGGAGATTGTTCTAGTATGTTGTCATTGATGTCAACTTTGATAAGGAGGTTGTTACAGTGTGTTCTCATTTAGGAGAAGTATACATGAAGTAATGTGCACCTAAAGCAAAGAGACTTGGAGAGTGAGTACATGGGAGAAATGTACCCTATGGGGGAGATTCTTAAGTTATGCATTGTGGTGACAATCATATTTATGGTGTTGCAATCAATGCCAAAGGAAAATTGTTGAAAACATGAGATAGTGTTGTCATTGATGTCAACCTAATGTGTGGATATTGGTCTAGAACTATGTGTTCAGAAGTTCTTATGGTCTTCAGTATTTCTCTTGAGTGATACTTTTTGTATCTAGAATGTTACAATATCAGAAATTGGAATATGAAGGAAAGAATATTTGATGTTTTTATGGGATTATGTTGTTCTTTCCTCTATGTTTGGTAATAAGAGCTTGCAATTTTGGATATAATGTTTATATTTTCTGGATATTGCACTATTATATTATCAGGTCTTGTACATTGCAGTTAATGTTGTTGGTAGTTACAATTTGCTAACAATGTCATTATCTATCACATGATTGGTTTCGAGAACGCTCTACATTGCTTCATAGTATTGTTTTTGGTATTATGGTTTGGAGGATATGCTTAGAATGTTTGTGCGGTATATTATTTTAGTTTTTAGTTGTTGGTTTGCTCTAAAAAAGAGTTGAGATGTTATGTTTCTTGGCAATGTGGTTTGTATTGGCCTGTGGCCATCTCTATTGGTTTTCTTATTTGGATCATACTCTTTTGATCCAAACTTGTGTTGGAAGTTGAGCTAAGAAAATGTTTTGGGTCTTAACATGGCGTATGAATATCTACATCTATCATTTGCATTGGATTATGTTTTTGGGCTAATTGGTTATATGTTATATTATTAATCTACACATTATGTTTGATGTCATCTTTGGAGGATGTGTTGTTACGTGAAGACCATTTGGAAATGCTTAGAAAGGTGCTATGATGTATTTGGTTCCTCTTTATCTCCTGGAGTGGACCACAATCATTGCAATTGTATCTGGTGGCTGACTTGATTTGAATTTTTATTTTTTTCTTTGGTCAACCTAATTAAGGATTTTGTTGATACAATTGATATATATTGAAGATCATTTTAACATTTTGAAGTGTGGATTGAGAGTGTAGATCATGTGGAAGAGTATGTGTTGAAGAGAAGTGTGAAGATTAGTTTGGATGATACGCTTCCATGATCATATCAGACAGAATATCAAAGTTCAAGACAACGGATGTGTGAGGTATTTGTCATGAATTTGGTCACTTGAGACAGTGGTTCAAGCCCAATTCCATGCTTAGACACATGTTGAAGGTAGTGTATTGGAGTGATCATTTCAATTTATATTATTCACGTTCATAATGGAAGATAGTGTATCCTTCTTGGTAGTTTTGTGCAGATATGTATCTTGCCTTGAGGCAGTGAATTTTAGCATGCAAATCCTTTGTATCTTTCCCTAAAACTATGTCTTGGTTTGCAAGTCCCTTGTATCTTTCCCTAAGGTTGTGCACCTTAGTCTTCCAATCAAATCAAGAGCAATGAACTACCTTGGTCTTGATCCTAAAACAATATTGTAAACAATTCTTAATATAGTGAGTTGGATCTCACTGTAGTTTTCCCTGCATTGGGTTTTCCACATAAAAATCTAGTGTTCATGTGTATGTTGTTCATTGCTTTATCTTTCTTTGATGTTAAGTTGGTTATAGTTATTTTATGTCGATTTAAGTTTGGAAAAGTTTAAGTATATGTTCAAGGTTTATTCACCTCTTAGTCTTCTGAGAGTATGGATCATGTGAAAGAGTATGTGTTGAAGATAAGTGTGAAGATCAATTTGGACGATGCACTTTCATGAACATATCAATTAGAATATCAAAGTTCAAGATAGTGGATGTGTGAGTAGTGTTTGTCATGAAGTTGGTCACTTGAGACAGTGGTTCAAGCACAATTTCATGGTTGGAGAGTTGTTAAGGATAGTGTGTTGAAGGAGTGATTTTTTCAATTTATATTATTCATGTTCATAATGGAAGATAGTGTATCCTTCTTGGTACTTTTGTGCAGATATGCATCTAGCCTTGGGGCAGAGAACTTTAGCTTACAAGTCCTTTGCATCTTTCCCTGAAATTGTGTCTTGGCTTGCAAGTCCCTTGTATATTTCCCTAAGGTTGTGCACCTTAGTCTTCCAATCAAATCAAGAGCAGTGAGCTACCTTAGTCTTGATTCTAAAACAATATTGTAAACAGTTCTTCATATAGTGAGTTGGATCTCACTGTGTTTTTTCCCACATTGAGTTTTCCACGTAAAAATCTAGTGTTTGGGTATATGGTGTTCATTGCATTATCTTTCTTTAATGTTAGGTTGGTTATAGTTATTTTATGTGGATTTAAGTTTTGAAAAGTTTAAGTATATGTTCAAGGTTGATTCACCTTGATGTGTTCAACATACATGCACTAAAATTTTATCAATTTGTTTAATATAGTTAATATTGAGGACCCCCATATGATGAGTTTTAAATTAATGGTATTCCTATCCTATTGTTTTTCTACCATGTCCACAAGATTATTGTTTAAAATAATTTTCTCATATCATGCTAATGACTATAAAATATAAATATAAAAATCTTCACTTTGGTTAACTTGTCTCAATACTTTAAAGCATAATTCAAAAAATCAACAAGAGCACAACTCAATTTGGACTTGAGACTCAAGAAAAACCTGACAAATTTTTTGAACATTAAATGACACAAAATTGTTTGGGGACAGTGGCTCTTATGAGGTCCAAGGGAGCACCTTGAAGACCAAATAAGCCTTCATGACACGTGTCATTTTTCAAACGCATATAACAAACTTTCTGAACCTAATCAATCCTCATTCCAATTGCATGAATGTGCATCTAAGTGATTGCATACATAGTTGTATACTCACCAAATACTCAAAAGTCAAAAGTCGAACACCTTGTTGAGTTACTAGTGATTTTTTATAACTTGACATTATTTTGTGAAAAACTCACAATCTATAAAGAAAAAAAGGCTCACAATTTTCAATAAAAATAAAAATCATTATTTTGGGGGAAAACTTATCCAAATCAACTAGAAATTTATTTTTTTGTGTGCCATCAATTTTTGTGTTTTCGCATTTTTGTGAACGCACAACTAACAATTTAGGGCACACGATTTGAATCCTTTGGGATTCATCAATTTTATTTTTGGCAAAAGGATTTATAATTATTTTTTTAATTCAAAATATAAATGCTACCTAAAGCTTATATGATTTTTTCGTAGTTTTGTTTATAATACAATTACATTTAACAAGTTCATATGACCTACAAGTTAAGGGAATTTTTTTTTGTTCATAATATATATTGCATATTGTAAATTATAAATTTATTTTTCACAATTAAAATCAAACCTACAAAGTTGTTTTAAAGTTGCAATATGAACAAAATGTCAATTAAACAACCTATCAACTTCAATTTCAATCCTAGAAATCATTTAAATTTGTGATATGAACAAATTGCATTTAAATGACTTGCAAGCTTGATTTTTTATATTTATAGTATAGTTGTCAAAGTTCAGACCTATTGGTCATTTAAACTCACAATATAGATTTTTTTATTAAAAAAAAAATCATCAACCATCATGCTATTGATCTCTAAATATTTTGTGCACCATTTTTTTTTTAAATGTTTAGGTTGCTAATTAGGTTAATTAAAAAAAATTATGTTGTCTCCCTTTTGCTAGGATTCATTTTCATTTCTTAAAAAGGAATAGGACTTAAAAACTAAGAAACTAGTGGAAAACCAAATGATTCTTGTTGCAAACATGGGGCATCAAAGACAAACAAAGGAGAGGTTAGTTGTATCCATTGCACTAACAATATAACCAAGGGTATAAATCAACTCAAATATCAACTTCCATGGATCCCTCACCAAGATGTTATGCAATGTATAGTAGCTCGTTTAGAAGTTGAGGAGGTGAAATTACTCCTTGCAACATATAACTAAAGGGAAGCGTAAAAAATAGAAAACAAAGGCAATGATAGCCCCAACCCCCCATTTTACTCCTGCAAAGTCAAAAGGAGATCTGGAGGAATCTTCCTCCATTGGGCCACAATTCTTACTTTTTTGCTCCTCATAAAACTCCCAATGTGCAACCTTCATTGTAAGGTATTGTATTGAATAGAGAATTGGAACTTAAAACAAAGTTGGCATGTGCAAATTTTCAATATTACAACAATATTCTATTTAAAATTGATTTATGTCTTGATTGGGTACAACTGGTCAATGCATTGATTATGGCAAGTAAAAGGTTCAATGCCCCAAGTCATCATGAGTTGAATGGGCTATTATTGCAAAATGAAGTCCAAAACACACTCCTACCAATAGGAGAAAATTTGGGAAAGGAAAAATTGCATTATTTAATCTAATGGGTGGATGAATGAAAGGAATAGGACACAACAACTTTTTGATGGCTTCAATGGGCGACTCGTATTTTAAAACTCAATTGATTCCTTCAACAAAATGAAGGCCTTGTGTAACATGTTGGATGAAATAGTAGTGACTCAAAATGCAACTACCTATGTAATAGCCATTAGACTTTTAGAAATGATGAATCCAACATTGTTTGAATCTTTTGTATTGCCCATTATCTTGACCTACCCTATGAGGGCATAGAGAAACTAAGTTGGATAAAGAATGTGGTTAAAGATGCAAGGGATACCACAAAGCACATCTACAACAACACATTGGTCCTAAATCTTACGAGAGCACATATTAATGGAAAGGATCTCATGTGATCAAAAGTTGTACATTTTGCCACTAATTTCTTCACCTTGCAAAGTTCATTAGCTACAATGTGCAACCTTAAACACACATTTGTGAGTCGCGGTTAATATCTCTATTGTAAACACACATTTGTGTACAAAGTTGGTTAAAGAATCTTTATTGTAGGAAAGTTCAAGTAGAAAGGGTCATGAAGACCATTTTTTTATGATAGAATTGTCAAAGTCATGAAATAAATCATCAATTACAGTTTCAAATTTTGATTTCTATTTATTTTTATTTGCTAAGGTTACAATTTGTTGATTTGTAATTTTTGTATATTTAAATGTCAAAACCCCATTAAAAGAGGCAATTCAACATTTCTACATGGCAAATAAAATTAAATATAAATTCATATGATTGCATTGTTGATAAGAGGTGGAACCAACTACTCCACCAATGTATTCATACTACTACATACTATTTGAACCTTAAGGTTTTTTTTTCTCCCATTATTTCACAACAAATGCGACAATTATTCTTGCTCTCAACACACGAAGTGAAATATTAGTTAGTGATGAGAAACTCCAAGAGTTCATACTAGATGAAATAAAAAGCTGTGAAAATGCAAAGGGAGCATAATTTTCTTCAATTTTTGTATTCATAGAAGAGCCACATTGTAGCAAAGTAAAAAATAGTGTTTTAATTTAAATTTACTATTTATTTAATTAGTTTACCAAAAATCTTACTACATATAAATGGCAAATGTCATCTTAACAAATTTGTCAAGGAAAGGTTATGCTGCCCCAATGCCTGATCTTCAAAAGTATGCCATCTACACTTTACCCCAGCCTTGAGATGTTTTTGGTTGAGAGCACAACTAAAGTAAATAGACAACCATTACATAAAGGAAGTAAATATGGATGAGGTTAGCAATGTTAAACATGAACAAATACAAGAACTAGTAATACCAAAATCATCTTACTAAACAGCCTTTTCGAGGAGGATAAGATCAACCAAACTGCTAGTTTGATTGTCAAGATTCACAACAGGAGGTCCGATTTAGAGAAGAATCTGGAGTTAGTTTACGACTGTGATCCAGTGGTCCCTTAGGCTGTTTGGCCTCGTGGACGTCATTAAAATCTTTCATTTCATTTCTTCCCAGATTACTTTTTACCTACAACTTAATAAAACATTGGGACAAGGGATACTAGATACTTGACTTCTCAGTTCATGTTCTCTGGGTCTCCCACGAGAAACTCGGGGGGGCTGATATTAAACAAGAACAAGTCATTTTGATTGACATAATATGAACACATATTTGACAGGATATGTTTGTTTGCATCATTCAAAAAAAAAAAAACTTGTATATATGGTTTTTTTTAAAAGGTGTATCCCAACACCCCAAAATATCAATTTTGAAAAGCCAGCTATACTTTAAGCTGCATATGCATCGTACTTTTTAGCCATACCAAGCCCTGTATTTTTTTTCGATTAGTTCTGTTAATTTGTTGAAGAAGTGAAAAGATAAAGTGCTAGGGCTGACAGAAGTATTTCAGCTGGGAAGACATAATCTACAGATTCTGTTCTCTTAAATACAGACTGAAATATATAATTTGTGCATGTTAAAATGGAGTCATCACTATGTTTGTACAACCAAATATTCCAGTGTCAAGAATTGCAGGTCCTATTCAATAGGTAAGTTGCATGACAGGATCTCTTGAGCTGTCATTTCTGATTTCCAGCACATTATTGTACCAAGATGTTATTTCCATAAATAAACTTCAGTTTCTAAAAGAAAAAGCCGTAAAATAACAGTCCATAATAATGATAGTTGCCTAGATGGATAATAGTCTATAATAAATGCCATTAAATCTGAGCCAGCTGGTACAAAAGTGGAAGAAATCATCCCCTTGAGTTTCCAATTTAATCACGCAATAAGTTCTTCAACAAGACTGTTAGGGCTGCTTCAAGTGTGCATAATTTCTAAAAAATCTTCAAAAGTGCTGTTTTAAGCCCAAGAATACTCTTAGTCCCCTGATAGTTTTGGAATAGATCACTCTTTTATTGCTTCCATCCTCTTTGGATATACAACTCCGATCTTTGAGACTTTGTATCCAAACTCTCATCTTCTTGTACCATAATGCCACATTCCGACTTCTTAGCATAGAGTTAGTTATCATCCATGATCTGCAGAACCTTGTCTGGGTGTTCCAATGAACCCCAAGCTTTTTCTGTAGATGAGTACACTATCAAGGAAAACCAAAATATCCTCTCGCATGGACAAACAAAAAAAGAATCAATGAGAGTTTGAAATTCATATGTTGGTGAAACCGAATGGCATCACCAAGAACTTGTTATGACATTCATGGGTTTTGAATACAATTTTGAGCACATCTTCAACTCTTACCCTAACTTGATGATATCCTGCATGGAGATCTAGTTTGGTGAAAAAACAAACTCCATGAAATCATCTAATTGTTAAAAGTTAGGAATAGATGACTTCATCTTTTGTTCTTACTTTGTTAAGCTCTATGTAATTTGACCACACCATGACAAATCTTTTTTAACCTGAGCAAGGGGGATGAATAGGCACTTTTATTCTGGCAAGTGATAAGTCAATCAATCATATATTTAGCCATAATTTCAAACTCACTTTTCTGCTTATAGGGTGATGCAAGGTTTGGCATTGGGTGAACAACTGCTAAAAATAAACTTAACAGCATGATTGTGATCCTTTAAGGATGGTAGTCCCTTTGCTTCTTGAAATACTTATCAGTAGCATTAGACGATCTCTTATTATTCTAGTTAATTGTATGATTGGGCTTGATCTAACAAAATTTTCAGCAAATTTTATAAAGAGGCGTGATTTCGATAATAAGACAAAATAGAAGGCGTTAAGGCAACAGACCAATAAAAGGTAGTGATCCTTATTAAGAGGCAGAGACACTCTCCTTCAAAGTGGTGCATCTCTCCAAGGAAATTTGGAGATATAAATAGAGATTGAAATATGAGATGAAAAGAGTAGAATGTTGAAGAGTGCATAAAGAAATAAAGATATGTCAAATATACACATTCAGATTTGTACATGAAAGTGATAGAAGATCATCAAGGCAGATATAAAGAGGAATTGAAGACAGATTTCTAAGTATGAGAGTAGATTGAAGTAGATTTGTGAAGAGGGTTCATGCAAGGTTGAAGAGGAATATATGAAGACATGATAAGAATATGAACATACACATCTGAAAGAGTACATACAGATTTGAAGAAGGTATATGAAGGAAGATTGTGCATGATCTGTGATGTGTGAAGACAAGAAAAGATATACAAGACTACAAAGTAAGTTATTGAGACAGATTGAGAGTAACTTTATAGCAGTTTGAGTAGAGAACTTGGGGCAGATCCTAAGGATATACAAGAGCAAGTTTATTGCATATTTGGTGAAGGTCAAAATCATCCATCATCCGTTTTAGAAGCAATACTATCAAGATGGAAACTTAGCATAAGGGGTTAGTGCCTCAAGTGAGTTGGCGCTCACGAATTGATCAAGAGGTTGGTGCTCAGGAAGTGAATGTAGGGATCGGCACCTCTAGCAGGTTGATGCCTACGAATTCAGAAGTGGGAGTCATGTTGAACACTTCGGGATGCTGAGAGTGGGGGATGGGGGGTTGAATCAGCATATATATAATAATATCATTTCAGATTTGAGAAGCAGACTACAAAGTAAGTTATTGAGGCAGATTGAGAGTAACTTTATAGCAGTTTGAGTAGAGAACTTGGGACAGATCCAAAGGATATACAAGAGCAAGTTTATTGCACATTTGGTGAAGATCAAAATCATCAATCATCCATTTTAGAAGCAGTACTATCAAGATGGAAACTTAGCATAAGGGGTTAGTGCCTCTAGTGAGTTGGCGCTCATGAATTGATCAAGAGGTTGGTGCTCACGAAGTGACTAAAGCGGTTGGCGCCTCTAGCAGGTTGGTGCCTACAAATTCAGAAGTGGGAGTCATTTTGAACACTTCTAGATGCTGAGAGTGGGGGATGGAGGGTTGAATCAGCATATATAAAAACTTAATCACTTATTATCCATTCATTCCATTTAACTCATGTGCAGAAGTAAATGATATAAACTGATCATGCAACACACAAAGACACCAAGATTTTTACATGGAAAGTCCAATGTGGAAAAAACCACGGTGAGAACCATCTCACTATATGAAAACTGATTACAATAGTTTTAAGGTCAAGGCCAAGGAAGTTCACTGATCCTGAGATTTAAGCTCACGACCAAGGAGCTCATTGCTCTGGAAGGACTTCCAAGCTACAGTGCACAACCTTAGGGCAAGATACAAAGGACTTACAGACTAAAATTCACTTCTTCAAGGCAAGATACAACATGATTGGTTTACAAAGAAGTATGTTTGTTGAATTGAAGTGAAACGCATCCCCCAAAATGTTGATTATAGTTCTCTGCTTTATATATCATAAATTGACTTCAATACTAATAATCTGCACTTCACACCTTCGCACTTACACCATACACAACCACTTACATAACTCATGCAATCTGCAAAATGATTTGATCCAATATATATCTTCTGCAACAATCAATTACATCAATTAGGTCAGCCTAATTAGATGAAAGCATGTAGTATGCAAGTTGTTGCCACAAAATATCATCTCCAACACCTTGCCAAAGGTAAACAAAATGTGTGAAGCATCACACCATGTTGGCATACTCCAAAGCATTTCCTTTAACACTGTATGCTACTGCACGATCACAAACTACTCAAGCTGACTACGGAAGATACAACCGATAAGGCAAGCCAACAAAGCAAACTCAAATCATCATGCGAACCTTCACAACACCCAGAGCTCACAACATAGCTTTGCCTAACATCAACAAAAAACATATGGGAACCACATCACAAAATCTTTAAAGACGGAGGAATGCAAAGCATTAACACATACTATATCACTACACAAACTGACAATCAGAGCTTCACCAGTTCTCCTACAGAGGGAACTAGCACTTGAAAACTGAAATATATCTTCATTATACATCTACCAACAACATATAGGAACTGCAGACCAAAATGTTCCAATGCAGAGCAATGCGGACCAAAAATTTGATACACTATTAGATACCCTGTTCACCGAAACATTCATACTTGGCCAAAACTGATGCAAGCTCTTAGATATCACTTCATCATTCTAGAATGGACATCAATCATCCAGGTACTACATCTCAACTCATTACCAACAATCTCCCCACAAGTTTGACATTAATCACAATATTATACAATTTCCTAATACAACAACATTTCGGAAACAAGTAGTCATCTAAACACATACTTTCGAACCTCAACTTACATTAGGTTGACATCAATGACAACATGGAACTCACATTTGCAACAAATTGGAGCTTCTAGTGGATTGATGCTCACAAACTAGGTTAGAGATCAGTGCCTATAGACATTGTGTTATTGTGTTCTTATCATTATGTGCATGATTGTTGGAATTTAGTAAATAAAACTATTGTGTGGTTGATAAAGTTTAATTTTCTGATCCCCCCCCCCCCCCAAGTATGATTGTGTGCTCTTCAACTTCTTCATCATTAGATGGAGGCACTCTCCAAAGTCTAGTTGCATACCATTAACCGAGCTAACTTGCATATAGAAGCTGAATAAGTCACTACTTGTACAACATTGCAGAGTCCAACTTCATCTATGGCATCATTCAAAATCTGAAATTGGAAGCTTGCATCCTTCCTCTTCCCTATATAATCAATATCTCTAAGAAAATAAGAGCCCGATGAACATGTGACAATAACATTAATAAGTGGCCAATTTCTAATATGGATCCCACCCATCCATGATGATAGAGCAACCCTCCCTTATCCAAGCTTGTCTCAACTCCTCCATCATTATACTCACCTTAGAATACTCCTTACAAAGAAGAAAGGTGCATAGCTTATGATCTCCAAGGGGAACATATAAAGGACCAAAAACAAGTGCATCTTTCAACATTTATTTATCAACGAAAAGAATGCCACATGAAAATGTATGGCATTAGCATAGAAAAAATTGGGAATAGAAGTATCAGCTACATTTTGTAATTGCATATTAAACATCCCTGCAACACTAGTGGACGTTTTCTTTCCTCTTCAACTCTCAGGCTCAACATGTGTAGATTTATTAGCACTAACACTAGCACTAAACAACGGTTACGAAAACTCCATCAGAATTCTTCTTATTATGGCTTCACCCTCCATGTGCAACGTAGTCACCTCAGCCTTCTCAATTAGTGTTATGTTTTTGCATATTTTTACCCCTTGATGAATTATAAATATAAGATGGGAATAAACTCGTATAGCTGCCCCTATAGTCCTCATTGCAAATATGACAGCCATACTCTACTCCCCATGAATTTTTTTTTGTGGTTGTTGCATATTGAAAAAGTGGTGTTTTGGGGTTAAGAAGACCCTTTACATATTTTTTCATAAGTTCATAAGGCATTTAAATGGATTTTCTAAACCATGTGTCCCTAAAACGCCCACACTTCTTGAAGAACTTCCATGGCATGTTTGCTCAATTTCAATCTCTTTATCCTCACTACCCTCAATGTTGTTAAATCTCATTGTTTTTATTTTGGGTTGAAATGCAAATGACAGCTGCAAGTGAAAACATAGAGCACAAACAAACAAAGAAAACCCATCTAATTCTAAGTGTTTCAAATTTTGACAAAAAAATGCAAAACAATTTGAAAAAGCAAACAAAAAATAATGAGCTTACCTCAAATTATGAAGACATGGTCTCCTTTTATCCTTTTCTAACCTCTCTTTCCTTCTTTCACTTGGTTTTCCTTCAGCTATTCACACGTTGCATATGGACACAAATGAGGCTTTTTTTTATGTTTTATTGTTGTTTTTAGGTTTAGGCTTTTGCAAAGGGGTGGGGGGCCCACAATTTTTTATATTATTTATGTGTTTAATAAAAGAACATTTTATGCTGCATGTGCCTTAGGGGATGACTAGCTGTCCAATGTATTCGCTAAATGTACAGACAGTTTCCAAATTTTTTGAGATTTTTGGTGACATCCAGGGACATTTCCAACTGGGGATGGCCCAATTTTTACTGGGTATGTGTCCCTAGGTAACACAGTTCCATTCTTTATAAGCATCAAATGCTCTTCCAAGCATTTACATCCAAGGCCAAATTTATCATCCCAGGGTTAGCATACCCTTTTGCTCACTTCTCCACTTACTGCTGAGTCATGGATCAAGCTACTGACAGGGAATCGAAGGTGTTGAAGACACCCTCATCCTTTCTTCCTAGAGCTTGACCTTGAAACCCATGCTAGAGATGGTGATTCTTCTTTTCTGAATCGAATACCACAAGCATATCCACCTTGACTATTATGGATCCATGAACTCATACTTCACATTGTATTCCCTCATTCAAGCCTCCAATATAAAGATTTAGATACTTAAATCAATCCAGATTATTGATTCAAGAAGAAAACTTAAGATGTGAATCATAATTGGGTATTGATCTTTTTTCCTTTACAAGTTACAGAAAGAAGTCCCCATTCCATGTGTTCTCACAATGAAATGTTATTTCCTTCATAAAATTCTCCCAAGTAAACAGTTTGATCTTTCAATGCAAAATTGTTCACACATTTGAGAATGCTCTTCTTCCATGAAAAAGGTCGCAATGTCTACCCTTCTAGTAGCAGGCTGTTGAGCTTAAAGTATCCTTCCATGAGAAGCAGACTCTAGAAGCTAAGTTGCTGATTCAGGTTTGAGTTTGGTGGTTCAATACTTTTCTCATGTTTAGTTGGGTTTGGCCATAGTACATATATAACCATGGTTTGCATAAAATATACAAATTCAACACAAAACATGGCTAATAGTTGATAATTCAATGTCAAATGTTATGGATAAATACAGAAAGCTTGCAGCCCTGAGCAATTAATAGATATGGAGTTTATCATTCCAAACAAAGGTAAGAAAGTAAGAAAGTAATTTTGCTTCTGTTTTTATTTCATTTTAAAAATGATGTTTTATGCTTTTTGCTTCAGGTTCTGCTGGGTTCAGCCCAAGTTCACCCTGTGTACCACCCAACGCCTGTGGGTCTGAGCAGCAGATATGTCTCAGATACACCTAGGGCAGACAAATAAGCCCTGACCACTACCCTGGGAAAACACAGGTCATAACTGGTACAAAAATAGCAGTACAGCCTCCGTTCACCAAAAACACGGTAACATGGTCTACAACTTCACCATCAAACTTGCGTGGTTCTAACATGGGCAAGTGAGACATGTGCAAAATATGACCCTCCATATCCTTGATGGGGTTGCAGAACAGAATCATGCACTCCTATTGCAAACTTTTTCTGTGGCTAACAAAACCCTCCACAAAGAATAGAATTCACTGTAGTCTCTGTGGGTTGAAATGGCCTAAAACCTGGTGCCTTGCCATATACATTATTATTGTCGATCAAGTTGTGTCCACATAAACATGACATAATTAGATCCCATGTGCATGTTGTTTCCATTGCTTGAGTGGCTATTCCTTAGATGCTAGGGTTGATACTACTAGTTTGTGTGTCAATAGCAACACCATGTTCTCTAATGTTAAAGCCTCGCATTTCAGTTGTGTCACATGCTTCCACTCTTGTTGATCATTACTGTCACTGGATTTTTTCTCTAATAGTTTTTATGTTTGTCTTGAGAATACACTTCAGAGGTGGTAATGTCTGATTCAATATGTGTCGACGACTAATTAATCACAATTTTCTAGAGATGTAGGCAGACGACACTGCTATTAAGCTTGCTTGCTAGACCCTTTTGCAATATAGTTATAACACATGGAGACCATAACAATTAAGGGTTTGAGAACCAGTTATGGTCTAGCTAGAGATCTAGATGGCTGCAACCAGAATGAAGAGTCATTTCACAAATGATAAGGCTTGGAAAGTAATTAGTTTTTGTTAAAAAATAGCCAAGAGAGGTGGGTCGACCCAGATATAATTTTGCTAACATTCTATATGGTTGCGATTGTCTCCTTGAGATAACAATGACAACTACTATATCTGCTACCCCAAAAAAATGCTTCCAAGATTTCTGCAGATCCTAATCATTCGGGCGTAAAACCCTAAATTCTTCCTCTGAGTGAAGATAGTTTTTCTTGACAGTGATTTAGGCTATATAGCTTCAGAATCAAACAGGTTTCCTTAAAGTTTCTCTTGACAGTGATTTAGGCAATATAGATTCAGAATCAAAAAGCTTTCCTTCATACAATAGATCTACTTAATGTAGAAATGTGATTTTACTACAAAAGCACCAGTAGAATTTTACCCTACCAATGAACAGTTTGCACCATACTGATCCCACGTTTTGATTCCCAAATTGCCAATCTGATACCACTTATGGCATTACCATATTGAAAAATGAAAAAATATCTAAATGAAAAGAGTCATTCAATCCAATAGAAAACATTTTTAGAATATTAATATTCCAATCCAAGAGCGAATAAACAATTAGAATAATATTATATATATATATATAAAGAAATGGTCTTGCTCTACCAGAAATATCAAATGCTGAGTACATACAATTACTGACAAAAGTATAAACAATTTCTCTATAAATGTAAGCAAGATGACTTCCTTAACATATATTATCATATGTGTTTTTGTGTGCATTATTTTGAATATTTTGCATTTCTAATTGTTTATTCGCTCTTGGATTAGAATATTGTTATTTTACAAAATGTTTTCCATTGGATTATATGTAATGTGTAATGTGAGTGTTAGGATTACATTTGCATTCTGATTGTTTGTTTGCTCTTGGATTGAAATATTGTTATTCTAAAGAATGTTTTCCATTAGATTATATGTGATATGTAGTATGTATATTAGGATTGTTAGGAAATCAGATCTTGGGAATATATTATATTGATAATATCTCTGAGAACATATAATACTACTGGTATGTATATATACTGTACTGTTTATTTATATGCTGTGGTACTGATGAATATAGCTTGCTGCAGGGAGATCGAATATACAATGACCGTGTGATTGATTGATACCAATTCCACTGCAGACTTGCTATATATAATATGTGATAAGTCACGTCTCTGAGAGATCGTGACTTCTCACGATGGGATGCCTGCGTCTATTCATAACAACCCGTGCATTTAGTTAACGACTGCTGTTAACAATCGGTTGTTAACACAAGTGACTATTAACAACAGTCGCTTGTGTTAACAAGCGATTGCTATATATTCGCTTAGATATTTGTTAACAAGCGAGTGGGTATAATATGATATTCCATCGTGAATGATATTAATGTATTATAATATTATTATTATTATATCAATTCTATAATAATAATAATATTGTAATATAATATATATATATCACAATACTTCATTAACCATAGTGTGTGTGTGTGTGTATATATATATAATACGAATGAAGCTATATCTTAACACTCCCTCTTAGCGAGTGAGTATTAAATATCAAAAGTCTATCATGACATCCGCCACTCCGGGACACATAAGTCTCGTCATGAAAAATAGACTTGAATATCATGATCTCTGCACAGTCGGGACACACAATTAAGTAGTCTATCATGATATGGTTTCGTTATTACACAACCAGTAATAACAAGAGTCAAGATCTCCGCACAATCAGGACACACAATTAAGTAGTCTATCTTGACACTTTGGTTAACCATTTACAAGATCGTCACCTTGAAATGTTAACCCATACACAAATGATCATTTACACAATATTGCAATATACACATTTATTCATGAATAAAAAACTTATAAATAAGAGGGGTTTAAACCATACATCACACCTTGATCATGCCAAGTTTGTTTCTGAAGTATTCTATCTTCAGCTTCGCCAGTGGCTTAGTGAAAATATCAGCACTCTGTTCTTCAATACTAATGTACTCTAGCCTTATGATATTTCTCTCTACCATATCTCTTATGTAATGATATGGAATCTCAATATGTTTGGACCTGTTATGGAAAACTGGATTAACAGATAACTTGATACAACTTTGATTGTCACAATGAATCACAGTTGGATCTAGAGGTTTTCCAAACAATCCAAATAATAGCTTTCTTAACCATACTGCTTCACGTGCTCCCATGGATGCTGCCATATATTCAGCTTCAGTGGAGCTTAATGCTACTGCTGACTGTTTTCGACTGAACCAAGAGATCATAGCCGAACCAAGACTGAAACAACACCCTGTAGTGCTTTTTCGATCAGTAGTACTTCCAGCCCAATCAGAATCAGAATACCCTTGAAGATTGATTTCTACCTTTTCATACTTTAGCCCAAATCCAATAGAGCCTCGTAGATATCTCAAGATATGCTTAGCTGCCATTAAGTGTATTTCCTTGGGCTCACACATAAAGTGACTCACAACATTGGTTGCATAACAGATGTCAGGTCTAGTGTTCACCAAGTGCATAAAAGAGCCAACAATTTCTCTATACAATGTAGGATCAGAGGGTTCAGACTCTTCTGCTTCAACTTTGAGTTTGTGCAAATTTGTTTCCATAGGTGTGGATAAATGCTTACATTCCATCATTCCAAACCTGGTTAGAATATCAATAGTGTATTTTTGTTGATTTAGCAAAATATAGCCTTCCTTTTGAAACACTTCCAACCCTAAGAAATAATGTAAGAGTCCTAAATCTTTCATGTCAAATTCAACAGTGAGTTCTTGCTTACATTTTGCAATAAGATGATCTTCTCCTGTTATTAAAAGATCATCTACATAAAGAACTAAAATAACCATGTTGCTATTTGTTATCTTAAAGTAAATGTTAGGATCTACATCATTTTTAGAGTATACTAATTTTGAAAGATAGATGTTTATCCTTTCATACCAAGCTCTGGGAGCTTGTTTCAACCCATATAGTGCTTTCTTGAGTTTGCAAACATATTTTGATGCATCATGTATAATGAACCCTTCTGGCTGCTCTAAGTATACTTCTTCTTCAATAGTGCCATTTAGGAATGCTGTTTTTACATCCATCTGGTGTATCTTCCACCCTTTAGATGCTGCTATAGCAATAATGGTTCTGACTGACGTATACCGAGCTACAAGAGCAAATGTTTCTTCATAATCAATACCTGCTTTCTGTGAGAATCCTCTAGCAACAAACCGAGCTTTATGTTTCTCAATATTTCCATCAGGAGCATATTTAGTTTTGAATAGCCATCTAGAAGAGACAACGGTTTTGTTTTTAGGTCTAGGTACTATGTCCCAGACATCATTCTTTATTATAGATTGATATTCTTCAATCATTGCCTCTCTCTGTGCTTGATTAGATAATGCCTCCTTAGGATTTGATGGTTCTGATTTATTGATTTCTGTTATAAGAGCTGCATAACATTTCTGAGTTCTTGTCCTTTTACTCTCATGAGATATTTCATTTGGTTCTACATTATTTTCTTTAATTATTTGCCTTGCCCATAATGGCCTTTTCTTACCATTGATTACATTAGTATTCTCATTTTCAATGACAAGAGATTCAGGTTCTTCTATATCCTCCCTCTCAATTTCAGCAATGAGATCTTCTTCTATCTCCAGGATGTTATCTTCTTCAAAGTTTTTAAATGTGTTATTTTCATCAAATTTTACATCTCTACTCATCTCAACAGATTTTTGTCCTGGAATATAGATTCAATACCCTTTTGTGTTTTCACTATAACCAACAAGTATGCCTCTCTTACCTGATGGTTCTAGTTTAGTCCTCTTCTCTTTAGGTACATGAATGTATACGGGACATCCAAATATCCTAAGATGACTTAGGTCTGGTTTGATCCCTGTAAATGCTTCTTCTGGTGTTATGTTTTCTAATATGGAGTGTGGACACCGATTTTGAATATATATTGTTGTATTTGAAGCTTTTGCCCAAAAAGAAGTATGAAGGTTTTGATCGAGCATCATGGCTTTTGTTGCTTCAATTATGGATCTATTCTTCCTTTCTGTTACTCCGTTCTGTTGAGGATTATATGGCACAGTATACTCCCTCTTAATCCCAACAGAATTACAAAATTCTTTAAATATGTCAGATTTGTATTCACCTCCATTATTTGATCTTAATACTTTTATTCTTTTATCTGTTTGATTTTCTACTAATGCTTTAAATTCTTTGAATTTAGATAGTACCTCACTTGATTCTTTAACCTTAAGAAAGTATATCCAAGTTTTCCGAGAATAGTCATCAACAAAAATAATATGGTATAGTGATCCTGTTAATGAAGGTGTTGACATGGGTCCACATAAATCAGTATGAATTAATTCTAAGATTACTTTAGATTTGTGCTCACTTGTAGGGAAAGACCCTTTTATATTCTTTCCTAGTGCACAACCTTTGCAAATGCCAGGATGATTATTTTTAAAGTGTGGAAGACCCGTAGTAATCTTGTTTATTAAAGGTAGAGCATTATACCTTAGATGTCCCAACCTCTTAAGCCATAATTCATTGTGATTTGTGATTTCATGAGTTAGTGCAGATTTCTGATCATTACATATTTTATAAAGACTACCATCTCTTGTCCCTATGATTGTAGCATTCTTCATATTTGAATTCTTAAGCCATAATAGAACTTTGTCTTCATTAAAGGTGACACGAAATCCTTGGTCTGCTAGTCCTGATATAGAAACTAAGTTTCTTTTGATTCCAGGTACAAATAGAACGTCTTTTAGTTGTAGAGATACTCCATTCTTTATCTTTATGGTACAGGTCCCTATTCCTTTCACTGGGTAGGTGGAGTTATCCCCAATAGTCACTTCTTCGGTTGAATAATTTTCAAGTGTCTCAAACTGATTTTTGAATCCGGTTATATGTCTTGATGCACCACTATCAATTATCCAAGTTCTATTATTGGAATTTAGTTCACTTGAGAGAGCTGTAAAGAAGAGTGGAATTTCTTTTGCTTCAGCTACAGTGGCTTGAGTCTTTTGCCTTTCAGGACAATGTCGATGAGTGTGCCCATATTTATCACATTTGTAACATTGGATTTTAGAAAAATCTCTTTTGAATCCCCTCTTTCTTTTAAAGGATTTTCTTTTTTTGTTGTGGGACTTTGTGTTGAGTGCTTGTGTTTCTCCCTCTTTCTTTAGACCTATTCCTCTGGTAATAAGTCTTGATTCTTCCTAAGTACAGTCGTTCTTAAGTTGATCAAATTTTGGTAGAGGTGGACGTGTGCTTATGCATTGAATAAAATTCTCCCAGGATGTTGGTAATCCCCTTAGTGCTATTAGAGATAATTCCATGTCTTCTATAGTGTTACCAATTGAGAATAGTTGATCTCGTATTTCAGCAATTCTTAGGAAATAAGATGTAACTGTGTCACCTTTATTCATCTTTATGGTCAATAGTTGTTCCTTCAAGGTTAATATTCGACTTGTATTGTTTATCTCATACTTTTCTTGAATTTTCTTGAAAACCTCATATGCTGTTGTTAATCTTGCTATACTTGGGAGAATAGAAACTTTAACTGAATCAATAATTAAATTCTTGGCTTTATTGTTCCTCCTTTTCCAAGTCATTTTCTCTGCTTCGTCTGTAGGCATTTCTTTTTCTGTTTCTATGAAAGATTCTAATTCCAGTTCTTGTAAAAGTGTGGTGATTCTAATTTTCCATGATAGAAAATTTGATGCTCCTTCCAATCTGTCCTCCATCCTGATTCCGGTGGTCATTTTGATAATTTGTGATGACTCTTCTCCTTTAAATAATATTTTTGTTTTGTATTCCTATAAAAGAATAATTCAGAATTAATTCCCTTTAACTCTGCTCTGATACCATGTTAGGAAATCAGATCTTGGGAATATATTATATTGATAATATCTCTGAGAACATATAATTACTGATATGTATATATACTGTACTGTTTATTTATATGCTGTGGTACTGATGAATATAGCTTGCTGCAGGGAGATCGAATATACAATGACCGTGTGATTGATTGATACCAATTCCACTGCAGACTTGCTATATATAATATGTGACAAGTCACGTCTCTAAGAGATCGTGACTTCTCACGATGGGATGCCTGCATCTATTCATAACAATCCGTGCATTTAGTTAACGACTGCTGTTAACAATCGGTTGTTAACACAAGTGACTATTAACAACAGTCGCTTGTGTTAACAAGCGATTGCTATATATTCGCTTAGATATTTGTTAACAAACGACTAGGTATAATATGATATTCCATCGTGAATGATATTAATGTATTATAATATTATTATTATTATATCAATTCTATAATAATAATAATATTGTAATATAATATATATATATCACAATACTTCATTAACCATAGTGTGTGTGTATATATATATATATATATATATAGAATACGAATGAAGCTATATCTTAACAAGGATTATAGTTGCATTCTGATTGTTTGTTCACTCTTGGATTGGAATATTGTTATCCTAAAGAATGTATTTTATTGAATTATATGTGATGTGTTGTGTGTGTGTGTGTGCATTATTTTGAATATTTGTTCGCATTTGGATAGGATTATAGCTGCAGCCTAACTGTTTGTTCACTATTGGATTGGACTACTGTTATTCTACAGATCATTTTTCATTGGATTATATGTGATGTGCAGTGTGTGTGAAAGAGAGGATTACAGCTGCATTCTAATTGTTTGTTCACTCTTGAATCGGATGCATTCTAATTGTTTGTTCATTCTTGAATTGGATTATTCTTATTCTAAAGAATGTTTACTATTGGATTATGCATATGTGTGCACATGTGCATGTGTGTGTGGGTATGCAGGTGTGCATGTGTAACGCCCCGCCAGGAGACCCAAGAGAATAACACTAAAATTATAACTTAGTATAATTTTAGTGTTATTCTCTTGGGTCTCCTGGCGGGGCGTTACATCTTGGTATCAGAGCGCGAGTTCTACACTGGGAACTCTGGGAATAATATGTGCGCCCATTAGGTCTTATTAGGTAAACATGTTAAAACCAAACTTAGACATCAAAACAACTTGTTTGTGGAAATCTTTAACTTTCACGAAAATTTGAACCGAAATAAAACTAGAACAACAAAACTTGCCTTAAAACTATGTCCTTATGTGATTGCTTTTGGTTTCAAATATGACATACTTAATGTATATATATGCTTAAATGTTTTTTTTTCCTAACATTATGGTTGCAGGAAATATGCCTCCTGTGACTAGAGCCCGTGGTAGAGGTAGAGGTAGAGGTAGAGTGGTCACACCCTCTTTCTCAGTTGATCAGGATAGTGCTCAGAGCCATAGTAGAAATCAGGGTGATAGCCACCAGGATGGCACAGAGGAATTAGACACCAGACAGATTTTACAGGCCATTCTTGAGAGGTTACCACCTATGCAGAATAGAGGTAATCAGGGAGATCAGGCTAGAGAGAGGGAAAGGACTCCCCTTAGACAGGTTGCACCAGTAGAGTATGATGCCGCTATGGCAAGTCAGATGAAGGACCTGTTTAGAATGCCAAAACTTCCATTTGATGGCATAGGTACCGGGTTTGAGGCAGACACATGGCTCATTGGTTTAGATAGGTACTTCTCCATGTACCCATTTGCTAGCAATGTAAAAGCTAGATATGCTATCATGCAATTGACAGATTCAGCATCATCATGGTGGAGGACAGAAGAGAGTAAATTGGGAATCACCATAGATACAGTTACATGGGAGTTGTTCCTTGAGAGCTTTAGAGATCGGTTTTTATCAGACCAGTGGAGACAGGACCGTGCGGATGAGTATCATTACTTGAGACAGAGGAATATGACCGTACAAGAGTATGAGCGGAAGTTCTTTGAGCTGAAACAGTATGCTGGTTATAGTAGTGAATCACCCCTCATGATTCAGCATTTTATTAGGGGGCTTAATGCCCATATTGGAGGGGAAGTGAAGGTCTTAGAACCCAAGACCCTTAGAGAAGCAGTAACAAAAGCTATACTCACAGAGAAGAAATTTCAAGGCAAGCATGGTGGGCAGACAAGTGGTGGTGGCACATCAGATTTCAGGGGTAAACAGTCACAAGGTAACACCAGTTTCAAGAAGCCATCACACTTCTCCAAAGGCAATCAAAATCAAAGTCAGCAGAGTTCAAAACCTCGTGATCAGAGTGGTACAACTTCCAATTCCAGAAAGTTTTGTAATAGCCAGCGCTTCAAGCGCAACCAGTCTTCTCAGCCCACTCAGTCAGTGCAGAGTTCTCATCAGGGTAGTAGTAGAGGCAGTTTCCATCAGTCCAGTGCACCTTCAGCAGGAAGGGGTTATGGTAGAGGCACAGGTTGTTTCACATGTGGACAGTTTGGGCACATTGCAGTCAATTGCCCGCAGCGTGGTTCACAGTATTCAGGGCAGAGACACGCACCATCTGAGCCTACGATTGGGGATTCAGGTAGATCTCACAGAGTGTTTGCAGCAGTAGACCACCGTCAGGCAGAGCACCAGGGCACAGTTATTGAGACATCAGGTGCTATCCGAGGTATTGATGTTTCTATATTACTTGATTCTAGATCTACGGATTCTTTTATATCTCCATTTGTAGTAGAGAGATGTGGACTAGTGGCAGTAAAGCAAGACATAGGTTGGCAAGTGGAGCTAGCTTCAGGGGCAAAGGTGAACACAAACACCTTAATCCGGCAATGCTGGATAGATTTGGGTAGCATTAGCACTCCAGTTGATCTTCACATAATTCCATTGGGGTCATATGATGTTGTATTAGGCATGGATTGGTTGGAATCCCATGGAGCTACTATTGATTGTAGGCAGAAGATCATTAAATGTAGGGATGATCGGGGTAAAAACTTTGAGATTAGAGGCATTCAGCATCCTGTTTCTCTTCGTATGATTTCTGCCATGCAGTTGAAGCGAAGTATGAGAAAGGGATGCCAAGTGTTTGCAGTGTCTTTGAGGGAGTTTGAGGATGAGGATGTTGAGAAGAAGTCCCTTGATCACCCTGTGCTACAGGAATTCATTGATGTCTTTCCAGATGAGATCCCGGGTATGCCACCAAAGCGGGATATCGATTTTCGTATTGATCTTATTCCAGGAGCAGAGCCTATATCTAGAGCTCCATACAGGATGACTACACAGGATAGACAGAAGAAATATGCAGATGCTCATAGGACAGATATTCAGTTTGCAGTTGGAGATAAGGTGTTCTTGAGAGTGCGTCCAAGGAAGAGTCCAATCCGTTATGGAAAGGGTTCTAAATTGGCGCCGCGATTTGTTGGACCATTTGAGATTTTGGAGAGGATAGGTCCAGTTGCTTACCGTCTTGCATTGCCACCTAGCCTATCTCGCATACATGATGTATTCCATGTTTCTGTTCTTAGGAAGTATATTCCAGATGTGACACATGTCCTTGATTGGAACGCATTACAGGTCGAGGACGAGCAGCTGGCTCTGGAGCCCGTGCGCATTCTGGAGCTTCGGGATATCACACTCAGAGGTCGCAGTATTCCACAGGCCAGGGTCCAGTGGGACCCAAATGATGAGACCACAGCTACTTGGGAGGATGCATCTCGATTGCGGGATGCCTATCCTTACCTGTTTGCAGGCTTCCAAGAGTAAGCCTAGTCCTAGGGGGGGAGGATGTAGTACCCCTCGCATCTTACTTTTGCTGATACTATGTTTAGTTTGACACCATTTTATCTTGGTTAATTAGATCAGACATATATCACATGTTATATTTATATTTTGGTGTGGGATTAAACAATTATAGTTTGGATGTTAATTGTCATGTTTGAACCTGAAACAAAACTTTACGTGAAGGTTAAATCTAGTAATGATGGATTTTATATGATGTTTCAAATGCATGTATAAATTGAAGTAATTAGATGATGATTATATTTGGTACTTACCCCATACCCGCATGTGTATGGTATCATGTTTGTTATCATATATGTTTTTGTTTTTTTTTGTTGACATGCATGTATGGTAGAGGAGGAGGCGTAGTTACCTGCATTTAGTCGGGTCCACACGTCCTAGCCATCCCTACCATTGTCTGATAGTATGTTATATATGCACATGTACATGCAATGGTTTTTATGCAGGTTGCAGGTACCGGGCATCGACTTCCCTGGCTTGACAGGATGAGCGTGCCCTCATTATGTCTCAATGGCGGAGAAGGGGAGTTAGTACCTAGGCCAATTCCCTAACCTAACCTAACCATCCTAAAACCACGGATGGGACATAACTTGACTTACCTGAATCGAATTCGTTCTGGTAGAACGAATCCGATATATGTTTTCCCGGTTGAGCATGATATTGTCTTAGGTGTTGTTCCATGTCAGTGTCGCATTTTGACCTTGTGGATCTCATGTCTGATCTCTGATAGTTATTGAAATTATGTTGACACATTGGTAAATATTATGTTATTAGTATGTTATGACATAATCAGATACATATGCTTACACTATGTCCCTTATGGTTATACTATTATTAATTGTATATACGTTAATTGTATATATATGATTATATATAAACACGGCTTACTATATAATATTGAGATATTGAGTGATATAACTTAAACCAAATGATAAATTGAAAATAAAAAAAGAAATGAAATTCAAGAAGAAGAAATAAAAAGAAAAAGAAATTCTACAATTTTAAATTGTCTCATTTTAGGTAGTTGACTTGAATAGTAGGGGGAAAATAATAAAATATTTCTTCCCTACTTTCCAAGCCAATTTAGAGGCAAAAGAGATAGACTTGTCACCACTTTTTGATATGCAATTTTTGGAGAAGAAAATAGAGGAAGAAGAGAAGGCTTGGAGAAGGAGAAGAGAGCAAGAAGAGGAGGATTGAGTTTGTGGAGCACATTGGGATCACAGTTGAGAGGCTGGCTTCATCAACCTGCTTTGAGAATCAGGTAGGTTTCAAATTCCCTTAGTATGTTTCCATGTTAGTTTTAAAATTTCCATTAATGAGAGAGCATATTTACCTTCTCTAAATGTGGAGTGAGAAAACAAAATAATGAGAATTTTAGTTTACATTTGTGAGATTACATTGTTTCAACTTATAAACCCTCTCAATCCAACCATAGATGAAACCAAATTGAAAAAAAAAAGCAAGAGAGCTTGATGCTTCATAATCTCAATGAAAATCATTGTATTTAGACCCATTTACTTGCCATTTATTTATTAAATTGATCATATATATATATCATTCTAAAATTAAGAATGCAATATATTATTTTAGAAACCAATTTGGAGACCATACTTCGTTACATGGATGACAAAATTAACTAAGTCTTGAAACCAACATACATATTTCCAGCTTGCTGGAAAATGTATGAGAAAAGGAAATTCCTTTCATTCAAAAAACACAGTCAATATTATAATATTATTTCTATCAACTAGTATTTTATAAATTGATTAAATGTATATTCAACTCTCAAATAAACAAATACTTATTTCAACTCTAACATAAATAACTTGTAAAATCAATTCAATGCAATTCTCATCAAAAAATCTGGGTGGGACCCACCTTATTTTGGAGGACAAATCAATATTTAAAAACTTATTTATATGCATATATTTTAAATTGTTTGAAAGGGCCTAGCCCTTTTCTCCTTGCCACTTGGCATTCTCCCCCTCTTCCCCCACACCTACCATGTACTCATTACCCTCTTACACACCTTATCCACTTGCATTGGGTTCAACACCCAATGCTGGCGCCTATCCCACCTGAATATGCATTAAATGCTTTAGCTTTCACTTGTCTTGGGCTCATAACCCAAGTATGGCGCCCATCCCACTTGGCTATGCATTAAACACTTGTCTTTTACTTGCCTTGGGCTCCTAACCCAATGCTGGCGCCCCATCCTTGTTTGCTTATACATTAAACATGTTTCTTTGATTGCTTGGACACATTCCCCAAGTCTGGCGCCCCTTCCATCCACTTGTCTTTACCTTGGTCTTGGAAACATGTACTCCCCACTCATTTGTACTTGTGCAGTCCCACTTGAAAGTGGCGTGGGTTTCTAGCCTTGGGCCATGATGTTAATTCATTGCAAATTCAAAACACTAGGACAATGGGCGCCCACCTTGGGTCTTGTACCCATTTGCCCTATTTAAATATTTTATTTTTTTTTAATTTATTTATCCACTATGTTGTTTGAAGGGTAGGACCTAGGGCTAGGTGCTAGGGTAGGGGTGCTTAACTATAAATTGGTTTAGTTGCTAATAAGATATGTTTGTTAAATCACTAAGCATGTTATTTCCTTTAAGTTAATAGTGGAGCATTATAAGTTGGAGATAGTACTTAAATTTGAATTTGGAATATTATCTTTATTATGAGAATGATTTTATTAATCATTATTTTATCCTATTAGTGAATTTATTATGGTGATTTTTTGATAGTTAAATATAACCTTGGCAATGGAATGTTAACAATAGATGTTATAGTATTATTATTAGTAAACTTATTGTTATCTTTTAATTGTATTTTAGGAGTGCGTAATCTCTTCATTAGTTAAGAAACGTTCTCATTTATCAAGCTTTAGTAGGCAATATTTGAGTAACAATATGGTCGCTTTATGGTAGACATGGATATTCTAATCAGTGGGATTAATTAGTGTGAGCAAAATTACTTGTTGATATGATCATTATGTCTTGGTTTCTTTGCGGGATATCAATTTCTTGGTTACGATGTTCTCTTCTATGTATATCATAGGTGCTAGTTAAATACTCTGTTGATGTAGTTGCTTTACATACGGGATTAGATAACCGAATAGGGGGGGTAAAATCCAGAGGTCGGGTACTTGTTGTGGTTATCAGTTATCTGTTTGTTGATTGTATTTATGGTGCAATGTGGATTCTATCTTCATTTGCTTGTTTTGGATTAGGGTCAATGTGAGACCTTGATGGGGTGGTCAAACCGATCCCTGTTAGTATCTTCCTCCTGGTGGATTAAAATTTGAATTAGTGGCCAAGTGGATTTATGTTTTGAAATGGGAATTTGCTTTATTGTTTATTTGGTTATTGGAACTTAATATGTCATAAGTGGCCACAAACCAGGATGGGTATTGTTGTGAAACTAGGGTAGGTTATCTAGATGTGGTGTAGGGGGTGGCTTGCAATGGATCGCCGAGGCCCGCAAGTGGCTGACGGATCATCCATTGTCAAGTTTCTTAATCCCAGTGATAACATTATAAAAATTGATCTAGTTAGGAGAACATTAAAAAGATAATTTGTGAGATACCTCGCCCATGCCTTGAGTGCTAGTTAAGACTAAGGATGGATGCGGGAAGATGCTAGATGCATCATCGATATACTTGTCTTCATGAGAGATATCGGTGCCACGTATGATCGCTTGAGTGCCGTCGGTTCAGTGAGGAACCTTCAGGACTAAACTCAAGGGTGGATCTACGTGATGACACCTCCCTACTCACATTGTAGATAACCTACGTAGGTCAGTGCCTCTGGTAACCTGTAAACCCTCTTGTTCTAGAGATATCTTCCTAGGTGACACTTGTGGATTGGTCCTTAGTGTGTGTGTGGGCCTGGTGTTATCTCCCTAGCACGGTGGGGTGGACTTCTGGGTTCCACATGGTCGGGAGGTAGTGTACTTCTCCATTGAGACTATTGCGGATTACCCTTCGTCACTTGATTGTATACTTGGATCAGTCTATCTCTTTTGTTGCAGATTTATGTACCCAGTTGTTAGAAGATATTATCTTGTACTTGTAAGAGGTTTCATTTGATTAGTAATGATCCCTACGTGGATCCATGATGTATTTTGATACTTGTAATTGTATTAAATATCACCGCATACCCTACGACATGTGTAGCGGATGTAGGTGATCATGTGTTGTAATGTAATATTGATTTAAGTGATGTATTTAATTCTACTATGTACTTAAAAGTTCTTTAACATTCGATCATGTTAGCGTAGTGTTAGTTAGACAACGTAATTCTACGTCAGGGACCCTTGGGAACAAAACATATGAAGTGTTCATTTAAACTGATGTTTGTAGAACAATGTGATGCTTTATTCAATGTGCTTGTTAACATTAGTAAAAAAAAAAATGTTGCATAACTTAGTATAATTTTAGTGTTATTCTCTTGGGTCTCCTGGCGGGGCGTTACAGCATGCATGATTGTGCATGTGTGCATTAATTTGAATATTTGTTTACACTGGATATGATTACAGCCGCATTTTAATTGTCCGTTCACTCTTGGATTTTGTCCCCTTTTTGGGATTGCCCTAGAATAGAGAATTATTGCAGGTTATACATATTTTCAGACTGCTGTTGCGATTTGAGCAGATTTGACTTTAATACTGCTTCCTTCTTGGGATGTTGATCGCTGCTCTTTTGAATAAGTGCTTCTGTTATTTGGTTTGATCTTCTTTAATTGATGACTTGAGGTATGGGTGTGTGATGATTGATAAGTTCCCGTCAATGCTTGAAATGAATTCTCCTGTATACCTTGTTGGTGGAAGGGTCACCACCTTTCATGAGAATTGAGCCACCACTTTTCATTGTTGGCTTTGAGAATGATATATTATTCCCCAAATCGATCTCCCCTTTTGGATATCCTCCTCAAATGAAACCTTCTCTGCTTTACATCCTCCAATATGAGGGAGAGACGCCTCTTCACAATAGTCACAAACTTTCACAATCACCACTCTTTAAAAGGGTCACAACCCTTCATCGTTGCCGCCCCTTTGGAAGAGTTTACTTCCTTATCTTCTTTACATTCCCTTAATGCTTCCTTAATTCCTTTGCTCCATTCTTTATTCCTTCATATCAAATAAACTCTTCTCCGTTTTATATCACGTTTGAGGGAGTCAAAAACTCTTCATGGCATGCCCCTTGACCTTTCATTTCAACTTAATTTACTTGTAATTATATTATATTATTATTTTTTATATTTTATTATTAGTTATTATTAAATCAAATTTCATAAAGGGGACATTATAGATTTTCTGTGTGCGCATGTATGTATTATTTTGAATATTTGTTCACACTAGATAGGATTACAGCTGCATTCTAATTGTTTCTTCACTCTTGGACTGATATATTGTTATTCTAAAAAATGATTCCATCGGATTATATGTTACGTGTAAAGCCACAAATACCACATGAAAGTATGAAAGCAAGACCATTTTAAGGGTACTATCTCCAAGGAGCAAAAGTGCAAACAATGACTATGTTCCATGACTGATGACCTATAATGGACTACCTAGCACCTATTTGTCGATAACATTAGATCAAGGCACCCATGAATTCCTAATGCATCTCACTACCTAAAATATAGAAAAAATAAGATCCATCATTTAGGTTATTTACACCATGAAGTTGGCTACTCCATAACTCAATATTATATAAGCAAATGTTTTGGGATGTAGCAATCAAGTTCTTCCACCAATTTACCTCCATAAACAAAACATTCATCAAGTAGATGCACTAAAATTGTAGAACAATTGGGCAATTGAAACTACATCCAAGATCTTCTCTATTGTCTCTAGTTTCTTTAAGCTCTTTCTTAGTGAACTTGGTCTTAATTGATCCAAAGCTCAATCTTGCTTTATGGAAAACACTACAAGTGATATCTAGCATGGGCGACACCTTTTTCTTGGCTCCTCTTATTTAAGGAAGCTTACATGGATGGTTTTGAAAGTATAAAATTTATTTTGAATATCTATTGTAATCCTTCTTATAGTCTGCAGCAATTTCCTTTCTACAAATGTCTTGAAATATTATTTCTAAAGTTAGAGGTTTTCATCCACTGGCTTGATGAAGAAATTAAGGATTTTGTCCTGGAATTTCTGATCTATGAGGGGTTGTAACCCCTCAAGATTGGTGAATAATTGATTCATACTCCAAGAAGGAAAAATAAATAATTATATCTGCTGAATTGTTCTTCCTTCCTCTTGGAAAACAATCACACGGTTTGCTCTTTGTAATGTCTCCTTTTGGGATTACCCTAAATCTTGAACTAAAATGACAAATTCCATTTAAATAAGAAATGTTAGATAGATAGAGGCATAACTTCACCAATTAAAATGCCTTTTAACAAGATAAATCCCAATTTAAGTCCTGCAACCATATATATATAGTTTAGGGTTAGTAATCACAAATATAAGTACAAATGCATATAAATATCATAATTCATTAGAGAGGCCATCTCACATCTATATTCATTTTTAGTATCCAACCACAATAGAGTTTGAATGAGGGAGAAAGATAGGTTGGCCCAAAGCAATCTTCACACTAAGCCCAAGAGCAGACATTCACGCTCTTGGCCCCAAGTGGCAGGCACATTGGACATCCAACATGGGGTGGACTGCCTAGTGGGATGCTTGTATTTGCACTCCCTACCCTTATTTCCTTGTTCATTCACTTTTGACTGAGCATGATAGCTTGGCCCAAAGCAATCCTCGCACTAAGCCCAAGAGTGGATACTCACCCTCTTGGCTCCAAGTGGTAGGCACATTAGACATTCAGCATGGGGTGGTCCACCTAGTGGGATGCTTTTACACTCCCTACCCATGTTTCCTTATTCATCCGCTTATGACTAAGAGCACGATAGGTTGGCCCGAAGCAATCATCGCACTAAGCCCAGGAGCGAACATTCACCCTCTTGGCCCCAAGTGGCAGGCACATTGGACATCCAACATGGGGCGGTCTACCTAGTGGTGTGCTTGTATCTGCACTCCCTATCCATGTCTCCTTCGTTGTCTTCCAACAATCAAACATCATAGAGGTTGGAAAGCAAATCACCATAGGGTGCCTGAAAATCCTCCTATCTAAGCCCAAGAGCGGGGACACGCCCTCGTCCCCAAGTGGCAAGAACATTGAACATCCAACATGGGGTGGCCTACCTTGATGGTGATCTTGTATCTGCTTCCCTTTCCTTCTCTACAAGATTAATTGTCGGGTTATTGATCTGGAATTTGCATTTCACATTATTATTATCAATGCCAAACACAAAAGGAATTACATCTTAGATAATATCTTCATAATGCATAAACTAAGCATTCATCTCATGCATACACAATTGGATAATATTGCTAATGCCTGCAATATATAGGTAACCATGATCCAATCTATACGCTTGATTTCTAATGAGTGCTCTATTCTCTTATGCTGCTGACCATATTGTTCTTCCCTTGATGGCTTGATCTGTTTATTGGATCACTGGATATTGTCTTCTCCTTATGAGGCTGTGGACAAAATCTGGATAATTATTAGCACTGGTAGATGATCAAAATAAATTGTGTCTCGAACTTCTTTTATTTATTTGTGTTGAATCTGTCAAAAATAATATGTAACACAAATAAAGGGTTTAATTTCAGAAATTCGCCAAATACATCAGCTGCATTTTTGCTTTTTACTATTCTGTCTTGTTCATAAATTTATATCAATTTTGAATTTCAGCTACACATTTTTAGTAACAGCAGATTCCAGATATGTTTATCAACTATTATCTTGAACACTCTTAAATTTTCTTTTTCTTGCTAGTGTTTTTTTTGGTCTTGTTCAAAGGAGACCTGGCTGTCCTGAGACATTCCCCCACTTTCCGGTCAAGACGGGCTCAGGTACAGCTCCAAAAACAATAGCCAGATGTCCACCCTGTTATCAGAATGTTTCCAGTCAAGGAAGGGGCCCAGGGAAACCTGTGGATGCATCCCTGTATCGCATACATACATACATATACGAATGCAAGTCTGGAAATACAAAATGATAGGACATGAAAGCAAAGCCACTTTGAAATGGTCAAGTCCAAAAAGCATAAATGCATACAGTGACAAAGCGAGTTATGTGACTGATGCCTTACAATTGACTACCTAGCACCTATTTACGGCTAAAATTATGTTAGGGTATCCCCAAAGTCCTAATGGATCTAACTAGAAGATAAACAAATTTAAAATATGACACTGACCAGTCAAAGGTTATTCACACCACAGTTCAACCACTCCATAACTTGACATTACAATGTGAACGATGGGAGCCATAACAACTAATACCAAGTTTGTTGTCGGGTAATTTGGGTAGTTAGACGGTTGGTCCGTCCAAAGGAGTTACACGGGTGCAACGGTTCGCCTCGCATCCCTTCGGACATTATATATATGTACTTGTTCCTTTGGTAGGGACATGATGATTATGTACGGAAAACTCTTG
Organism: Chamaecyparis obtusa; assembly: GCA_027943335.1. Classification (NCBI taxonomy): domain Eukaryota; kingdom Viridiplantae; phylum Streptophyta; class Pinopsida; order Cupressales; family Cupressaceae; genus Chamaecyparis; species Chamaecyparis obtusa. Next base: position 2,307,914 of record BSBK01008882.1, on the reverse strand, counting down.
TGAATACATGAATACAATGCTCTTTTATATTCTATGCTGAGTACTTATTTGTCTGTATGCAATTAATGTCTATTACCCCACGAGGGTAAACATCTAGCACCGTTGCCTAGACGCACTCGGATGGCGTGCGGACACAATGGGCTTACCAGTTGGTGAAATTAATCCGAAAGCAGACAACGCACATACAGAACTGTACGAAGGAGAAGACAACCAGATGAGGGAATTCAGAATCCTATTTCAAGTGGCAATAGAAACCTACGTCCGTCGAGAAGCCACCGGCGAAAAAGTTCCAGCCAGTATCATGTGGGCCACAATTGAGGCTAACCCTGCAGCCAACCGACTGCTAAACCACCTCCCTCACTTGCTAGCACAGGCATCACTCGCACAACGCGCTCGCCTGGAGGAGATTGCCCGAGAGGAACACCGTCAAGAAATCCTCCGCGCATACCACGCACGGGAACACCTCTGTCGTCAGGAAGAAGGCGATGGCAACCGTAGGGGACTTTGAAATATGAAGTCGAACCGAAGGGAGAAAGGAACACAGAAACAATTGTAATGCAATTGACAATGTTGTAAACCAACATGAATAAATAAAATAAGTGTTCTTTTCGTTTAAAAAGCAATGTTATGTCTTCAGTTTTGATGCCCAATCTTTTAAACAAAGATAGAAATAAGAAAGCACGAGATGATGAAGGTGAGGCCGCACAGAAGGCTTTGATTTCCACACAGCAACGTGAATGACGACATAGGCTGAGGCAACTTGCCCAGGACCAGCTTGCCGAAGGGTTGCCCGAAGGGGACCTTGGAAGTGGTACGGAAGGTGCATAGGCTGATGAGGAACAGTTCACTTTGCCGGAGCATTGGAGAGTGCGGAGTAGGGAGGAACTACTTGCGGAAACACGGCTAAGGAAGGTCTTGCTACAGGAAGAGAGAGATCGGTTTGAGGATCTGACCCATACACCAGGTGCGGAGAACCAAGCCCAAGAAAGCCAGCGGGAAGAGGAAAAACAAAAGAGAATTTGTATGGCAGTTGAGAAACGGTTATATTTTCATTCGGAGTAAGCGGGGAGAAATAGTCATAGAATCGATAGGCAAACGAACTTGGAGGAAAAGGTTGGAAGAGGACTCTGGGAGCATGAGCAAGAATACACCGACACTTCCTTCTAGCGTAAGGGTTGCAGGCGCAGGTATAGGGAAGAAGTTACAAATTCAGATGCCACAAATGGCGGCTGGGGGATCTCAAAAAGATGAGATCACAGCACAGACCATTGCTTTCGAGGGTTTGAACGGCTTGGAATGCTGAAGATAGTGGAATGAGAGCAAGGATACCCCGGAAAACCTCTTGGTCAAAGACAACCTCTCGAGGGCTCAGGTACAATGGGTTATCCAAATGCCCATTTTCTGTATCAAAGATTTCGAAGGCCCATTGCGGGCAATGATTGAGTCCTTTGATAGATTTTCAAAGCAGAGCACTATTCCCTACCTGAACCACTCGGTGACGGTTTCCTTCATAGCATCTGAGTTTCGCCGAGTGTTCGGGTTGCCAACCAGAGGCATAAAGGTTGACCTGAGGCTGCAGAAAATGAGTGCAGAGAATAAAGATTTTTATATCCGGCTGGTTTGTAGAGATGATCTCACGACTGCGGAGGAGTCCCTCGGGAAGTCGTCACATAATCGCGGAATAAAGAAGACTTTCATCTGGGAGGGCCACTGGCGATGCCTTATGGACGTAGTGAAGAGTTGTCTTACAGGGTTTAGCCGCGCTTCAAATATTTCATTCCAACAGGTTACATTGATGAACCACTTACTAGCGGCAGAATGTATGATTGGGCTATTGTACTCGCCGAGCGGATGTGTGCTTTTATGATGCTTTAGCACCACACGTTCTACATGTCACACTATGCCATTGGGCTCTTCTTGGATGCGGTCGAGCGACAAATTCCATCGGCCATACTGTCACAGCCGGAATCAATCAAAAGGGAATCATCAAAGGTTAACCAAAGGGCCCACCTTAACCTCCTGTGACAGTATGGCTGATGGAATTTGTCGCTCAACCGCATCCAAGAAGAGCCCAATGGCATAGTGCGGCATGTAGAACGTGTGGTGTTGAAGCATCATAAAAGCATACATCCGCTCGGCGAGTACAGTAGCCCAATCATACATTATGCCGCCTAGTAAGTGGTTCATCAATGTAGTCTATTGGAATGAAATATCTGAAGCGTGGCTACAGCCTATAAGACGACTCTTCACTACGTCCATAGGCATCGCCAGTGGCCCTCCCGGATGAAAGTCTTCTTGATTCCGCAATTATGTGACGACTTCCCGATGGAATCCTTCTCGGCAGTCGTGAGATCATCTCTACAAACCAGCCAGATATAAAAATCTTTATTCTCTGCACTCATTTTCTGCGGCCTCATGTCAACCTTTACGCCTTTGGCTAGCAACCCGAACACTCGGCAAAACTTGAATGCTATGAAGGAAACCGTCACCAAGTGGTTCAGGTAGGGAATAGTGCTCTTCTTTGAAAATCTGTCGAAGGACTCAATCATTGCCCGCAATGGGCCTTCGAAATCTTTGATATAGAAAATGGGCATTTGGATAACCAATTGTACCTGAGCCCTCGAGAGGTTGTCTTTGACCAAGAGGTTTTCCGGGGTATCCTCACTCTCATTCCACCATCTTCGGCATTCCAAGCCATTCAAACCCTCGAAAGCAATGGTCTGTGCTGTGATCTCATCTTTATAAGATCCCCCAGCCGCCATTTGTGGCCTCTGAATTTGTAACTTCTTCCTTGTACCTACACCAGCAACTCTTATGCCAGAAGGAAGTGTTGGTGTATTCTTGCTCATGCTCCCAGAGTCCTCTTCCAACCTTTTCCTCCAAGTTCGTTTGCCTGCCGATTCTATGACTATTTCTCCTTGCTTACTCCGAATAAAAATATAACCATTTCTCAACTGCCGTACGAATTCTCTCTTTTGTTTTTCCTCTTCCTGCTGGCTTTCTTGGGCTTGGTTCTCCGCACCTAGTGTACAAAGGTAGAACAAAGTTCTGGCAATTTGTCCTTCATAAACAAAATTTTAACCAAGTCTCCACACTAAAATTGTAGGAAGTCTAGCTCTTTGAATCCAAGAATGAAATCTTCTCTAGTGTCTCTAGCTTCTTTCAGCTCCTTCTTAGTGAACCTGGTGTGGTTTCTAATTCTAACTCAGACAAAACTTTTCTTGTCACTCCCGTTATTGAAGAGAAGCTTACATAGGCAGTTATTCTTGCACCCGTCACAAGTTTCCTAACCTAAAGCTGAGCTTTTTAATGTCATCATAATTTCTAAGAAAAACAAACAAGTGCCCCGATGCACTGAAACAATCAGAGTTCTCCTACCTAAGCTGGCCAAGGCACGTTCCTTTGAGGCTTTAAGCTATGTATACCTCATAGCCTAAACAGTATAGTGTTTAAGATTTAATAAGATAACACTACTCTCGACTTGTAAACGTTACATATAGACTCGAAACAACTTTGCATTTCACTATTGTTGCTCATAAAAATCTTCTTTTTGGACGATGATTCAAAAGAGTTGCAACTCCAGTCAAAAAATCAGACTAAAAGGTTGAAATTGAAAGAAACTAAAAATTATGTCACAAATCTTAACTTAATAGGAAGTCTATTGATCAACCAAATTCAGAAATAAAATAGAAAAAGAATTACAGTACTCAAGTTATCTTAAGAATGGAATGAAATCAGGAAACAGAAAATTAAAAAATGGGAAAAGAGCCAAGAACATACGCTGGTCAAATCCCTTAATAAGAATGGAAACTATTTAATCTTAATGCAATCCCAATCCCATGTTCCCAAGCTTCACATTACTGCAAATTAAGCACCAACGTAGTCCCAACTGGCATGTGTCGGGCAAAAGACAACCAACTTGCCACTAGAAGTGAAAAAAGTTAAGAACATAATTTTACTTGTGTGCTAAAGATGGCATTTAAACTGATTTTGCTTTTCCAGGTTTCCTGCATTCCATACTCACAGCATCGGTAACCATATTGAAAACTTAAATGTGATTTACATCATTTAGATATAAATTTAAGTTCTCATGTTTCAAGTTCAGGATTTGAAGCCAGAGAAAATTTATATGACAGTGTCCAGTTGAAAAAATAGAAAAACGAAATCGCTGTAAAAGACCTTGAGTAAATACTGAAAAGTAGATAAAGCTAACACAAGAGTTGCATTAAATTTTTCTGCAGACATAAGTAACATCAAGCACTTCATAGCACAGCACAAAGCATCCATCTCTGAGCTACAATAAGCCAAAAAATCCATTTAACCCTGACTAGATGCTCTGCAAACCAATCTCAAGGATAAAGCAGCTACCTAAAAAAATTTCTTCGATGAGATAGAAATTTGTGAAGTGCAGATATCTTTCAGACTTGAAGGAGATACTGTTGCCAGATCTATAACAGACTGATGCCTAAGAAAGCAAAGCCCTGTTCCAACTCAGAAATCCAAACCATGCTCCCGGGCTGCATCGGCAAGGGCCTTAATGCGTCCATGATAGACAAAACCTCCTCGATCAAATGCTACCTTACTAATACCTTTCCCAAGACAAGCTTTGGCTATTGCTTCACCTATTTTCTTTGCAGTTTCCTGAAATAACAAAGCCAAGTAGATAATGCATAATTCTGAAAGCTATAGATAAAATAGTCAAACTAAATGAAATGAAAAGAAACCATCATATGATTAGCCTCTAAGGTTATTAGGGACCTGGAGAAGACAACTAAGAGCTAGTAACATTCCCTACAATACAAACATAGGTACAACAAGCACTTGCTCAAATTACCTAGAAGACAAACATGGTGAAAACATTGGCCAATTCATATGAATAATTATAAAAGTTGATGGAGTCAACATGATAGTACACATCATTTGCTATGTGTCAAGACTTATGCACTGAATTAGAATCTTATCTATGCAATTGAAGAATCCAAAGCCAACAAAACCTTGTCATACTGAAAACAGCAACCAAGTTCTGGTGACATCAAGGTTAGTCCCCTCTCTGTGTACTATTATGGTTTATTCATTGTTACTTTTATAATATGGGTTCCTGGTTTGACTGGTTTACACAAATTTCCAGAGATGAGAAATAAGAAAGAGCGGGAAATGGGGTTCAAGGAACATGACCTCCGTGACCCAACAATATAGAAAATGGGATAGACTGAACAGGAAACATATAGAAACTATGGAAAATATCAGAAATGGCAAGGAATGGCTCAGCAGCAAAATGCAAGAAATGTTTTCTGTTTGTTAAGAATTAGTTTTAAATGGGCTGAGACATTGGCAGCTTTAAGCATCCAGCCATTTTGGTAAATTTCTTGTAACTTTAACATGTTTTGACTATACCTGCTTAACAACTGCAGATTGTGATCCTCCTTTACTATTTCCCTGATCTGCAACCAGATTTTGAATACTGTAATTTATTGAGTTTGCCCTCCAAGCAATTCCATGAGCTTTTATAACCTTAATATGGATCCAGATTTCCCTATTTTAAAAAAAGAATGACATGATGCCAAAGAGAGCAGCTACATATAAACTACATTGAGAAACCCACAAGATAAAAAGGCATACATGTAATGCAATTATAGGACTGGAAGCGGCACTCCAGCAAGTAGCAGCAAGCTCTAATTTCAATGAATAACAGAACCTAGTAGCTAAGACACCTTCACCATACATTCTCAAATCATGATAGGGTAATCCTAAGGACCACCAAAACCTCAATGCACCACAAGAAGCATGTGTATGAAAAAAAAATACAACTTAACAGCATAAACAGATGTATTAAACTTAAATGCTAGACTTACAATAGTTGTCCCAGAGGTGAGTCCAATCTCTTCTGACAACGGTTTTTGCATGGTGGATGCAGAAGCAAGAGTGTGCATCTTGGTGTCATCAATCACTTGGCAATACAGGTGTTTATTCGACCGGAAAACTGCTAGCCGAGGCCTCTCTGTTGTGCCTTGAAGCTTCACCACCACCATACGAGGAAAAACAAAATAATTATTCAATCACTCAGATTACAAATATTTAATAAATTTCATTTTCTCAAGAAAAGCTCCACAATTTCAGGAAAGGTAATTTCAATTGCACTTTTTACTTCCAATTACTTCTTAACCATTAATATTCTAACGGACTATAAAAAATGGCACCAAGGTGAAAAGATGTGAATGTGCAGAGCAGCGCAGAGTCACAGGAAGAAAATCCAATCTGTGATGTTTGTGTTGATGTGGGTGACATTGTGGAGAGGGATTCCCTTGCCCTCGGACGGACGGCAATAATATGCCGGGTCCTTGGGCTGGTTCGAACCAGAGCCAAAATAAGAAGATGGATCAACAATAACTGGGGTAACAGATCAATCAAAATATACTTCCTCCCAATGCACTTTTTTCTGGTGGATTTCACTAACCAGGATCACAGAGATGAAATCATGATGAATGGGCCTTGGAAAACGGGTGAACAACACATTTTTGTACAGAAGTGGGAAGCAACTTTCAACCCACACGCAATGGATCCACCAGAGGAACCACAGTGGTTACAACTTTATAATTTACCTTTCGAATACTGGTGTGAGGATGTCCTTAAACACATTGGAAATTCACTAAGGCAAACAAATGAAATTGATACAGGGGAAGATGATTAGGCACTATATGCACAAATAAAAATTATTTCGATCAAACCAATTCCAAAACAAATCTGCCTATCTATGCAAAACGGGAAATGGATTCAGGTGAATGAAATTGAACAGGAAAAAAACTTCTGTCTGCATTGTGGGAGCCGAAGACATAAAAAAATTTCTTGCCCTAAGCCAGCCATCCAAAGATGGATGCTGAAAAACATAGAGAGGGCCCCATTCAAAATGAAATACCTGTTACAGAACCCAAAGCGGAGCAAACCAATGAAGTCTTGCTGCTTAAAGATAAGGAGGAAGATATAAGAAAGGAGCCAGAAAGCAGAACAGAGAGTGTGAAGGATCACTTGACCGATACACGCGATCAAACTAGGATTGCAATGGAAGAACCAGAATATGAACTGGCGGATAACAAATTAGAACATGATGAATTGGATATCATTGACCCAAGAACCATATCACAATTGGCAACTAAACTTCTTCAGACCACACCAATGAAGGCAAGAACGGGAAGAAAAACTAACAAGCAAAAAAGAGAAGAAAGCGCACAACAGAAAGACCAAATCTCAATTCGAACTTACCTCACTCGATCCAAGGGAGCCAATGCCTCCCTTAAAGGGAGATGAAGATCACCACATGGGACGTTAGGGGCTTAAATGCCCCTAACAGACGGCACGTGATCACGCACCAGATTGAATCTCAATTGCTTGACATTATGCTCCTACAAGAAACAAAGCTGTCTGCAGACTAAGGGGAAAAGTTTGCAAAACATTGCAATGGCTGGAATGGAATATTCAACAATGCAAGAGGCGCTTCTAGCGACCTTGGAATAATGTGGAAACCAAGCAAAGTTACTGTCAATGAACTGATTATGGAGGAAAACTGGATAAAAGTATGTATTAAAAGCCTTAACTCTAATCTAAATTTCTCTATTCTCAATCTGTATGGTCAGATCAAAACAGAAAAGAAGAAACAATTATGGGATGAAGTGAGTGCCCTTCTACATGCTCTACCTGGGAAAGTTATTGTCACCGGTGATTTCAATGCCATTCTTAGCCCGTCGGACAAATTGGGGGGGCTCGGTAAGATCTCTCAGTCTCAGATTGATTTTTGAGAATTTGTTCAAATGAATGGTCTGATTGATATTGTGCCCAGCAATGGGAAGTATACATGGAACAATAGAAGGGAAGGTTTTACAAACATTGCCGAGCGTCTGGATCGATTCCTGGTTTCTGATGAGTGGTTGGCTTGCCCAATTACCCCTACTTCCACTATTCTATGTAATTCCATATCGGACCACTATCCCATGGAACTAACAATCGAAGAAGAAATGCCGCCTCCAAAATGCCGGTGTCGATTTGAGAAAATGGGTTCCAAAGTGGTAAGTTGTTAGGCCTTTTAGAACAATGGTGGGAAGAATCAAATATATACCAAGGTACCAGGATGTTCACAGTATACAGAAGGCTCCAATTCATTAAAAACAAACTCAAATATGGAACAAGGAATCCTTTAAGAATATCTTCACCGAAAAAGAAAGGCTGAAAAAACTAATGAGCGATCTCAGTGATCGGGTTATTAAGAGAGGGATGACTGCCACAGAGTATCAAGCTGAAAAGGCTCTCATGGCTGAATATGTAGAAATACTGACCCGTGAAGAATGTTATTGGCGAACAAAATCAAGGAAGACATGGTTTATGGAAGGAGATTCAAATACAAAAATATTTCACAACACTACGAAGATGAAGAGATGTTGAAATAAAATAGCTCAGATTAAGACGCTGGATGGGCAAATCTTGACTGAACCCATTGAGATTCAAAAACATGGTGTTTGACACTTGTCAAGAGTTGTTAGGTGATAATGGTTGTGCCGAGCCCTTTAACATGAAGATCTTTGGGGAAATGCCAAGGAAAGTTGCAGAGAATGATAATAGAATGCTCTTTGCACCTGTAACGGTGTAACCTATGAGGAGGTTCGAGCTGCCACTTTCCAGTTAGGCCCATACAAGGCCCCCTGCCGAGCCCTTTAACATGAAGATCTTTGGGGAAATGCCAAGGAAAGTTGCAGAGAATGATAATAGAATGCTCTTTGCACCTGTAACCTATGAGGAGGCTCGAGCTGCCACTTTCCAGTTAGGCCCATACAAGGCCCCCAGCCCTGATGGATTTACAGTTTTACTCCCCTGGTTTTCCAGAAGTGCTGGGCTTTTATGGGTCCTAGCATAGTTAAAATGGTCGAGGAATCACGGAAGAAGCGGAAAATCCTTAAGAGACATAAATAACACAAATATTGCCCTGATTCCAAAAGGGAATGAATGCATGAGTTTCACTGATTTTAGACCCATCTCACTTTGTAATACTATATATAAAATAGTTTCGAAGGTAATGGCGAACAGGTTAAAATGTATCCTCCCCAAAATTATATCTCAAGAGCAAACGGAGTTTGTTTCGGAGAGGAATATAACAGATGGTATCATTATTGTGCACGAGATACTGCATTCTATCAAGAAGAACAACTTGAGAGGTATGCTTTTGAAGCTTGACATCAGCAAAGCATTTGATAAGGTTCGATGGTATTATCTGATGAAAATACTCAGTCAATTGGGTTTCTCAAAAGAATGGATGGAGTGGGTCTTTGCATGCATATCTACGGTCAGGTATTCTGTTCTTATCAATGCAACACCATGTGGTTTCTTTGTAAGTACCTCAGGGCTGCGAGAAGGTGACCCATTGTCACCTTTTCTATATGTGATAATGGCTGATCCATTGAGCTATATAATACATATGGCTGCGGGTCATGGGCGATGGAAAGGCATTAAAGTTGTGAATGATATGGAACCATTTACACATCAATTCTTTGCAGATGATGCGTTGCTAATGGGAAGTGCAACAATTACTGAAGCTGAAACAATCAAGATAACTCTAAGCGAGTACACGAAGATGTCTGGACAGAGGATCAATGAATCCAAATCAAGTATATATTTCTTCAACACAAACAGTGCAATGCAGAGGAGTATTGGTAACTGTCTGGGGTTCAAGATTGAGGAAGTTACCCGCCACCTATCTTGGGATTCCGCTTTTTAATAGGGCCACCAAAGATGCCCTATGGAAAGACATTGTTGGGAAATGTGTAAAGAAAACTGAATGCTGGATGGGCAGATGATTAACAATGGCTGGTGTTTGCCCACTGGGGTAAACTTAATATTGCACAAACATAGTACAGGAAATATAATAAACACAGAGTATATTAGAGAATAATAAATACTTTCATTAATCATTTCAGACTAGCAAGTACATTTACATTATAATCATTGTCGTCCCTTTCACCCGTAGGTGGTACATATTTATCTACCCGAAGGGGTGTGACCAAACGTCACCGCCCAACCCAACTACCCTTCGGTAATAACTAATTACCGTCAGAACAACATAACTAATACCCGACATATAATAAAGTAGTCTTTCCGGCTAACATCATCCCCCCCAAAAAGAAAGTCGTCTCCGGCAACTCACAACAAAAGAGAGATGAAATACACCACATAGAATACGAAAATCACTGAGAAGGGGTGGAGAGGTGTCCCTGAGAAAGCTGAAGTGCCGCCCTCCCCATCAATGCTGCTTCCAGTAAGTCTTTTCCGTCACATCACATTCCTCCCATGCCTGCACCAAACTTGTCTCCAAAACATACTTTTCAGCTGTAGCCTCCGCTAACTCTTGTTCAAACAATACTGTCTTCCGAGCCAATCTAACCTCGATAGCCACCCGTACTGCCTTCTTCACTTCCAACTCTGGGGTACGCTGAGCCAAGTGTCGCTCTACTGCCTTCAACCGGGTGGTCAACTCCTCCCAAGCTCTCTATGCATCCACCAAGACAGCCTCACGTCTAGCCAACACCTACTCCGAGTGCCTCGAAGCCTAGTACCCCTCTCGAAAGGCTTGCTCCAGTGCTTTCTCCTCCTCCGGCATGCAGACACTCCATGCCTGCAGCAGCTCCGAGTCTCATCAACTGGTCACACTCCCCAAAGGCTGATAACTAAATTGACTGGGGGTCTAGGGGGCAACGTCCCCGCCGCCAAGACCAAATTAGCACCCTCAAACGCACACAGAAGTCCATGGAACAGACCATTTTTGTGATTTTCTTCCGATCCCATACTCTTTTCTGCCAGGTGCTTATGTTTTCTTCACTACCTGTTTATGTCCTTCCCTTCGGTACCATACGTTATTCACTGTAAACTGTTTTTATTTGTCGTCTTTTTTTTGTTTTTGTTTTTTTACAGAACCTTATCCCGCAACTTCCAATCCTTGCCATCCAAACCCTTCTTCTTATTGGCTCCCAGCTGTACGTTCATTTTCTTTCACCGTACGACTAACTACCGTACGATGGATCACTTGCTTGATTCTTGGTGTGCACAGACACTATTTCCTTTGTACGGCCGTACGGTGTGCACTCTTGTTTGTGTGAGGCATTGCTTCCCTAACGTTGCCTTGTCTGTACTGTCGTACGACAACCACCCAACGTTGTTCCTTTCGTTGCCGTACAATAATGTATGCACGTGCTTGTTTTTGCTGGCACCGTACGATGGATGGCTCATGTTTTTTTTTCCTTTCCTTCATTTTGTTTCTCTCCGTTCTTTTTTTCCCTCTGGTGCCATACGATGGCTTGACCGTGCAGCTTTTATGTGCTAGTTGCCGTACGGTCTTTATGTTCTTGCTGCTGCATGGTGACATAATGACATACGGTCACATGACCGTATGAAGGCTTAATGTTCTATGCTTTTTGCCGTACGGTGGGTCCCTGACCAAGCGAGTAGTCATTCTAGCCATGCAGTGCCTTTGCTCTTCTTTTCCCTTGTGCGTACGGTCTTGGCTTCTCGTTTTCCACAAAGTGAATTGAACGTACGGGTTAACTTGTGTGTCGTATTGCCAATCGCCGTACGGTGACTTTTCTATTTCCCTTTAGAACGTACGGTCGTCTGTGCCTTCCTCTCTTTTTGGCCGTACGGTGTTCCTCTTTTTTCTTTTTCTCTTTTTTTCTTTTTTTTAAATATATTTTTTTCTTTTTAATTTTTTTTTTGTTTTATAATTTTTTTTAAAAATTTTTAATATGAGTACCTTCCGGATGCTTCTCTGGTCGCTTGTATGGACGGCTCTTGAGGCACCTACCTGACCTCTCGAGTCCCTTTCCATCCTCTGGCTCTCAGTCCATCCTCTTCGGGTAAGGTTTCAATTTGGACCCGTTGATGGTCTCGTGTATGTCCAGTCCATCGAGAGTCCACAACTTGACAGCCCCGTCGTAGCTACTAACTTCCCAAAATTTTCCTCGCTTAATCTCATTGGGCAGCCGTTCCCTCAAGCTTTCCCTATCGCCGAGTCTGTTTTCAATGGCGATCCAAAGGCTTGGAACCATAAATTCTACAGGGACCACGGTCTCCTTCCTGTACATAAGAAGGAGAATAAAGATTTTGAAGGCTATGGTCTTCCACACAGGATTCCAATCGTTGCGGACAGGAATGATCTTAGGTTCCTCTTCCTTCTTATACCTCAGGGGGTTTCGCTCATCAAATTTATGCATCAGGACTTCGCTTAGTTTTGCATCCCCTTCGTTGTATTCACTGTACTCGGACAGAGATGTTTCTAGCACCTCCTCAATACTTAGTACATTACATGTTGGTCGGAAGAGTTCATAATCCTCTATTTGCCAGTGGAAGAGACTGTTCAGTGAATCTACATCATCCTCTACGTATTCTCCCAATCTTAGCACACCTTCACTATTCGGTTCCATTCCATCCCTTCCTTCATCCCTTCGATCATTTTCTCCTTCGGAGTCAAATTCAGAGGAGGAAGCTATCTCCTCACTCACCAACTGGGTACGGAGATCAATTGTGAACTTTTTTCCTCCACTCTCCATCGAAAGGGTATTCCTTTTCCAATTATGGTTCGCTTTGGCTATTACTAACCATCCTCTACCCAGTATGACGTCATAGCCTTTCTGCTTCAGTGGAATGACGACAAAGTCGAGTACAAACGGTTGTGTACCGACTGTGACCGGTTGTGCCATCAACGTCTTGAGTGGTTTGATACCCTGTTGATCTGCACCCAGTAAGTTGAAGGTTGGTGGCCACAAGGTGGGCTTTCCTAGTTTTTTCCACGTTGCCTCCGGCAGGACGTTCACTCCTGACCCTCCATCCACTATAGTGTCTATTAGGATGGTGCCAAGGATGCCCATCTCGACGACTACCGGGTACCTTCCAATGTTTCCAGCAAGTATCATCGGGTCCGTTGCAAACCCTCCGGGGATGTCCGTACGTGTGGTATTTGGCTGCGTGGCCAAGTTCCCCAACAGTGTCCTTCCCAAGTGCGGCATGGTGTGAAGGAGGTCCTAGAGTTTCACCAGTACCTCTACCTGTAACATTTGTCTCAGAATGTTTCGGTCTGCCTCCCTCCAGCCCGAGGTGGTAGCCATCTCCCATCTTTCCTTTGGTGCCTTCATCGCCTTCTCTATTTCTTCCTGAGCCCCTTGTTTTGCTTGTGATCGGGTGATGGCTAGTACCCCCTCGTCACTTCTCGTTCCCTCAATATTGAGCAAGTTGACCCTGGATTTTGGGCAGTTGGCATCCTCGTGGTTGCCAAGACCACACCAGCGGCAGAGCTTCTGCGGGGTGTCACCCTTGTCACAATCCCTTGCAAAGTGGCCCCACTGATTGCAAGCTCGGCACTGGATCATTGGCCGACCCTTGGAGTCATATTGTATTCGACTCGTGTTGGTGTTGTTATTGCCCCTTCCGCCACCGCGTCAGTTGCCTCCGTACCCGCCAAAGGATGCGTTATTGTTAGTCTCTGCCCCCGATGTAGATGGTTGCTCTTGGGTAAATAGTACTTGTTGATTCCTCACCTTCATGTTGTATGGGCATTCCTTGGTGGAATGGCCCATGATCTGACAAATGTCACAAAATGTCATTTTGGGACACGACCCCTTTATATGGCTACTCACCTTGCAGTCCGTACACCAAATGTCAACTTCCCCCATGCTAGTACCCCCTTTCATGGTCTTGAACTCCTTCATCATTCTCTCCATGTCTTTTTGGAGTGCCCTAACTTTTCCCTTCGACTCGCCCTCACTGCCACTGTCATCACCCGAAGTGTCATCTTCGTTGGAAGAGGACTTGCTTCTTTTCTTCTTGGAGGTCTTTTGTTCGCTCTCCAAGTCCATCACCCGGTTATAGGCATCTACGTATGAGGTGGGGGGCACTATCTTCATTTTCCTCCATAGGTTAGATTTCAGGCCCTCCACGAACCATCTTTTCTTCAGGCCATCTGATGGCTGACTATCCATTTTTTCGACTAACTCCTTCAGCCGGCGACTGTAAGCCCGCACAGTCTCTTTCTTACCTTGTTTGGTACTGTATATCTCAGAAACAATTTCATTGTCATCCCTCAGGAGCTGAAACTCCTTCTGGAATTCTGTCTTGAGTTCATCCCAAGTGGTCACCTTTGTTTTGTCCACATCGGAGTACCAGTCGATGGCTACCCCTCTCAATGTGGCCGGAAACTGTTTTACCCATTCTGCGTGGTCGGCGACTCCATTCGCCGACCAGATTGTCTCGCACGTACGACAATGTCATACTGGATCTTCCTTCCCATTGCCATGGAATTTTGGTAGCTTTTATTTGTTAGTCGCCATGTTTACTTTTCTAGGTGCCGACTATGTTTGCAGCACCAGTTGTGTTACAGGCTGGTATGGTACTGCCGGCATCGGTCCTCCGGAATTGTTTGGTACCGTACCGCTTGATGTCCCCGAACTACTGAAACTATCCAAGCCTGGTGGGCTACTGTGATCCCCTTGCCCCTTTGTCACTTTGACACTCTCGGCGGCAGCAGTATCCTGAGCCTCCCTCCATGCGGCTTCCTCTTCTTCCTTCCTTTGGGCTTCTCTTGCTTCCGTTCATGGGGTTAAGGTTAAGGTTAAGGACCCGAACAAGCTCCTTGTTTCCTCCAGGCGGTCCTGGTCACTTCTTCCTGCCTCCCGATTAGATTCCTCCAGACGCTCGCCTTCACTTACTCCCTTCGGTAGTCCTTCGGCGCGTCTTCTGAATCTCTCCCTTCGCTCGGCTTGCTGTTGTGCGAGTACGGCTTGTCTGGCGGCTTGTTCCTCCTCGAGTTCCTTCTTTAAATTTCTATTTTTATTCAATTGATTAGGCATAAAGTCTATGCAATGATTTCGTCCTCATTCGTCCTCACATTGATATTCTCCTCCAATGGTATTCCCATCCATCCACTCATTTTGTCACTTGCCAGATTCGTTTGGCAACGGCGCCAGATGTTTGCCCGCTGGGGTAAACTTAATATTGCACAGACATAGTATAGGAAATATAATAAACACAGAGTATATCAAAGAATAATAAATACTTTCATTAATCATTTCAGACTGGCAAATACATTTACATTATAATCATTGTCGTCCCTTTCACCCGTAGGTGGTACATATTTATCTACCCGAAGGGGTGTGACCAAACGTCACCGCCCAACCCAACTACCCTTCGGTAATAACTAATTACCGTCGGAACAACATAACTAATAGCCGACATATAATATAGTCTTTCTGGCTAACAGCTGGAAGGATTTCCAAGTTAAAATCAGTCATCGCAGCTATACCTATATACATGCTATCATGCATGGAGATTACAAGCAACATGGCTAAAAAGCTTACCTCACAACAACGTTGTTTCTTATGGGAAGGTTCCAATGATAAGAAATACATTCCGCTTGTTGCCTAGGATGTGGTAACCAAAGAAAAAGAATCTGGCGGGATTGGTGTCAGAGACATCATGCGGCAAAACAGAGCTTTGGGTGCTAGATTAATATGGAGAATGCATAAGAATCCGGACGCTTTGCGGTGCAGACTGCTGCAAAATAAGTACCTGGACACAGCAGATCCGACAAGAATTCTAACAGTGAGTGAAATGCCAAAAGGTTCCTCGATATAGAACTTCATGAGAAAGTGCAGATTGCCAATAACTGATCAACTGTCATGGAAAATCGGAAAGGGATGTTCTGCCTCCTGGCATGACTCGTGGAACAGATATGTGCCTCTGGTATCGATTGAAGGATCAAACAAAGAGTGTCTGAGGACAGAAAACGCATATGGGACTTCGGTCAGAGATCATATGAATATCATTAAGAATAATAATGGCATAAGTTTCTCATGGAAAGACTTTGCTATGTAGAATATATTTTCCACAACAAGTCATAAGGTACAACACTTGCTGAAGGTTTGCAAATGAGGTTGCAAGTAGAGTGGGTTTAACCATGGAGGAAACTCCGTAGTTAAGTGCTTGAGCTGGAGTAGTACTGGGATAGGTGACCTCCCGGGAAGTCCCTAAGCTTCACCTCTATGAGCATCACCTAGATGCAATGAGTTCTAAGTGTTCCATTCATTCTCATGAGAGATGGGTTCATGTGAACCACTACTCATGAAACTCAGGTCAATGAGTTTGACTCAAAAAAGTACAAAGTTGAATCCTGATAGCAAATACCACAATCAAACTTTGATATGTTAACCAATGGCACAAGGAGATTGCTTTTGGTGGAATTGGAAAAGAGATAGGTCATTCTGAATAATGAGGATCATAGATCAAAATATCGCAGACTTATCGCAGATAAGTGAACTTATCGCGATAAGTTCTGGCTCGCAATAAACTATGTCAAGTTATCGTAGATAAGTTGCCAACTTATCGCAGAGAAAAGTGGTGATAAGTTTGTAATTTATCGTGATAATTTAAAAACTTGTTGCCCGCGCGCCCAGAAATAGACTGTGACGGCCCAGCAAAGTGCAGAGTTGGTTTTTTTGTTTGCAAGAGCTGATTTGGAGAGGAGTGAAAGGGTTTGGAGGAGAAAGGTGGTCATTTGCAGCATTCTAGAGCGATTTCTTGTGGATTTGAAGCGGATTCGAAGAGATTTTTCAAGCAAATTCGGATTCACAAGTAAGCTTTCAAAATTCTTTTTCTTTTTTTTTAAATCATTTTGTCTTGTATTCGTTGCATCTAAGTTTATACAAACTCTACAATACCATTTTTAATGTGCTCTAACTCGTTTTAGAGCATAATGAACAAGATCTAACACCATTTTTTAGCAATTTTTGCAAGTTTTTTCATTATTTTTTTTATTTTTCTTAAACATATCATAACCTAACACATTTTTTTGTTTTTTTCTTTCAAAGTTTCAGCTATGTTTAAACTTATTTAAATTTTTAAACTAATTTAATTTGTTTCTAAATTTGTTTATTAAATTTTTAAATTTGTGCCTTCAATTTGTGTGTATAGGTTGATTCTTCATTAAAATGGCAAGTAGGGCTACTTCTACAACTAGGTCAGCTGCAGGGTCTTCCAGTGGCCCAGTAGACACATGTCCATCTGGCTATGTAGGCACGTGCCCTAAAGGGGCTAGAGACAAGGCATGGGCATATGCTTTTGAAGGACCCAAACATAATACTGTGATATGCATAAAATGTGAAAAACTAATTAGTGGAGGCAAATCTCGTTTGAAATACCACCTTGGAGGGATCACAAAGCATGGCACAAGAATTTGTGAGTTCACCACGGATGAAATAATGAGAGAGATGAATGCCTTGCTCACTGCCCAAGAAGAGAAAAAGTTGCGAAGGGTAAGGGCAAAATTGGCCATGAGGGCAGCCATTTCTGAATCCCAAGGTATCTCACACTGTCTCCTTTTTAAAAATCATTTATTATTTTCTAATCACCATTATTAGTTTGGATTTTGCTAAAAAAATGATCATAATGAAATAATGTGAGTTGTGACCATGTATCCCAGCCAACCTTGATGAAGAAGAAACAGCACTTGAGGGCATAGTGGGCTCTCTTCATGGCCCATGGATCCACAAATCTACCATCCCCTCGACATCCACTTCAGCTGGTTCTAGTAGACCACCACCACACACATCTTCTATAGAGAAAAAAAATTGTGCACAGAAACACACCTGGAGCACAACCATCCTGGAGGGTACTGCATGGAACAATGATGTGCATCGGCAAGTTGACATTCAGTGTGCCGATTTCTGGTATTTTAACAACATCCCCTTCAATGTTGCAGCAAGTCCTTATTGGCTGAATTTTGTGATGGGAATTATGTGACGGGAAAGGGCTACAAGGCGCCTTCTCCTGCAGACTTGAGTAGGAGGTTAGTTCACTTGTTTTAATTTTTAAATGTTGTAGAGTTTTACAATTTACTTATTTTTGTTGAATGTAAGTTTGTTTTAATCAAAATTGTGTACTTAATTTTGCTTTGTGCTTGTAGGTAGCTCAAAGATATTTCTAGGGCCAAAGATGTGGTAGAAGACCAAAGATCACAATGGAAACAGTTTGGTTGCACCACACTTTCAGATGGATGGACGGATGGAAGAAATTGTACCATCATCAATTTTTTGGTTTCTTGCAAGGATCAAGTGGTCTTTTAAAAATCCTTGGATGCCTCGAACAAAGTAAAGACAACTAAGACTTTGGTTCTAATGTTAGAGAAAGTTGCAATGGAGGTGGGGGATAATAATGTGGTGCAAATCATAACCAACAATGCAGCAGCATATGTGGCAGCGGGTAGATCCTCCAAGATAAGTATAGCACACTTTTTTGGTCTCCTTGTGCAGCACATGTCCTTGACCTTCTTTTGGGGGAACATAGGAAAATTGGATTGGGTGAAACCGATTGTAGAGGATGCAAGAAAGATAACAAAATATATCTACAATCACCCTTGGGTTCTCCGCTTGATGAGAGAACACACTCATGGGAAGGAGTTGGTTAGACCTACAGTCACAAGGTTTGCAACGATTTTCTTAACGTTGCAAAGTGTTATCACTTCTTTGACCTCTTTGAAGCAAATGTTTGTGAGTCAACCATAGATAAACTCAACTTATTCAAAGAAGCCTAATGGAGAGAGTTACATACATCATCTTTGACAACCACTTTTTTTATGCTGCTACAGAAATTGTGAAGGTAACTTGGAAACTTCAAAAGTTGAATATTTAATTTTTTTGTATTCAAGAATCAAGTCTTTCATTATTAATTTGTAACTCTAGTCTCTAATAATTAATGATAATCTTTTTCTACTTTTCAATTGTAGGTGACAGAGCCCTTGGTTAGAGTTCTTCGCTTAGTAGATGGGGATCAAACCCCAATGGGGTATCTTTATGAGGCCATGGATAGGGCCAAAGAGGCTATTAAAAATTACTACAAGGGGGACAGCCTCAAATTTGACCCCATATGAGACATTATTGACAGGAGGTGGAACAATTAGCTCCACCAATCTATTCATGCAGCGGGGTATTTCCTCAACCCTCGTTTTCGCTTCTCTCCATCCTACGTGGATCCCAATGGAGAGGTCATGGAGGGATTCATTGATTGCATGCAGAGGATGGTACCCGAGGTTGAGGTGAGAGACCTCATTGTGAGTGAGATGGAAGTGTACTAGAATGCAACGAGCAAGCTATTCTCCTCAGGCATGGCAAGGAGAGGAAGAAACAGTCAAACCCCAGGTACAATATTTGGATTTTTAGAGTCTTTCACATGCATGATAAGTAGATAAAAACTAAGTTACTAAAATATGTTTTCACCTTGCTTTCTAACTCTTAAATATTTATCTTGCAGATGCTTGGTGGCGAAATTGGGGTGGAAATGTCCCAAATCTGCAAAAAACTTGTCTTTCGCATCTTATGTCAGCCTTGTAGCTCATCCAGTTGTGAGCGTAATTGGAGCTTATTCGAGGCCATTCACACGAAGAAGGGGAACGAGTTAGCATAGAAACGCCTCAATGACCTCATCTTTGTGCAATATAACCTTAGGTTGCGCATAAGAAAGGTAGAGTTAGCACCAGCTAGTCCACTTGATTTGGATGACATAGATCCTTACTGTGATTGGACATCACAAGAGCTGCCTCCATTGTTCACAAAGGATGACATCTATGATTTGGAGAGGCAGGCTATGGAGGAGAGTGGATTCGCAGCGGGATTGGATGACATTCATGAGGAGGATGAGGGCACTGAGTCTGAGACTGAGAGTGAGGAGGATACAGATGATGAGGAGTCATTGTCAGTGTCAACACCATCTACATCCAGGATAGAGGTCGAGCCACAGCCACGGAGGACTTCTACGGCTAGACCCCCTCCCATTCCACCAATTTTTAATAGAGCTGCTAGGAGGGGGAAGAGGAAGATGTAGACTATTTTGATATTGTACTTGACACTTGTATTTGCTTTTAGTTTTACAAAGACAATTTGCTATTTTTAGTTTGCTTCAGAGTTTAGACTATCAGACTATGGCTATGAACCATCAGCATTCCACATGAGGATGCGATTTTGTATCCTATTTGCATTCATATATATCTAGATCAGCTTGTTTGGTTTGTTTACTCATTTACTGACTCATTAGATGCATCTCCTTATTGAATTTTGCAAAAAAAAATGCATTTCTAATTAAATTTAAGCAATTTTTTAAGTTCCCGATGTTTTCCCGAGAAGTTCCCGACTAATCTCCGATATTTGCCAATAACTTTTTTTTTGCCCTCGGCAATAAGTTGCCAATAACGATATTTTGAACTATGATGAGGATGACTCAGTGGTGTGGTGTGCAGCGCGTTCTGGGAAATATTCTACTAAATACAGATACCAGATATCAGTAATTGATGAAACTAGGTGTTCTTGGCCCATTAAATTGTGCTGGAATAAGAATATTCTCCCCAAGGCTGGAGCTTTCACCTGTTCAGTTATGCAAAACAGAGTTCTCACTGGTGACAGATTGGCGAAAATGGGCTTTGCTGGTCCTTTCCGGTGCCCCCTTTGCAAGTCTCTGCAAGCCACTTTGCTGAAACAATATGGAAGAGAATGCAACAAATGCTGGAGTGGGAAGGGCTGCTTCCAAATACAATCCAGGAAGTTCTGACATATTGGCCAATTATGAAGAAAGGATCTTTATGGAATGGTTTATGGCTGGCAACACCTGCAAATGTGATCTGGCATATCTGGCGGGAACATAATCCAAGAGTTTTTAAGGAAATGGAGGCTGATGTTGAAACAGTTCTATCTAAAATCGAAAATGGCATTAGCGAATACCAAAATCTGATTGTACTCCAGAAAAAATGTAACCTCTACTCAGCTTGCGATGACAGAATAACTGTAAAATGGAAGCATATAATTCCCCCAAAGGGAGATTTCATTAAACAAAAAACTGATAGAAGTCTCGTGAAATGGGAACTGCCCCCTACTGGTAGGCTGAAGCGGAACTTTGACAGGGCATCAAGAACTAACCCTGGTTGGTCAAGGTGTGATTTTATCATCCGCAACCATACTGGCTCTCCTCTTTAGCTTGGGGCAATCGCCTCCCCTGATGGTAGCAACAATGAGGCCAAATTTAGAGCATTATATGAAGGCATCATATGGTGCAGGAAGCAAAATCTTAAGGATATTGACATAAAGGGAGATTTGCTGATTATCATTAAAGTCATATCCAAAAACAGTACTATGAGCTGGAAACTCCAGCAATGGGTGGAGAACATCAAGGAGATTTTGAAGGACATGGATAACTACACCATAAAACATGTATACCGACAAGCCAATAGGGCGGCTGACTTTCTGTCAAAGATGGCTGTAGATTTGACAGAATCTGTAATTTCATCGGAGGTGGTATGGGATGGTCTGCAAAGCATCATTGATAGCGAGAGAAGCAACTAACACAAATCGAATAAGCTTCAGGAAGTCGTTGAAGCCTTTCACATTGTGTCGCATACTCTATGTACTTGTTTTTTCATAAATAAAACGGGAGCTACCCTTTTGGTAGCAATTCGCCCAAAAAAAAGAAAAAGAAAAGAAAAAAAACATTTTAATGGACTATGGTGTAATGGTAATGGGGTAGACTTCTAGGAATGCAGCAATAAAGCTGTCCATAAATCCAGTCGACGTGTGGCCAGGTAATTTTGTAATGATAAAAATTTAAGGTGCATACGACCATGACTCATGTAACTCTTAAATTTATGGGGCACATTCCACCCTGGCCCTTGTTTACAGTAATCTTTAAATTAAGGAATACATTCCTGCCCGACCTCTGTTTACAGCATTCTTAAGAATGTGAGCTTACTCTACAGAAAACTAGATAGGGCAATAACATCACCCAGGAACTATCAACCATGCATTAACAATGACGAAAAAACCACAAACTGGATTTCGGCTTGAGAGGCCACATCATACCTTCTTCCTGATCCGGATGTGGCGAGCAATTCTGTTTTCTCTGCTCGTTTTTACTTTTTGTGAAGCTTCAATCTTCAATTGCTGCATTTGCATTGGCAGTTTTTCTATACACAGCGAAAAGAAATTTCAGCAGGCTGAATGAGATAAAACAAGAACAGAGATACACAGACGCATTATGGTGATAAGAAGTAACCCGCTTTCTTGTTAACTTACTTGTAAGAATGAGATTGGAAGAGCACCTGACATCGACTTTCCTTGGAAGTGAAGTGCCAGTGAAAAAGGAAGAAGCAGCGGCAGCCATAGCCATGGCCATTTCTTACTTCACAATCCTATCGTGGTTTTTGCTTTTCTAAATTTACAATTGCTGGATTTTTGGTTTTGTTGTTTAGCCCACCTTATCCATACCTGAGCAATGTGAAACTTAGGCTTATCTCTGTTGAAGCTCCTAAACCCAATCTTCCTTTAAACCACTTGGGTTGAATGTTTCATAAATTTAATGGGGATATATTTATATTTAAAAATTTTATGAAAAGTATGTTGAAAGATATCAATTTAAAGATGATTGTTGAAGATTAACATAATTTAATTGAATGTAATTTAATTTGTATGGGTGACTACGTTGTTCTTTATTTTAATAATCTCAATAATTTATATTAAGAATTCATGTAAGGATCACTTACCTTAAAGGAAGATATAGTGTCAATATATGTTTCTATTATGTTCTTCAAGTTTATACAAGAAATAAATTGGTATGCATAGGTACACCCTTTGACATTAAAATCAAAATCGTGTAAATCACAATTGTTATGTATTTAGTCTAACATATTAAAAAAAAATTAGCCAACATGAAATAAATGAACTTGTTGAAAATGTTTTAGAAAACTTCAAACATTTACAATTAACAAGGGTAAAGCAAAAAATTGTGACATAATGCTTAAGGACAGACTCTTAGTTCTCTTTAATAACATATTTTCACAAAATTTAGTTACATTTCCTTTATAAAATTATAATTGAAGTAACTCTCTTTATATATTTATGTCTTTTAGAAAATAATATGAATTTCTTCTGATATCACTTAACTAAAAACTATATTCAAAATTCAATAATATTTTCATTTTATTTTTTATTTTTTATTTTTTATTTATAAAAAATAAAAAATAAACCAAACCAAAATCAAATTAAAAAAGCAAAAGGCAAACCGCATGACTTTACTCTAAACACCTTCATGAAAAGAGAACGTTCCAAATTACAAGAGGAACCATTGAAGATAGAATTGACTATCAATTGTCAAAATAAGTTATGTTCAAGCACAAACAATTTTAATAAGATTTAGTAGTGGTAATGAAAGATGGTTATTATAATCTTCAAATATAACCTCTTACTACTTCATTTGTCCATTGGATAAATAATACAAAACAACTAAAATGAAGTTTAATTAATCAACATAGAGCTTCATGAATGTTATCTATGTTTTATTCATTAAATCTATTAAATTATCCATGATATATTATCTAAATTTATTTTAATATAGGTTGGAACATATGTTGTAGAGTATCACCATCTTGTATTTATGTGAGGTTAAAAGTATTTTTATTTACATAATTAGTTGATTATATATTAATATAAATTTACATATATTTTGACTACAAATATGAATTTCGATGGGTGCGAATAATTATTTTATCATATAATTAAAAATAGATATTATTCAACAATTTTTCAAATTTTGTCATTATTTTTAAACAATTAGATTCCTTTGAATAATAATAGTATAAAATTGATTGTGGCTAAAATGTTTCCTTCATTTCAATTTGAAATTAAGTGTAGTATCTATTTTGCATTCCATAAGAATTTACTTTTACCTTTGTAAATCATATTATGCTTTGTAATTTCTCTTTTAAAATTTTGTCATTTCTATGAATTGAAATACAATGTTCTTAGATGAAAAATCATAATGTGTAACCATTTTATTACATATACAAATCTAGTAATAAAAAAAAATTGACAAGGTTTAAACAATAATAATTTTTTATCAATTATACACCTAATACAAGATAAATGTTGTAATTGATTAATTTATTAATATTTTCCTTCTACAAATGAAGACAATTCAAGGTTAACAACAATCAAAAGAGAATGCAGCTTTGTACGTTTGTCTTTTATATGTATATGATTTTAGACATTAGTGTAAGGCCTTATTATTTGTGTATAGTGATAGTCAATGGCATGGATAGTGGTATTTGTCTATGGTTGCCTAATGATATAGGTTGTACTGGTACAATATTTGGGTTTGTTTCATCCCATGGTGGACCATTGTAGTTATCAAAGGTTACTGTTATACACTAAGTTTGCACCCTTGTTTCAAGCTCTCTTGGTCTTGATAACCTAGTATAACATGGGAATCATCTCCAGGTTGTGGGACCTATGCTAACTGAGATGAGACCTCCAGGTTCTAGGCTGGTTCCTCTTGGATAATCACCTTAATTTGCTTCTAGATAGGAAAGCAAATCTTTGAGGGGAAAGGGATAGAAGGAATGCATGAAAGGGAAAGTAACTAAAAGCAAACTACCTACTAAGTGATACACCGAAAATATGGGATGAACACAATACACTGACCAAATCAGCATGAAGGGGTCTCAGATCTAATAGAACACAATCTTCCTAAACAAGCTTGCATAAGTATTTCACAGAGGGGTCTAGACAAGAGACACAAACAGTGACCTGCAAGCAGACATTCTCTTTAGCAAAAGGGCACAGGAATGAGACAAAATGACAGGGGGTTGAAGTATACCCACAAACTCACTCCAATCAGATCAAACGCAATAGTGCACATATAAGCTGAAAGAAAGAAGGGCCCTGGAACTCCAAGATTTCTCTAATAAAGCCAATATATCATATTCAATAAGAGAAAACTTAGACAAGAAAGTACAAGGATAGAAAGAATGCCACAAAATACCTTTGCAATATCTAAACATTAATGAAAGATTATAGGAAGTAGAAAGCCAGAGGGCAGAAAGAATGCCACGGATAACTTTCTGAGAAAGAAGAACTCTCCTTTTACAAAATGTAAACTCTGAGCTTCAAAAAGCTCCAAAAAACAATATATACATCTCCTTCATGCACGTAGGCAAGAGTCAAAACCTAACTAGGGTTACAAATTTTCATGATAAAAACCCTAATTCTATCAATTATGATCATAAATGTCATGGAAATATCTCAACCGATCAGATATCATGTTTGCATGTCTATCTCTATACTGCATCAACCTGTGGACAAGTCGTCGTGATCCATCTACCACTCTGCAATTCGGCTCACCATAACTATTCAAATTTGGTACTACAGATATTTGAATTTAAAAAATGATAAAATGGTCATAGGTGGCGCCAAACTTTCTTCATCTACAGCTGACATTTAAATCTGATCTATTCTTTAAAACGTGGCCATCAAATCCCTTTGTTTTATCCGGGCACCGTATTTGACTGCAAACTTAACTCGGCATTCACCTCGGGTTTCCTTTTCCTTTCAATTGTTGAATCTCCTAATCTTTTAACTAACCCCAGCTTTGTCTAGCGAACAAGAGATAACCCTTTAGTCACTGATTCGCGGAATACATTTCTAACCTTGGGCCCATCCTGCCACTTGTCTCTCCTTTATTCGCTCTTGACCACTTCATCAACAGACACCTTGACAACCACTGACAACAGACCCGGAAAGAACTTGATTTGCATCGGATGGTGGGTGCATGATCTCATAAGTCCAGAAGATTCCATGAGATCATACACTGACCGTAGATCTTTTCAAACTGCCACCTCACTTACAAAATTTGGACCCACTTGCAAGATGCCACCTGTGATACTCTGCAACCAATCGGAACTAACCACGTCAGACGGACCCACAGGATAGAGCCTGAACACTTGGAAGATCGAACGATCGTCTTATGATCTCATAGGGTCAAAAGATTCTATGAGATCATAAGACAACCATAGATCTTACTTTTTACTGATGCCTGCAAATCCTTTGACAATGGTCCCACTGACAAAGCCCAGCTGTCGTCTGGCCAACCAATAAAGAATGAGCACGTCCCCAGGAAAGGACACACCTGACAGAGCCTAGAGATAAAGTAAGATCAACGGTTGGCATATGATCTCATGGGCTAGGAATATTCCATTAGATTATGCGCCAACCATTAGATCAACGTCGAGACAGCACACTGGGCCTGCCTTGATAGAATTCCACATCACGAGTCCACGACCAATCAGAATCAAACATGTCGGCATGACCTAGAAGTGGACCCACTAGCAACCGAAATGCTACATTGGAAGGATGATCGATGGTCGGCACAAGATCTCGTGTCAGAAAGATTCTTTAAGATCATGTGCCATCCGTAGATCTTACTGGGTTGAGACCGCCAACCATCTAGATATTACATGACTAAATGAAAGGTAACCGCCCGCCAAGTCGTCGGATGTCAAGGACTTAACCGCCAGTAATCTAAGATCTTGTGAACAATGCAATCGCCTAGTCGCTGAAAGAAAGGATAACCACAGGTAACATTAAGCGACCACCCGACAGAAGAGACCATCACCAGGTTGCAGAATGAAAACAAAAAATTCCATCCGACTGGGAGATCTCGTGAACAAAGGGTTTTCGCGTAGTTGGGGAATGAAAAGAATATTCTGCCGGGGACTAAGAGATTTTGTGACTAAAGGCTCTTAAAAAGTGCACATGGGAAATATGAAGGCTAAGTGGCCGAAAAAGGTAACGGCAAATTAGAACAGGCTTAGGGTTTTTAGGGTTTTTTTAGCACCAACGGCTAGATTTTCAAAATTCAAACTTGTAGACTAGGGGGTTGGATAGTTGCAAAGACCAGAGGAAAATGCAGAAGACCATGAAATTTCTCAGGGGTTTCAATAGGATTAAAATGTAGACCTCTGGATGGAATCCAACCTAACCAAATTTGTATGGGGCAAGAAAATTTGGGTAACAGTTACTATAATACGTATTGGCAATTTTGACCTAGTTTAATTTTGATAAAATGTACAAAACCTTTAACACTTCCAAGAGATCCATTTACAATTTTAATACACAACTTAAGATAGGAAATTTCTTAAGCAATATACAAGCTATAAATAAAAGGATTAAGGATCTAAACTCAACTTCTAACAAGTTTGATCTTTTTTGGATATGACAATGGATTTTAATTAAGGATGGGGTTGGATGAATTATTTGATATTTGGAGACAAGTTTGAAAAAATGATTTGATCTTCAAGGATAATAAAGAGGATGATTTTATGTCTAGTCAAATGTCCAAAGTAAGAAGATGATTTGTGGATGAGGAATTGTTATGGTTTTAATTTTTGGATAATTTTTGGGAAAGAAGTTGGTGTTGTCATTTATGTCAACCCTCTACTTGTTTGATGATTGGAAGTTTGTTAAAAATAATAATATATATTATGTGTTGGTGGTAGTTGGTGTCTTCATTTTGTTGTTAACATTCTCCTTGTTATGGTTTCATTGATAGTTATGATATCAGCCCTCTACTACTGTAAAGTATGAAGAGATGGAGAGTTTGTTCAAGGTAGGATGTATACCAAATATGTTGTTGTTTTTGAATTGGTATCTTACATATGGTAGAACTCTATGCAAGTATTCTCTATGCTATGTTGTTAGTGAGATGTTTTTGTGTTGCTGACTAGAAGTGTTCTAGTTAGAATGATACATGTGTTGATGATCAAAGTTAGAGTTAAGATTAATATTAGAAACATGGCATTGCCAAAATGAGGATTAGAAGCACGACATTGCTAAGATGAGGAAATTAGAAGATTGATATTATTAAAATGAGGATTAGAAGAATGTCATTATTGAGATGAGGATTATAAACATGACATTATTGAGATGATGATAAGAATCATTTCACTAGCATGAATGGTAGAATGATGTTGATGAGAATTTGAGGTGTTTAGGTCATAAAAGAATGTGTTTGCATAAAAATACTCTGGTAGCTACCTAGAAGAATATTCCACATTCCTCTGCATTTATTATTATGTCCTTGGAGATTAGAACATATATTTTATGTTCTATGGATGTTGTGCTCCTATCTTTCCAGGTCCCTAGTGTTGCCCCTGATGTTTCAGATATATGCAGTGTGTTGGTAGTTTAAGTTTCTATTAGCATTGGTCCAAGAAATGCTCTGCATTGATGCTTGTAGTATTACAGTTTAAAAGGAATGTTCATAATGTATCTACAATGTCTCAATTCAATTTTTTGGTAGAGATGTGTATTACAAGTATGTTTTTGGTGATATTCTTTGTGACACTATTTTCCTACTTTTCTAGTTATGATTTTTTTTTTGTAAGAATGGTTGTGACAACTTGATCATTGAGGAAATATGATATATGTTCTTGGTAAAGATGTTAGATGTTCAAAGAACATATTTATGAGATCCACATAGTATTAATTGAGTTCTTTGATGTTGCATTGTGTCTAGAGTTAGTTTACAAATTTGTTTGTGGCTATCTATCTAACAAGGTTTGTTCTATTTCTTATACCATGTTCTTGTTCGTAGTGGATGATGTGTTGAGTGGGTTTTGGGTCTCACCTTTTCATGTGGAAATATGCATTAAGGGGTTTCATGTTGAATATGTGTTTTAGGCAGACTAATTATTACTACATGTTACCATATTACTAACATTAGAGAATGTGTATCAAGTGTATATGATGTTTGGGATCATGTTGGATATTTTTTATAATGTTTTGGGTCATCTTTGTCTCCTAGATAGGACTAATTTAACCATAATTATTGGGATTGTCCCTTGTACCTTGTTCTATCCAACCTAATTAATGCTCGGCAATAATCTATATAGTGTAAATAGGAGATAAATTTAGTTGAAAAGTAAGAGGAGCATGTGTGAGAAGTGGAATATGTGAGTTTGAGGAAACAATGGTGTGTGGTGGAAGTTTTGGAGCTGAATTGATAATGGTTGTTTGAGACATTATGTTAAAAGAATCTACATTCTAAGGAGAATGTTGGAAGTAGTTTGTTAAAGACTTATTTTGGTATACTTCATTTCATGTATCATATGTTGAGATAGTGAGTCTATTCTTTAATTCCTTTTGTATCTTTCCCTGAAGAAGTGATCTTCAATTTGCACGTCCTTTGTATCTTGCCATGAGACAATGTTCCTTTCTTGAAAGTCTAACAATGAGTCTCTTTTAATACTTTACATATATTGTGAGTTGATCCTCACCATGGGTTTTCTCTCATTGGGTTTCCCACATAAATTTGTTGTTCTCTTGTGCATTGGTGTTGAATATTTTATCCTTCATTTCTTTTGTTTAAAGTTACATGTTTGGAATTAATCTCGTTAGAAGGCAAATTCATCCCCTCAATCTCTAGGGGTGTTCAATAGTTGGATGGTGGTTTATGGACTTGGGATAACCTTGGTAATGAGGTTTAAGTGATGAGAAGGATGAAGGGTAAAATTTTGAAGGGTTTTATAGATGGATGATGGATCAATAATTTGCATAAGACTAGGAAAATGATTTGGATGATAATTAGGTCTAATTTCAAATTTGCAAGATTTAATGTTTCTAATCAAAAGACACCTAAATATGACGGTTTTAGGCTAAAGTGATGTAGGAACCATAGAGAAAAGTTTAGAAGCCAAAAAATTCAATGCTTGAGAGCTAAAATTTTGAGCAAAGGAGTCAACACAAAGTATAGAAGCATTGTAGTACAAAGTGAAGCTACCAAAAATTTGAACACAAGTTCTAAATTTCTAAATATCATATATGTTAATAGATCAAGACCCGTGGGATGTTGTTGATGAGAATTTCTTGAGATCTATAAATATAATTGAGGCTAATGAATATGATGTTATGGACTGGAAAGCTAATGCTCTAATCAAATTATGCATTACTAACTCTATTGTAATCAATGTCCATGAAGAATCCTCTACAAGAAGACCTTTTTGTGATAAATCCAAGTCTAAGGAGAGATCCAAATCTCTTGGAAAGTCCAAAGTCTTTGTTGGAATTGTGGTAAGCTTGGACACATCCATAAAGATGACAAAGAAGAGAAGAAGAAGAAAAAGAAAAAGAACACATTTAATATGGATTCTAAGTTTGAGAAGGAATATGGTGATGCATTTATTGTAGCTTTAGCAACACATTCAGGTAATGATGTATGGTTAATTAACTCAATTGCATATTTTCATATGACTTCTAATAAAGATCAATTTTCTAAATATGGGGAATTGGATGGAGGTAAGGTGTATTTGGGTGATGATTCTCATTTAGACATTGTTGGTCATAGTAAAGTTAGAATCAATTTTATTGATTTTGTAGAATAAAAAGGATTAATGTTGTGTTGCATCTCCTTGGACTAAAAAAAAGTGTTATCTATAAAAAAAACTAATAGATGTGGCTATAAAGGTAGTCTTATTTGATGCAAAATGCAAAATGGTAAGAGGTGTTATGGTGATTTTTAGAGGTGTCAGATTTGGAACATTGTATAAGTAGGATGCATACATTGTTGAGTATAATAAGTAGTTTTATGAAAGAAAATATGTGGACACTTCATTGAAAGAGGTGAAGGTTTCACCAAAGAGGTGAAGGTTTCACCTTCAATAGATGGTTATGGATTTTGGGTACCTAAGGGTACTTTTTATTCTTAACCAAAGTTACCCACAAATAAGACTATGTTATGGAACCAAAGACTTGGCCATATTGGAGAAAAGTGTCTAAGGACCTTAAAAATAAAAACCTTGTTGAAGGTTTCAATGATTGTAATCTTGAATTTCATTCTTGTGAGCATTGCATTTATGGAAAAAAATTTGTTCATTTTTACTTGAGTTCTCATAAATTTTGTGGTGTGTTCTACATCTTATTCATTCTAACGTATTTGTGTTAGAATGTGAAGTTGATTCTATTCATGTTGTTGTCATTAATGGTTTCCATTGATGTCAACATATCCTATGCATTTTTCATGTTTTGGTTATATCAGTTGATGTGTACCAATAGTCTTGCTGGTATTGGTAGTTGTACTGATAGTATGTATGTCTTGGTAGAAGCATTCACTGAAAGATGTGCACCAAATATCTATCTGTATTATTTTTAGTGTTGGTTCTACATTGTGTGCAATATATGGTGGATCAGTTGTTTGGGGTCAATCATATTTGGAGCACATTCATCTGGGTTTCAATCTCAGCTATTGTTATGTAACATGTTTATCATGTCTATTGGAACCAATGGCTTTGGAGATGGTATTATGTGTTTACATGTGTGAGGCAAGTTGTATTGGTCGAGGTGGTCCACATTTCATTCCTTACCACCGCGGGAATGTCTTGGTGTGACCTATTTCAAAAAAGTTTGGCCAATGTGGATGGTGGCATCAAGAAGTATACGAAGAGCAAGAGTTTATATTTTTTTGTGGCTTGTGTTGATTGTATGTGAAGTGATTGTGAATCTATTTTTGGAGATCCATGTGTTGTTGATTGCATGTGTGGCAGAGTGTTGGTGACTACGATCTCACTGGTGGATCCAATCTCTTTTCATATACTTTAGCATTGAGCCTCTTTGTATTGATAGTTAGCCTTTATGTATTGACAATGAGCCTATTCATATTTAAGGGTAGTTAGCC
Source organism: Chamaecyparis obtusa (assembly GCA_027943335.1). Lineage (NCBI taxonomy): Eukaryota > Viridiplantae > Streptophyta > Pinopsida > Cupressales > Cupressaceae > Chamaecyparis > Chamaecyparis obtusa. The sequence goes on along the minus strand of BSBK01008882.1, from coordinate 2,276,360 downwards.
TGACTAATAGTGAACCTTACCTATAGTGAGCACAATCGATAGTGAGCCTTTGTACAAATCACCTTAATTAGTGTCACTCTAACAGGTACTTTTCATTTCATGAGAATTAGCTTCTTTGTGGTTTTTCCAAGTTTGGGTTTTCCATATAAATCTTGGTGTTCTTTGTTGATGCAAAGCTAGGGGTTCAACTTTACAACTTCTTATAATCACTCAAGGTAAAGCTCGCATTTTGTAACCCTTTAACCACATCAACATACTAGGACATAATCTACCACTTGACTAAAAACATAAATAACTTTCACAAATGAAATAATAAATCCAATCGCTTTAGTGAAACTTAACAAAATCTAAATAAAAACATTTTATCCAATTTTTATTAAGATCTAACAATGAAAACAAAAGTTATGATATTTTCCCCTAAATTGCTAACCCTAGGGAAGATTCAGAATCGCACTTACAAAAATGATCACAACTTCTCCAAATCTTAATTAAATTAAACAAAACAAAAATAAAATAAAATTTAAATAATTAATATTTATAAAAATATAATTTTTATATATGTATCAATATATACTAGGCTGTACAAAATAAAACATCATACATTTTCCAAGAAAATAATTTAGAAAACTAGTACATAATGGCTTCAAAACAAGTTTTTTTCCATTCCCAACCTTCTCTAAACTTCTCCAACCTCCAAATTAGAGTTTGAAAATAAAATTTATATAAATTTGAATCATATTAAACTACCCATAAACAACTTTTAACAAACTTTTGAAAAGTTGTCATCAAGTTGTAAAAGTTGTCATTACAATTTTGACAACTTTTGAACAACTTTTACAATTCTTATTAAAATGAGCCAAAACCTTTCAAACATGCTAAAATGACTTCAAGAATCAAATTACATCAATTCCACTCTATTTGGATACATTTTTCTAGTTTGACCATGATTGAATTTATCAGGACCTTATAGGTCACTATGAACTTAATGGCTTTAATAGCCTTACAAAATGCTTTGAATTGATTTCAAATGGTCCTTAGGACCTTATACAACCTCAAAAAAACCAAAGTATTGATGACACATCCAATGAATAGGAGCTCATTCACCATCAGTGTCTTTGTTTCTGTGTTTACATGTTTACATTTTATGTGGATGTTTAATGTGCTTAACCGATAAATCAAAAGTTGTTATTATTGTTGTTTGATAGTTTACCGACAGAGAAAAAGTTTTTTAAAGTGTGTGGGAACAAATGATTCACCCCCCCCCCCCCCCTTGCCTCTCAATTATTTGACATTTTCAACAATTGGTATCTGATATTGGCTTCTCGATGAAGAGCTTAACCGCTTGAGGCAAATCCAATGGCACATAAATTGAACATTCCAACGTTCAATGGATTAGACTATAGTTCTTGGAAAGATCATATGAAATGTTATTTGGTTTCAATTAGTTACAAGACCTTGAAGCATGTGGATAAAAAGTATGTGTTTCCTTAGAATGACCTTAACACTTAGGATGAAATCAAGGCACGTGGGGAGAATGAAAAAGAAAGGTGTGCTATCACTAGTGATTTATCAAAGAATAAATTGGCTAAATTTATATATTTACAGACTACTTACGAAGTTTGGGAAAAGCTAAAAGAGATCTATGAAGAAAATTATAGGGTTAAGTTATCTAAGAAGCTTATAGCTAAGAGGTCTACTATGAGAATCTGAGGATGGAAGATGGTGAGGATATTAAAAGCTATTTTTAGAGAGTTGATAATGTTGTGAATGAAATAAAGAACCAAGGAGATACTATTACTGATGATGATTTCATGGAGAAGATCTTGATGAAATTACTAGATAGTTATAGTGATAAGATCTCAACAATTGACGAGGTGTATAATCCGAAGAAGCTCACTAAAGAATACTTATTTGGCACCCAAGCTACATTTGAGCTAAGGAAGTTTGGGAGAGAGAAGAGCATATCAAAGAGAGATTTCAAGGTAACTAAATCAAATGAAGATCTTGATGGTGATGATGAAGAATAATTTGAAGCAAACTTTGCAAGAAGACTGGAGAAAGGTACTAATAAGTACAAAGGTATGTTACCTCTACAATATTTTAGATGCGATAAAATTGGCCATTTGGCTACTGGATGTCCAGAGAAGGTTCCTAGATAGAAGTTTAAGAAGTTCAATAAGAAAGCTTATTATGTAAATGAAGATGCTAGTATTTCAGATGATGAGCCGAAAATAGAAGATTATTTATTTTATGTTGAAGAAGATAAGAAATAGGAAATCAATATTTCTAACATCTATGTTGAGGCTGATGATGATGTTGAAACTGTGTTATATGTTAGAAGAAAGAAAAATGAATGGCTAATTGAAGTGGTTATTCTCATCATATGATTGGAGATAATAGTAAGTTTGTTTTTCTTGACAAATATGATGGTGGTCATGTTAGATTTGGTGATGGTAAAGTTGCTTGCACTGTTGGTAGAGGATATATTACTTTTGATGAAAATAATAACACTGACAATGTCTATTATGTGAAGGGTTTATATCACAATCTATTGAGTGTTGGAAAAATGTGTGAGAATGGATCTGATGTTATTTTCAAGAATGAAGGACATGAGATTCAGAAGAGATATGAAGATATGATTGCAATTGGAAAAGGATAGGAAGAAACATGTACTAGCTTGAAGGAGTTGTTACACGTAGTGGTTGCCATTGCACCAAAAGATCGACTTGTTAATGCCTGATACAACCACTAGACTTATAGAAGACACAGGAGGCGGTTAAGCCATGTCACGAATCCCGAGGGGAGTGCTAAGCATTTTTCCAACAATCTCCCCCTCAGTGTTACCCGAGGGGATTCGAACATGTGACCAAGCTCTGATACCACTTGTTACACGTAGTGGTTGTCGTTGCACCAAAAGTTCAACCTATTAATGCCCAATACAACCACTAGACTTATAGAAGATATAGGAGGCGGTTAAGCCATGTCACGAATCTTGAGGGGAATGCTAAGCATTTTTCCAACAGAAGCTTTTGAAGGAGTTTTTTTTCTATTATCGACTGATGATAGTTGGCATTGGCACCGGAGGATGTGTCACATCAAATTTGATAATTTGGTAAGATTAAGCTCATCGTGAGTTGTGAGAGATGTACCTAGATTGAGAAAGCTAGATAATATGATTTTTAAAGGATGTTAAGAAGGAAAATAGAGAAGAGAATCATTCAAATCAAAAGACTATTCATCTATTGGTTTACTAGAGTTAGTGTATACTGATATCTATGGTCCTACCAGAATGAGAAATTTTGAAGGTGAGATACTTTATACTTTTCATTGATGATTATTCAAGATTGACTCGGGTTGCATTTCTTAGGGAAAAATCAGAAGCATTTGAGAAGTTTAAAATATTAAATGCTAGAGTTGAAAATGAATGTGGTAGAAGGATTAAATGTTTAAGATTGATAAAGGAGGAGAGTTTACTTCTGATGTGTTTGATATTTATTGTGAAAAACATGGCATTAAGAGACACTTATTAGCAACTAGAACAAGACAACAGAATGGTGTAGTGGAAAGGATGAATCAGACAATTCAAGAGTCCAGCAAGAACCATGTTGAAGGAAGCAAGTTTACTAGAAATCTACTAGAGAGAGACAATACATATTTTTGTGTACAAATTGAATAGAGTTATGTACCGAAAGTAATATGGAAAGACATCATATGAGTTATGGCATGGAAGAGAACCTACTATTAAATATTTCAAAATCTTTAGAAAGACAATCTTGGCAAATTTGGCAGTATAGTAGATGAAGATATATTTTTGGGATACTCTACAAGAAGAAAGGCTTATCGGTGTTACAAAAAAAGGCTAAAAAAATTATGGAAAGTGAAAATGTGAAGGTTGGTGAAGATTTTTAGAAGGTCCCTAAGGGACATATTGACTATGAATCTAATATAGAGGACAAAGGAAATGATAGTAATAAAGAAGAAGAGGAGACTCAACTGACACCAAGATGTACAATTAAGAAACCAAGGTATGTACAAAGAAATCATTTCGAGAATCAAATTATTGGTGATTAGAACATATGAGTCATTACTAGAAGTAGAGAAATACAAGATCATGCTTTGTTGTGTCTACTTTTAGAGATTCAACCTGAATCTATAGAAGAAGCATGCAATTATTTGAATTTGGTAAAGGCTATGAAGGAAGAACTTGATTAGATTGATAAAAATTAGACCTGGGAACTCATGCCCAAATTGACAGATAAGAATGTGACTGGTACAAAGTGGGTGTACCGAAATAAGATGGATGAGAATGGTAAAGTGATAAGAAACAAGGCAAGGCTAATTTGCAAAGGTTGTACTCAGATTGAAGGAATTGACTTTGAGGAGACTTGTACTCTTGTTTCTTGGATGGAGGCAATTAGAATATTCCTAGCATTTTCAACATGCAAGGACTTTAAAGTTTATCAAATGGATGTGAAGTCAACATTTTTGAATAGAGAGCTAAAGGAAGAGGTTTACTTTGAGCAACCAAAAGGTTTCAAATAAGAAGAAGAACTAGAAGCAATATGCAAATTGAATAAGGCATTATATGGTTTGAAGAAGGTGTTGAGAGCCAGGTATAGTAGATTAGATAGATATTTGATTATATAGAATTTTTAGAAAGGTTTTGCAAACAAAAATCTATATTACAAGAAAGATTCATATCAGATCTTGAGTGTTGTTGTGTATGTTGATGATATTATCTTTGGAGGCAAGGATGATTTGTTCAAAAGATTTGCAAGAGAGATGCAAAAAGAATTTGAGATATCTATGATAGGAGAGTTTAATTTCTTTCTTGGATCGCAAGTAAATTAGAGCAGTAAAGGCCTTTTCATTTCTTAATCCAAGTATGTCAAGGAATTGTTGAAGAAATTTGGGTTAGAAAATTTCAAACCGGTATGTACTCCAATTATTACTAGTTGTAAGTTGACTAAGGAAGATGAGTCATATAAAGAAGATGCAAGTAAGTGTTATTATAATAAGGCACTGAGAGGGGGGGTGAATTAGTGCAATCACAAATCTTATACTTTTAACAATTAACTTACATAATAACCAACATACAAATGATAAAGTAATAATGATACATAACAAGTAAAATATTCATACATGTTGAACACTTGACATAAGATTTTTCCTATGGAAACCATTCTTAGAGGGATAAAACCACATGTTGGAATGATACCCACATATTTCACTAGTGCACCAAATAAATTTGGCCTATTAGGACCAATTACAACAACCCTATTAAGGGCATACCTGATTAAGAGTATATGCAACGTGGTTGGGATCATAAAGACTTGTTAGAGTCTTCTCTGTTACGAGATTTCAAAATCTAATTCAAGAACTACCTGGTTAGATGATTTACACTTTAGATCTTGTTAAAGATCCTTCTCACCCTATTATGAGTGACCTTGTTAAAGGATTTAGCTTGCCAATATGTTAGAATCAACGAGTAAGAATGACCTTAAATTTGCACTCAATGCATGACAAGTACAATGTATTCCTAATCAATTGTGCTTCTCAGAGCACTTTACTACCTCTGTACTATCTTCAACAATCTTTGTCTATCACCACATACCATCACACTATCATCCACTACTTCCTTAGTAATTTTCATAACCATTTATATACTTAAGTGTTGCACTTCTGGGTAGATTGTGTGTGAGTTTTTAACCATCAACATTTTGGGTCATACTCAATGATCCATCATCAGGATGAGAGAGTTCAAGAATGCCAAAATATTTTATATACTTGTTCTAGGTCAGTGCGAGAACCCTAAAATGTTTTACAAGTCAGCTCTCAAATCCAACTTAAACATATGAGTGAGCGCACCAAAGTAAAAATTCAACATGCTTGATGTCGACTCAAAATGTTCAATCTCAAAAACTTGTTGGCCAACCACTTTCATTTGACCGCAACACCAATCTAACCAACTGTACCAATTCACTATTCTTGTTGTCAGTTCCACTTCAATCCTTAATAAATCACTCAAATCTTCAAACTAACTAATGTGATCATAGATATAGCTCAATATACCTCTGTAGATAATGTTTGTATGATCTCACACCTTAACTTGATCTCAAACTCCGGATCTGGTTGACTTTGTCTTACTATCTTCTTACCGATTAACTAAGAACATAGTTACTTCTTTGTCTGATCCTTCAACACCATTAGTAAATCAGATCTCTTAACATAAAAAGATCATGTTTCCAACAATGACAATATCACAACACACTCGTGTGGCCAAAATACATATTGCCTTCATCAAAATGCCAACAATCTCCCCCTTTGGCATTAATGGCAACATAGGGAAAAAAATTGACGAAGTGTCAAAAAGATAAAACTATACATAATACATAACTCCCCCTATGCTATTGACTCCATAAGCTATGTGATATTTTGATACATGAGTACTATTCTCCCCCTTTGACAACAATGACAAAGCTGTTACAAGATATGCAAAAAGCAAGATTGTATTGATCAAGAGTAGCATAACCTATTACAGTCTACTGAAAATCTCATTGAAATTAGTCTTCAATACTTGCCACTCACTAACCCATGACTTGTGTAGATTCTCCATTATAAGTATATGTCCATGAAGAAAAAATGTGGAATCCTTTAATGTAAATACCCCTCCCATAGTTTAATTTTTAGTTTGATTGGCCAGAATATTTTAGGCCACTTTTCATGTGTGTATTAGATCCTTAGATAGATTTGATGTTATTTATATTTATGGTATTATTGACCCCATAAATGCATGTGTATGGTTAGTGTGTATGTTTTACTTTTATGTTTCACGAGTTTGATGTGGTTGAGGGATGAAGTCGTAGTTACTTGTGAGATCCACATGATCACTCTATCCTTCCCATTGTCTGTTATATTTATACATGTGTGTCCATGCTCATCTTCTATGCAAGATTTTAGGTGCTAGGCATCGAATTACCTGAATTGTCAGGATGAGTGTGCCTTGTGACAATATCTCAAATTGTAAGAGGGGAGATAAAATACATGTCCAATCCCAACCCAAGCCATTTATTGTCCTAAATTAAGGGACAAGTTTCTAATTGAGTTTCCTATTTGAATTCATCAAGGTGACATGAATTCGTGAACCTTTTCCCACAATATGAATTTGGTGTTTTTGGTTTAATTAGTTATTTCTCACATTGTGTTTGTTGGAAACTACAATTCAAATAATTGTTATATTGCCATTGATGTCAAACCTTAACTAGTAAGACAATTGCTATCTAGGATAGTACCATATCTTTTGATTGATGAAGAGGATTTGAAAAGAGGAGATAACAAGCGGACCTAAGGAAAGGTTGAGTTATGTGATACTTAAATGGGTACTTGATCAGTTGGCACATTGACAAGGTAATGTGTTGTTTATCTAGTAAGAAGAAAGACTGGAAATGTAGGCTTAATCGAGAAAAAGTGAAGAAATCTAGTTTAAGCCAAGTGATGTTAGTGTCAAGCGAGCACTAGTATATACTGAGTAAATCTAGTGTTGACTGAACATCAATAATTGTCGAGCAACGGCCGAGCAAAGACAGTGTTTCTTGAGGAAGACAATTTTTAGTGATGATTGAGATACACAGTAATGACAGAGGAGATGAACACAATATTGACTGAGTGTTAGTAATTTACATTTGGAGAAAGAATTGAGGAGCCCATCCGACATAGTTGAATTCTTGGGATATGTAAAATGTGTTGACATTATTAATGAAATGTATGGAGCATTTAATGCATGGTAAATTGTTTTCTTATGGATTCAAAGAGAAGTTTGGAGATGTATCTAGAAGGAAAAGATGGAGAACATAATGATGGAAGGATTCGATGAATTTGACCTAAAACTAAGATCTACGGAGGAGATTGAGTATAAAAAGATTGATCTACCTAATCAAGGAGGTATAAGATTAACCTAATTATGAGGTTACAAGAGTGAGGAGAAGAGGTTGATGTTATTGACTGATAAGTCTAAGCAGAAGGCTGAAGGTGAAATTGTGAAGGATTTGAGTAAAGTGGTGTTTCTTGAAGCGAATTCTGAGTATATCAAAGATGGAGATGGAAATGAGGGTTAGTCAGTAAATCAACATATGTGCGAAGTGGATCTATATTAGCAAAGTGAGTTGTATGTTTTTTAGATCAGAACCTACTATTACTTTCTACCATTATATCAGTCTAAATCCTTTAATCAAGGTTGACCTAACAGTCATTGTATAAATCTTTTAATCAAGGTGACATTATAATGGAATGTTCTTAAGCCCTCTAACTAGGCCACTTTTGATAGAGTGTTTTAAATCCTTTAACAAGGTCACACCTAACAGTGTGTATGTAAACCTTTAACAGGGTTAGCTTTTCACAGAGCTCACATCAGAAGAGTGAAAATCAGTAGCATGTTACAAAGTGGTTTTTCCCAAATTAAGTTTCCACTATAAATCCAGGTGTTATGCTTGTGTGAATGATTTTGATGTGTATGTTGTTGAAAGTGTTATATTCTGCAAGTTAATTACTTTTGGATAGTGGACTGCATGGTATATGTTTCTAATATACGTTATAGAGACTGAGTTAAATTACTTATTAGATCTAAGTTTGTTGAAGTGTTGTAAAGTTCAATTGGTACATCTGGACCTAAAAAAAACTTATTCACCCCCCCCCCCCCCCCTCTCTATTCTTCTAAATCATTCTAACAATTGGTATCTGTAATACCCCAAAATTGGCATCTCACAACCCTAACCAATTTTGGTGCATTTAGTCTCATTCCTTCAAATTTCTACATCATCAAAGTCCTATTGTCCTAGGCAATTATGTCCCCTAATTGACTTTACTTGACCTAGTGTCAAACGCAGAAAACCCTAAATTTGTATTAATCATACATCATATTTAATTCCTAAATATCAACATTTATTAGCTAAATAAACCCTATGATTGATTAATTTAATTACAAAGTCCTAGTGCTTTAATTAAATTAATTCCACCCCTTTTAGCTAAAACACATCAAAAAGGAATTAAATAATTATTTAGTTCTTTAAATGAAATATCCTCATTTGAATTTAATTATTCAAGTAATTGGAAAGGCCACCCATGTGGCTTTATTTCATTTATTTTATTAAATAATCTCTCCAATTTGTTTCACCTCCCACCAAGGAGATGAAGGGTCGACCGTTTCTTTTCAAGAAACTCTTCAATCTCCACCCGGGCTTCTCTATATTAGAACCCTCTCATTCCTCATTTGGAGAGGCAATTTTAGAGTATCAAATCGCTATCGAATTATTGTCTCACCTTTTACATTCTTAAGGTTTGATTATTTTGCATATTGGAGTAGTTTCATTTCTTAGATTAATAATTCACATGCTCTTAATTTAGTTTGTTTATCATGTTCTTAGATTCATACTCATATTTCAAATTCTAAAATAATATTGCCTTCTCATTCTAGCTTAATTTTCAATTACAATCATTTCCTAGCATTAAATCCTCCATTTTAGAGCTTGGTCTATGGTTGTTGGGCTCTCAATTCTAAGAGTTACTCAAAACCACATCTAAATAGGAGGCAACAGGTTGATTCATATGAGTGTGCGAAATGAGTAACTCATATTCATTTTTGTATGTGATCAATGAGAAATGACCATGTTGAAGTCTATGGTTGAATAAGAGGTCCACATTCAGTTGTAAACATTTTGGCACCCATCATGGGGCAAAAAATTCATTTCTGGCCTCATTCTCAAAAAATTTCTGACAAAAATTTAATGTTATGTCTGTACAGTCATACAACTATGTACAAAATCTCGTATGAGTTTTCTCACTATGTCGCGCAAAGTTTTGTTGTATCTGGCATTTCCTCATGCCAAAAAGGTGTTTTCTCACGCAGGATTGTGTATTTCCTCGCGCAAGTCCTGATATCAGAGTTTTAAAATTTTCAGTTTCTGCAAATTCCTATTACTATTTTCTAACATTTGTTACTTGCTGTGATTTTCATATCTCTATTTTTCTGACCACAACATAACAGTGGGTTGCAGGACGTTTGATGAAGACTATATAACTATGCATACTTACTGACGGTTTCCTTGCAGGACATTTGTCAAAGCCATTTTAAAAACATTCTATTTGTTTACTGCTTTATTCACATACTTTAAATAGGGCCTTGTGAAGATTTCTTAAGGGTCTTGATAGTAGGATAGGGTAATAGGCTCTTCATTATGCCCATGGATGAATCCAAGACCCAGATTTTGCTAGCATGATAGATACCCGAGGAAGCAAGGAAAGGTAACAAATCTTTAGCACATCCATTTGTTAGGGGATTATGCTCTTCTCTCTTTGAGAGAATCAGAAACCCAAAAGCTTGTGGATTGGTTGAAGAAGAGTTAGCTCCATGATAGACATGTCTGGTGTGTTTGGGAAAGTGAAGAGGTAGAGAAGTATGCTCTTTTCTCTTTGAGAGAATCAGAAAATCTGACCCTTAGATCCAAGCTAAACTTTGTGTCACCTTTAGAGGGCTTGCCGGAAGTTGAACCTTTGGGAATGACCCAAGTGAGTACACACCTTTTGCTAGTGATCCCACCTCACTATAATAAAGTAGCTTTGTTGATTCTAAAGACTCAAAATCCATGTTAACTTCTTTCTCTTGATTCATGACTATCATCTTGAGAAAGTTCTATCTGTTGTACTGAGCGGCGCTGCTCCTAGCCTTGCTTGTGGAGGTGTATGACTTTCAGGTGTCGGTATGGCTGCGAGGCCCTAGCCCTGTATTGGGGACATATAAGGTTAATGTGAATGGAAGCCTATTAAACACTCTCTTAGTTAGTTGCCTACCTGATTCACCTCCGAAAGGAGACATAATCTTTGTGCAGGGAGGGGGAAGAATCTCTCCCCTAGATTCTCACCATAGGCATGCACCTGGACGTTTGAAGGTGGTATATGACATTGGCCTCTACTTCAAAGGTAACCTTTGAACATATATTATTGAGTCCTTGGAAACACCAAAAACACAGGCGCCCTCTAGGGGGTGACATGGTTGTGTGAGGTGAATGCATGCACATAAGTTGTGAGGCACAGATTTTGTCTTCTCTACCATTTTTTTTGTAGGGATAATTGAGTGATTGTTTTGAGTCTTAAACTGTCCAACATGATATAACTTGTCAAAGACTCCCATGATTCTTCTGAGTTGCTTTGTCCTCGGTAGAACTATTTACGACTACTGATTGCATTACTATTGCTTGGTCCAAACTTTATGCTTGTAAATAATTGGTTTCAACATCCAAAATGAGATTTGATGATTCAAACTATCCTAAATCAGTCTAAAAGCTTGATATTTTTCCAGAGAATAGTTCACGATGTGTCTCAAAAATATGATTTTGTCTCGAAAACTATGTCAATATGTCAAACTCTGGTCTTTTTCTGCACAAGATTTCATCTTACTATGCATTTCCTCGCATGAGACAACACATCTTCGCACACAATTTATCATTTCCTCATGCAAGACAACACTTCTTCACTTGAGACTGTCCCCTAATTTTCAAAACAGCGAGCTAATTCCCATTGACTGGTCAATCTTCTGCCTAACCTGGTTTTTGCCTGGGGTCTGTCTGCATGTTCTCCTATTGTCCACTGCCTGAAACTGGGTGTCTCAGGTTGGGAACCAAGTGATTACTACTTAAACTCACATTATCTCTCTATTTTCTATCCTTTCCTACTATGCTTTTGTACCTTGCGATGTGATAGTCACATCTCAGCTATTCTAGCCTTACCCTCGAAGATTCATGCCAGGTGCATTTCACCTTTATCATCTTTTTTTTGCTATCCCAGAGATAGAGTTCTGAGCATAATCCTAAGTCCTCTCCCATTAATTAATCATTGTCTATGATTGTTACAACTAGAAGTGGCAACGTGTTCCCCATACATGGTATTGGACAAGGTAGAAGTAGATCTCATAATCAAGGAAGAGGTTGTTCCAAACCTGCCACACAATCTCAGTTTTATGAGGGTTCCTCACGTTCCTCCTCACTGGGTTCATTGAAAGAGAGCCCGCCTTGATCATCATCTCCTATCATTCGACCTAGAGTCAAACGTGCATTCCCTATAGATATCAATCCGAATCAGAATCCAGTGTTCTAGGAATGTTATAATTCTTTGTTTCAAAAATAGCCTGACTTATTATTTCAAGAACAACATAACCCATTATTCCAAGATCATCAAAACTCTGAAAGGACACCTTCTAAACTTGATCCTATTGATCATATCAACTCTATTGCCATGACCTCTTGGCATACTACACACACTCATACTATGTCTGTGCACATTGCACACTCACACACTGACAAGATGGGAGACCTATTCCAATTCCAAGAGGGTGAATACACAAAAGTCATGATCAATCTCGAAATGAACAACATCATGATCACTGTTGAAATGACCAACATCATGATCACTCTTGAAACAACCAGCATCATGATCAATCTCAAAATGTACAACATTTATATCAATCCCCAAGCATTTTTGAAATTCTTGGTAATGACGAAGAGGAGATAACCCAAAATGACATAGATGCCACAAAAGCCAATAAAAATCTTCTCAAGATGATGGAAATTCTCCTTGTAGAAGAGAAGGAGAAATATTGTCTAGAACTAGCCAAACAAGGAGCCAAGTTACCCCCAGATTTCAAAGTAGAGACACTTGTGGTCAAAGAAGAGGAATCTGAGACCGCTAAGTTGCAAAAGATGGTTTGAGACATGCAAGACCGAATCAGTCAACTTGTGAAGGATAAGGATAAACTAATGCAATAGTTCACATTGGAAAACATCCGTCCTTTCCCCTTCGATAAAAGTCTTCGCATGCCACCTTTTCCCAAAGGTGTAGAACTTCCCAAGTACGATAAATATCTGGGTACTACTGATCCCCAAGATCACTTGAGAGAGTTTGGTGCTCTATCCATGGAGTTTATACATGACCAAACTTACCTCATGCATCTCTTTCTGCATATTTTGGGTGGGTTAGCTATGGAGTGGTTCTCTCAAGTACCCACTGGTATCAAGACTTTTGACGAGATTGCCAATTTGTTCCTCCAACACTATTCACACAATATCCAGCATCCAGTCAATATCCGAGATCTTTGTAATCTAAAACAGCGACAAGGGGAACCTTTCTTGACATTTCTCCAGAGATGGAGACAACTCTGTACAAAATATCCTCACAAACTACCTGAGTTTGAAAAACTCAACATCTTCTTAGATAATCTTATCCCAGCTTTTGGATATCAAGTACAACTGTAAGGCCCTCTAACTTTCAATAATATGATTAAACAAGCTGTGAGAATAGAAGCATTTATGGTCAAGAAAGGAGAGTTGACTTTGAACAAGGATAACAAACAAGGGTCTTCCTCCTCAAACAAAGACAAAGGTAAGTTTGTCAACAAAAAAAGAGATGTTGTAAATGATGGAGTTATTGACAATGTGACCCCAAAACCTTCAAAGTTTGTTTTCAACCTTACCTCCGGTTTATAGGCAGCCAAAGCCATTAAAAAGGCTAAGACAGACACTCAGCCACCTTCTAGATTTTCCAAAAACAAACCTTGGGCCTCTCGACCCAAGCGCGAGTTTACTTCATTGGGAAAACCCCTTGATGTGGTTTACAAGACTCTTGTGCAAAACCAAATACTTGCTCCTCTGGAAAATTTATGTCCTTGTGATCTACAACTGCAACCTGCTTCATGGAATGAAACCACATACTGTGATTATCACCAAAACAAGGGTCATAGAACTTCCAGTTGCATTCAACTTAGACATAAGATCCAAGATTTCATCAATAATGGGGATATTGTTGTGAGCATTCATAATAAGAACTCAGATCATCAGGCATTCAAAGACCCCTTTCCTCCTCACGAGAAGGGGGAATCTTCCAAGACCAAGAATGCCAATGCTAAGGTTAATTACACATAAACTACCAATGACAATGTCACTAATATGGTTGAACCTTTTAAGGTCGAATATTGTGAGGTGATCACTATCAATGAGAGCGAGGATGCTCCTAAGCCTAAGACTCTGTTTGTCTTGTGAGGCCTTGTGTCTCATTCTTCCAAACCAGAACAACCTCAAGATTGTACGAATGTTGTTACCTAATCTTGTGTGAAGATCACCATTAAGGGTCCCAACCCTTCTACATCTGCACTGAAGAAAACTATGGATAAAGCTATTATTGGCCCCACCAACAAGAAATCAAAATCGATCCCCATGCCTAGCACTGCTAGTTACAACATCCTAGACCAGTTTCAATGTACCAATGCTCAGATCACCATCTTTGAGATGTTGAAAATCTCGCCTGCTCATAGGCAGATTCTTGATAAAGCCCTTGCTGAGGCAAATGTCCCAAAAGATTTGGATCTTGATCAGTTTCAATCCATGATGGGTCACCTGACCTCACCCCATTATCTATCTTTCTCTGAGGAAGATAACCATTCACTGAGCCATCTACACAATGCCCCTTTGCATATTGAAGTTGTGATAGGCCCAAAGCATGTCTGTCACGTCCTTATTGATAATGGTGTTGGCCTTAATATTTTCTCTGCTAAGTTGCTCACCCAATTAGGCTACGATGAAGATTGCATAGATGCCCACAAGAAAATCACCATCAAGGCATATGATGAAGAGGAATGAAAATCCAAAGGTCTGGTTGTGCTGCCAATCCGAGTTGGACCTATAGAGAGGGATGTCATCTGTCAAGTTCTAGACATTCCCCTTGCATATAATATATTGTTGGGAAGACCGTGGATTCATGAAATACATGCAGTTCCATCCACATATCGCCAATGTATCAAGTTCCCATTCCACGGAGTAGAAGTAATAGTACCTGCTAATACGAACTATTCTTGCAATACACTCACATAATCTACAGACAATTTTGTCCCAACTAATAGAGATTCTACTGAATTCTTCAATGCCAAGATCAAAGAAATGGAACAAACTCTGAAGCTCAAAGATACAGGCATGGGGGGGGTATTAGATTGAACCTGTGTTATCATTAGCAACTTTTCCTCCATCTTCGCGTTCCTATGGGAGACCCTCTAAGAGCAATAAACCCTCTGCCAGTTCTCCTCAAATAGTCTATGATGGTGCCTTTTTACGGGCCACAATGCCACTAGAAGATGAGGATGAGGATGAGGATAGGGCTATTACAACTTGGATTTATAAGGGGAAAGACACATTTGAGCAAATCATTCCTGCTCATGATATAGAACATGAACCAAATAGTGAAGGTTTCAAGCCCATGAAACACTTTGGCTATAAAGGGAGTGGCCCTATAGGGGTGAATGACAATGGATTACTTGAACCAATTGAAGCCACAGGTCACCGAACCAAAGACACCACAGGTTTAGGCTTCAAGAAAATCCTATTTCATTTAGGGATTAACAAATTTATACCAAAACTAGAATTCCAGCCAGAACTTAAAGACACTACCATAGTTGTAAATTCAGAGGACAGCTCTGACGATGATATATTTCCCTATCCTATTCCTCCAGATCTTGCTACATTCCTTGCAGAACTAGATGATTTTATACAACATGTCAGTACGATAGAAACTGACAATGATTCTGATGACACCACCTTGGCCACCCCACTGACATACGAGCAGTTGATAGAAATCCAAACTACTGATCCTAATTATGCAGGTGAGTTGTACATGCCACCATCCTTTCAAGAGCAGTCCAAGAAAGAACAAAACCAACAAACCATCAGTACTATAAGAGATGAAGCAAATGAGTTAGATGGCATAGCCAGTGTTGATGGAATTCATATATCAAGCATCACTGACTCACATGAGTATGAGTTTGATTCCTTATCTAATGAAACTTTTGATAAAGATATAGATGTTGTTCATGTGTATGAAAACCTTCTCGAAATAGGTGAAGGGTCTAGTGTTAGGACAACCGAGTGTGATTCCACTAACGTTAACATACCCTCTACTTTCAACGTGAGGTCTTGAAGGGACTCGAACACACCTCTGGATGAGATTTCTCTAGGTCTTGAGTTACTTATCCATGCTTTCAATGGCTATGGTGTGAATGCACTTGAACCCACTACTTCTCTTTCACTCCACCATCCCAAGCTCATCAACTAGAACTCTCCCTCTCCATCTAGTGCAGTCCTTATGTTCCTAAATGACTACACTCTTGCATGTTACCTGAATGCTGTCGAACCTGTAATGTTCTCCACCAATGAAGACAATGTCAACATGACTGAAGTTGATATCAAGTATCTCAGTCACAAATTTAAAAGAAAAAAAGAATAGGTTCTTTGATAGTGAAAACCACATTGTGGCAGTGTTAGAGCCAAAAAAAGTAAAAACAAAAGACGTATCCGAGGGTGAAAACCTCTCTGAGGTGCCTGAGTATGGGATACTTGATACACTTCCAAGTCATTTTCAAGAAAGATCATCAGTGCTAATTGAACCAACCCAACCAGTGAAATTGGGCACAAAAGTTGCACCTCAAATTATTCATTTGGCATAGTCACTATCTACAAAGGAGAAAGAAGAATTTACCAGTTTCTTTTGAAGCAAGAAAGTCAATTTTGCATGGACTTATTCTGATATGCCTGGATTGGATCCTAATCTGATCATGCATCACCTATCTATTGCACTAGGTGTTAAGCCTATCAAATAAAAGCTTCATAAGATGCATCCACATGTGGCACTCTTTGTCAAGGCGAAGCTAGAAAAACTTCTCAAAGTTGGTTTCATCAGAGCCATTGACTACGCGGAATGGATTTCCAATATTGTTCCAGTTTCTAAGCATGATAAATCCATTTGAGTCTGTACAGATTTCCAGGACCTGAATAAAGCATGTCCTAAAGATGATTTCCCCTTAACCAATATTGACATGATTTTGGATATGACAACTGGCTATGAAATGTACTCTCTAATGGATGGTTTCTCTAGTTACAATTAGATAAAGATTGTGCTAGAAGACCAAGAAAAGACTTCCTTCACATGTGCTTGGGGAACTTTTTGTTGGAATGTCATGCCCTTTAGACTTAAAAATGTTGGAGCTACATATCAAAGGGTTGTAACCACTATCTTTCATGACATGATGCACAAAATGATGGAAGCTTATGTATATGACACTTTGGCCAAGAGCATGCAATAGAAGGCACATCTTACAGATCTAGGTCCTATACTAGATCGAATGGAACAATTCAGTCTGAGGCTCAACCCAAAAAAGTGTGCATTTGGTGTCACTTCTGGCAAGCTATTGGGTTACATCATATATGCTAAAGGCATAGAGGTAAATCCTAAGAAATTTCAAGCTATCATGGACATGCCTCCACCAAAGAACATCAGTCAGATGAGAGGACTTCAGGGTAGACTACAATCCATTCGACACTTCATTGCACAACTGGCTGATAAGTCACAACCCTTCACCAAGACTTTACATAAAGGTGTGACTTATGAGTGGAATGAAGATTGTGACATAGGGCTCACACAGATCAAACAATATCTTTCAAATCCACCAGTATTGATGCCTCATATTCATGGGCAGCCACTCATCCCTTATATCTCAGCTATAGATACATCTCTAGGTGCCTTGTTGGCTCAAGAAGATCATAATAACAAGGAATGAGCCATTTATTACATTAGCAGAACACTGGTTTCATACGAAGCAAATTATTCGGTCATTGAGAAAGCTTGTCTAGCATTGGTGTTTGCTTCACAAAAACTATGGCACTACATGCTTGCTCACACTACAAGACTCATTGCTAAGATTGACCCATTAAAATATCTACTCAGCAAAACTGCGCTCACATGTAGACTTGAAAAATGGGTCATGATACTCAGTGTGTTTGATATTGAGTATGTAGAGAGAAAGGCCATCAAAGGACAAGTGATCATAGATCAATTGGCATAAGATCCTCTCAAGGACCATCAACCATTGAACATTGAGTTTCTAGATGAGTCCATAATGCTTCTCACACATCAAACATGGAATATGTTCTTCGATGGATCTTTCACCTAGCAGGGGTCAGGTGCTGAAATATTATTCATCACACCACAGAGATATTCTTTACCTAAAGCATACACAATGTTGTTTCCTTGCACAAACAACATTGCTGAGTACAAGGCTTTAATCAATGGCATGAATATAGTTATTGAATGGCATGTGGATGAACTTAAAGTCTTTGGAGACTCACAATTGGTCATCAATCAGATTAATGATATCTATCAAACTACGGATTATAAGATGGTGCCTTATAAATAGATGGTCGATGATCTAAAAAATTACTTTGCATATATCACTTTCCAACAGATTCTAAGAGTAGATAACAAAGTAGCTGATGCCATGACTACTCTTGCCTCTATGCTATAGATGCCATAAAATGACTTCAAACATGAATTCCTGGTGGATACATTATGCTACCCAGCCTACAATACCCTTGAATCTAGGATGATTTGTTCAATCATTGGACATGATTCATCCTGCTACCATCCTATCTACTCCTACCTCCAGGACTAGATTATTCCAAACACTTACACCCAGAATGAAAAATGTCACCTAATCCACAGTGCTTCATGCTATGTCATTATAGCTAACAACTTGTATAGGAGAGGTCTAGACAGTACCCTCCTTAGGTGTTTAGAGCCTGACGAGTCTAAACGTGTGTTAGCTGAGGTGCATGAAGGCATCTGTGGTTATCATTTGATTGGCCTGACATTGGCTTGTAAGCTTATTAGAGCTAGTTACTATTGGCCAGATATGGAAAAAGAAGCTACACAATATGCCAAATCTTGCAAACAGTGTCAGCTCCACGGAAATCTTATTCACGCTCCTGCCAAGGAGCTCATTCCCTTCATCAGTTTTTGGCCATTTTAGCAATGAGCCTTTGATTTGGTGGGATAGATTCATCTGTCTTCCTCCAGAGGACACAAGTTCATTATCACTGCTATAGATTATTTTACTAAATGGGTCAAGGTAGTACCTCTAACCATAGCTGATGGCAAATCTGTAGCCAAGTTTATACTGAATTACATCATCTGCAGGTATGGTGTACCCTCCTCAATAATCACTGACAATGGGGGGCAATTCAAGAAAAAGGATAAAGGAATTATGCACTAAGTTTAAAATCATTCAACACTAGTCTTCCATCTATTATCCCCAGGGTAATGGACAAGCAGAAACATCCAACAAGATGATTCTCAAGATCCTGCACCGCACAATTCACAAATCTGGTAGAGATTGGCACCTCCAGATTAATCCGGCTTTATGGGCCTATAGAAAAAGAATTCGAACACCAACAGGGGCCACACCCTTTGCCTTAGTTTATAGCGTGGATTTTGTGTTTCCTATTGAGGTCGAGATTCCTACATTGTGAGTCTCTCTGAAGGGCCTCATTACTGATGAAGACATTAGAATATCTTAGCTGCAAGAGCTAGAACTACTGGATGAACGTCGACAAGTGGTGTTTGATCATCTTAGAGAATATCAGAAGAGGATGTCTAAGAGCTACAACAAGAAGGTCAGACCAAGGGAATTCCAAGTGGGTGATCTTGTCCTGAGAGAGAACCCCAAGAATCAACAATAGTAGATCTAGAAGGGAAAGTTTGAACCAAATTGGCTTGGTCCATATGTTATCACTGCAACATTTGGGTCTGGTGCCTATCAAATCTCTACTACTGAAGGAGAACAGCTCAAAGAGTTGATCAATGCTCTGCACCTAAAGTGATTCTATAGCTGAAAAATCTTCTGCATGCTCTTGTACATACTCAATTCTAAAAAAAATCCTAAAAATTGCAAAAATGTCCTGAAAAAATGATCATCTTAGTGAAAACCTAGTAAACAAGCATTTTGATGCATCTATTATCCTGGTGAAAACCTAGTAAATAGGTGCCTTGATAATAACAAAAAAAAATGAAAAATACAAAAATACAAAAAATTTAAAAAAGAAAAAATACAAAAAAAAATTAGAAAAAGAAAAAATGTGCCATTGATGAAAACTTGGCAAACAGGCGTTATGGTAGCAAAAATAGAATCTCTGCCAAGATGGTGAAAACTTGGTAAATAGGCACCTCTTGTTCCACAAGGCTATACCTCTTTCAACACCGCTTGGCTCTGTACAGCTACTCCTTGCTTTCCTACTTTAGTTTGCTTTTTCATTTTCCATGCTTTAGTTTGTTTTCCTATTTTCTGCTTTGGTTTGCTAGCTCATCCACTTTCTCTCAGTTATCTTTGAGATTATGCTCAACTCTACATGGATTGAAACTGGTCACACTTGGGGGCACCTTCTTGGTCTAGGGGGCATTATCCTATCATTTTCAGAGGATTTCCCTTGCATCAGTCACCAGTGGTTCTCACTGTGTCTGCCTACTAATGCCTAGCTATTATTGAGATTTCTCTCCTTGAGGATCTCTCTAGTATCAGTCACTAGTGGTTCTCACTATGTCTTCCTACTAATACCTATTTATCACTCAGATCTCTCTTCTTGAGGATCTCTTGTACATCAATCACCAGTGGTTGTCACTGCATCTGCCTATTGATGTTTCATTTTCTCTCAGATCTCTCTCCTTGAGGATCTCTTGTATCAGTCACTAGTGGTTCTCACTGTGTCTTCCTACTGATACTTCATTTAGCACTTTGATTTCTCCTTGAGATTGTCTCTTGCGTCAGTCACCAGTGGTTCTCATTGCATCTGCCTACTGTCACCGTCCTGTTGAGACTTCTCACGCTGTACCCTTTCAATTCGACATCAATCCGCTTAAACTAAAACTGGACTTGTGACTCTTTGAGATTTTCTGAGCTTTTTCTTGTGTGCTTGTTCTTTTGTTTATCATTCCTCCTCGAGCAACTCCAAGACGTCTATTTTGACCGAGAGAAGCAAAGACTGGGGGCATGATCTTTTCTTTATTTTTTGTTTGATGGTTTAGTTCCAATGATCCAAAAGATTTGTATAAGAGGGGTGTCCACTATAAGAGCCTTCATCTTGTGTTGGATGGGCATGTGTACCTCAACTCCTTTTATATGGAAACTTTCCTAAGGTTGGTTCTTCTCCTTGTCTGTTCAAGTGACTTCTTTCTACTACAAGTGAAATTTTTTATGCTCATCCTGCAAAGTGAACGTAATGGTCACTGTGAGCACCTTTGATATGCTTATCATTCACTTAGAAAAAGGAGGAACTCTCACGTGTCTGGTGTGTTTGTACGCAAGGAACATTTAGGTAATTCTAGCAACTATGCTTTGATGCTTATGTTAACTTGCTAAATCAAAAGGAATGGGTGTTTAGGTCATTCTGGTTGCTTGTGCCTTAATGCTTACACCTCATTCCAACAAATCTAAGACTAATGTCATATTCATATTCTCATGATTGCAATTTTAGTGAGGGTTGTATGACATCCTACGATCATCCAGTACTAAAAACTCTATGATGATAAATATCTAACGGGTCTAACAACCAAGTCCTAGGAATTGCATCTAGCTTAGGCTTGCATTTTCATTCTAGAATTGCATAGCGATAGTATTTTGATGCTCACTTCATGGTCCTCTTTTGGATTTATTCACCGAGGGTTCACATCTTACGTCCCAGGTTCATTTTGGCTGCATAGGTGTCTGATCCTCGTTCTCGATCTTCAAACATTCTTTTGGTTAGTACCTGTCATGTATCGCAATATCTTGCATGAGATGATTAGTACCATATACATTGCATCAACAAAGTGCATTACTATAAAATCATATGCATACATTCTACGCCTACATATTCATATACATGTGCATCTATCATAAGCATAAACCAAATCATACATTATATTTATCTATCATTGCATTTCACATTGCATACATATATACCAATAAAACATGTGCACATTCATTTGCATATTCATAAAGGAACCATGTGCATCTCATATCTAATCTATACATTCATCATGTAGGAAACATCTCACAAAACATCAACATGAAAGAAATATATGACACATACAAAGATACCAAAAAGATGAGCTCATATTCATATATATATATATATATATATATATATATATATATATATATATATATATATATATATATATATATATATATATATATATATATATATATATATATATATATATATATATATATATATATATATATATATCGATCAAATGTCAGTATACAAAACAATGGTGCTACTCAAGCACAGTCTATCAAAATTGGGGCTACATCAAGGTCCTGACCTAACTTTGACCATCACCACCTAGAGGAGGTGGAGGGGGTGGCATGTCTACTTGTGGTGGTCCCTATGGCGGAGGTCCCTATGGAACTGATGGTGCTCTGACATACTGTGAAAATTGCAGAACCTGCTCCACTAGATCTGGAACAACACCAACATACGTTGCATAATAGTATGCTGCTTGGACAACCTCATATCGAGTTTCAATCTATAACCTCTCTAGGTCATCTCGCAGCCCTCTAATCTCTTTGTCCCTCTCTGCTATCTAGGTATCCTGGATGGTGACCTGTATGTCCTGATCTGCCATCTCTCTCTACACCTATCAGACCCTATCTCAGCTCTTCCGTAGTGCCTCCTACAACCATGTGACATGATCTCCTAAGGGTGGTCCCTATGCAGCCTGATCCTGCATGACTACGTCCTCAACCTGAGCCTCCTTGTTAGGATGTTTCTACTGTGAGGTATCCTTCATCCTCTGCCTCGTGGATCTATCTTGTGTGCTACTGCTACCTACACCAGAATTTGTACCCATCTACCTAGGAGGGATGGGAATCTGCCTAGTCCTCAGTATGAGTACCTGCTACTGCTATGTTACCTGCTACTATGTTGCTTGCTACTGAGGACCTGCTACTGCTAAGGCACCTATTGCTACTATGCAACCTATTTTTGGGCTACCTATTGCTACTGTGATGGCGGCTGCACCACTTGTTGTGCCTGCTGACCCATACCAACAAGATTTGTAAATATAGGGAATGGATGTGCCAATAAATAATCCTTATACACCGGTGTCATCCTTGCATTTGTAATGGCTGCCAAGAAATCCCATCAGCTGGCGACACCCGTGCCTCTATCATACATCGCCCCTAGTCCAGCCTCGCTCACCAGCCCTTCTTCACCTCATCGGTGAATGAGCATATGTGCAATACTCTTGTGAAATATCATGTGGCCTCCTCAATTTCTATAGGACCCATGATAAAGGGAATCTCTCAATGATACTGATGGTACAACCTATCAAGGGATGTGAGCAAAACATATGAGGAAGCTTGTGCTTATCATCATCCCAAACCTCTGTCGCTACCCATGGTCACCATACAACTACCACCATGTCATCTATCTGCACCCATCACTACTTCGTCTTACCCAGCATTGGCTAGGTCATAAGGCCTTTGTACCTATATATATAGGGCTCTAAAGGCTGCCCGATATCGTGAAAAATTGGCCTACATACGGGAAGATGCTCCCAGGCCCATATCTATAACACAAATACACCAGCGGCCACGATCTGCATATCCCGATACATAATCTTATGCATCTCATGGTATATCTAGGCTAGCATGCACTAGCCCCATCCAAATCTCATGACTGGCTGATCTAGCATCCTCTGCAGCATGCGTCCCCAACTGCACTCTAGTTTGTGTTGTCCTTGATCTGACATCAGATAGCAGCCTAGAAATGCTGCTAGTACAATGACTAACCTATGTGTCACCCCATATTGATTGACCAAATCCTCCCACGAGATGGACCAACCCATCACTAGATCATCCTGGAATATGGCCTGAAGTGCCAAAGTGCCCGCTCTTAGCTGAACATTGTACTCCATGTGTGGGTTATGGAATGGTACTCGTAGGATCCTGTAAATGTCCTCTAGGGTCACTATCATCTCCCCCTATGGAAAATGGAAAGTGTTTGTCTCTAAATGGAAACGCTCAACTAGTGCACCTAATAGCCCATGATTTACCCGGATGTCGAGTATATCACGTAAGTATGACAATCCTAGCCCATCTATGTGGGAACCCTCTACATCATCTAACTGTTGCACTTGCTCACCAATGACTGGGTGGTGAGACCGAAACACAATGTTCAGGAAGTCAACTTGCAATGCAAGTGACAACACTCAATCAGTATCTCAATCATGATGGTTTTCAAAGAAAAACTAAATTTAAAGATATGCACCTATCCTACGCATGCCTCTCAGATGCTCTACTTGGTCGAAGTTACGCAATTTTGATACAATTTGGGAAAACACTCTACAAAATCTACAGTAGTTTCCTGCGTGAGGAAGTAGGATCCTCACATGAGATTTGGCTGTCGCACGAGACCTTATCTCAGTTCACGTGAGAAATCATCACCGAGGATGGTTTCTCATGTGATATCGATGCACACCTTGTGTGAGCCCGTGGAGGTGCCCCGTGTGAGGAAGCCCTCTTTGGGTCAAACCTCATTTGAGACATGCTCTAGGTCTACATGAGGAAATTGTTTCCTCACACAAAGTTTGATGAACAAATTCCTAACTTACCCTAAATTCATCCAAATCTACCTAAATCTACCCTACAAACTGTTAAAAATTGAAATGCAAGCTAAGTTTTCGACTACTCATAGGTGGGTTGTACTCCACTGGTCAGCTATGACGATGGGAGCACTCAAATCGATGCAATCTCACTAGCACATTCTCCATCTCGCTTAGAGCTCTCAAAATCGCTAAAAGACAAAAGTGAATAATGAATTGAAAATGACCCCTCTGAGCCTTATATAGGTTTTGACCTAATTTTCAAAAGTGCTCCATTTTGCGCTAAAAATTCACTCTTGGCTAAATAATTTGCTCTGAATCCATTTTTGAGATCAAAATCAGAATTTGACACTCCTAGATAGCTTGAAATTGCATTTTAAAATTTCTGGATCGAACGCTTGTGCACTCGAACTTCTAGTGGCATTTTCTTGCTAGAATCACATCTCATCATTATTTTATCAACTCCATCTTTTTCATCAAAAGTCAACTCTAGTCAATTATGGTCAACCATGGTCAAACTTGGTCAACAAGATCTCCAAATCGCTCCAAATTGCTTCTGCATCTTAACAATCCTTCTGTAATATGTTCTGAGTTCCTCTGGATCTCTGATTTTATCTCTATCTATAACCTTTTGCTGTCAATCATCTTCCTGACATGTCATCTTTTGATTTCACTCCCGAGGGGGTAGGATGATTGCATCATTGAATCTTATCGAATCAATCTCAAACCAATCTGATCTAAATCAAAAGTCCTCATCACTTAGGGCATCTCATCACTAGGGGCATCTTTGGGCCTCACATCTTGTCATCTTGTCATTTATCTGTTAGGTATCTGAGCAATCTAACTTGAATCCTTGAGGATCAAGCTTCATTTTGGAGAAGGTTCTTGAAATCTTATTAGGTATTGGGGCAATCTAACCCTAATTCCTGAAAGTCAACCTTCATTCTGGAGATGGCTCTCAAAAGCTCTTTTTGATTGTTATCTGGGCAATCTAACCCGGGTCTCAGGGGACTAAGCTTTGTTTTAGAGATTACCTGAAATCTGCATCAGTTATCATTTAATCAATGGGTATTGGGGCAATCTAACCCTGACTCCTAAAGATTGAGCCTCATTCTAGGGACAGTCTTATCTAAAGTGGTAATCCTACTAATGTCTTCACAATCTAACTTAGGCCTTAGAGAATCAGGCTTCATTCTGGAGACAGTTATACAACTCGATCTGATCGGTGTCTTGGTGATCTAACCTTGACTTCTGAGGATTAAGCTTCATTCTAGAGATAATCTTGAAAACCTCATCAACTGTCACATCAGACTATTATTTGAATCAACACACTGCTTGCACATCAATTCAAAGAGGGGAAAAATGTAATACCCCAAAATTGGCATCTCGCAACCCTAACCAATTTTGGTGCATTTAGTCTCATTCCTTCAAATTTCTACATCATCAAAGTCCTATTGTCCTAGGCAATTCTATCCCCTAATTGACTTTACTTGACCTAGTGTCAAATGCAGAAAACCCTAAATTTGCATTAATCATACATCATATTTAATTCCTAAATATCAACATTTATTAGCTAAATAAACCCTATGATTGATTAATTTAATTGCAAAGTCCTAGTGCTTTAATTAAATTAAGTCCACCCCTTTTAGCTAAAACACATCAAAAAGGAATTAAATAATTATTTAGTTCTTTAAATGAAATATCCTCATTTGAATTTAATTATTCAAGTAATTGGAAAGGCCACCCATGTGGCTTTATCTCATTTATTTTATTAAATAATCTCTCCAATTTTTTTCACCTCCCACCAAGGAGATGAAGGGTCGACCGTTTCTTTTCAAGAAACTCTTCAATCTCCACCCGGGCTTCTCTATATTAGAACCCTCTCATTCCTCATTTGGAGAGGCAATTTTAGAGTATCAAATTGTTGTCGAATTATTGTCTCACCTTTTACATTCTTAAGGTTTGATTATTTTGCATATTAGAGTAGTTTCATTTCTTAGATTAATGATGACATACTCTTAATTTAGTTTTCTTATCATGTTCTTAGATTCATACTCATATTTTAAATTCTAGAATAATATTGCATTCTCATTCTAGCTTAATTTTCAATTACAATCATTTCCTAGCATTAAATCCTCCATTTTAGAGCTTGGTCTATGGTTGTTGGGCTCTCAATTATGAGAGTTACTCAAAACCCCATCTAAATAGGAGGCAACAAGTCGATTCATATGAGTGTAGAAACTAAGTAACTCATATTCATTTTTGTATGTGATCAATGAGCAATGACCATGTTGAAGTCTATGGCTGAATAAGAGGTCCACATTTAGTGTTAAACAGTATCAGAGATGTTGGTGCTTACAAAGAAAAGTTTAAAGGTAATTGAAGCTAATGATCAAGATGTATAAAAAAGAAGTACCAAAGTTGGACAAAGATAACTTCCTTGCATGGTAGATTTTAATGAAATTGCATCTAGCTGGTATTGGTGATTCGATAAAGTACTATGTTGAAAATGAGTATGTAATACTTGCTGCACCTTTGACTGCTGAGGAGATGAAAGAAAAACAAGAACACAATAAAGCAATGTTGCAGATTGCATCTGCCCTAAGCTATCCTGAATTTGAAGACATCAAGGACTGTACTAATGCAAAAACAAATGTGGGACACTCTTGAAACTATCTATGGTGGAGATACAAATGTACCGAGAGCCAAATCTGAAAGTTTGAGAGGTAAGTTTGATGAAATGAAAATGCAAGAAGGTGAAAATATTGCTTAGTATTGTGGTAGAATTAAGGAGGTAGTGAATGCTATTAGAGGAGCTAATGGAAATATTGATGATGAAACTGTTATTGGTAAATTATTGAGAACTTTGCTTCCTATCTTGATGCAGTGAAGGATGGAGGATCCAATTAAGGACTGTCCAAACTTGCATCCAAACCACAACATAATGGAATTACACAATAATAACACTAGGTCTATAAAAGAGAAGAGATCTTCATTCATAAATTCACTGATTACATGCAATGTGCCAAGCTGTAAGGCCTTCTCGGTTATGGCCAATTACAATGCAAGAACAATTCTACAAGATCATGTAGGATCCAACACCTCTCTCAGCTAGCCCAGGTCTGCAACACAATAGGACACTAGTAGGCACTCCAAGAAAGATCTAAACTTGTTCTCACAAGCCACCAAGAAATCTCCTTGTTCCTAAGCTCGCAAGATACTAACTTTGCTATCACAAACTATCAGATAACAATCTGATCTACAAGATCCCATAGGAACTTTTCCACAACTTCACTTCTATCTTGCTTCCCAGAGTTCTCTGTGTCCTAAACAACTACTCCAACACCCTTTAAATACTAATCATCGGCCACAAGTCGACTGGATGAAACAATTAACTCTTCCTAACAAATATTAAATGCAATACAAGTTAGCTCTCAAATAGCCTTACAATAATTAAATTCAACATGTCAACTTGTAACAACAGCTACCAACAATAAATGCACCAAGTCAGCCAAGAAAATCTTTAAGAAGACCTGTCGGTAAGATAAACTATCGAGTGCTAAGAAACATACCAAGAAAGCACACCAACTGAGCTTCACAAGCATTACCGAGCACTAGAAATATCAAGTCTCCTTCAATGACTGAGCTTCCTTCAGCGACCAAATCCTCCAATGACCAAGCCACTTCAGCAACCGAGCAACAGACATAAACACTGAGACCCCGTCAGTGACTGAGCACTGAGCAACAAAACACCAAGTCACTGAGTGACCAACATCAACCGAGATCCACCAGAACTTCCAACCGAGAATCACCACCAAGATCACTGAGCTCCATTGGTGAAACAAAACAAACTTCGACCAAGAAATATCACCCAAATAACTGAGCAAAAGAAAGTTTTTACCGAGCTCATCCACCTCCTTCACCGAGTACCATAAAATCATAAGGAACTGGAGAAGAAGCCAGGATGCTACTACATCATATTTGTATTATCAAAATTTCTACAATACAAGAATCAAGATGTAACCCTGGTAATTTTCTAACTCTGGAAAGTCTTGTTGGCAAGCTTATTGCTTTTGAGTTGTCTAATTATGATATCTACACTATTCTTAATGTTGAATCTGCATTCAAATCTCAAATGGTTATGCAAAGTCTAAGAGAGAAAAAGAAAAATGAGTGAAAATGATAGTGATAGTGACACTTTTGATGAAGATCTAGATGATCTTGAGGCACTTATGACTAGAAGGCTAAAAAGAGGAAAAGGGAAATATAAAGGTAAACTTCCTATAATCTATTTTTCATGTAACAAAGTGGGCCATATTGCAGCAAGATGCCCTGATAGGAATGACAAGGATGAGAGAAGAGAAAGAAAGTACAAAAACAAGAGAAATGAAAGAGATCACCGAAGGTACAAAGACTACAAAGACAAAGGTAAGAAATATTGCTATATTGTTGAAGAGGAAACTAGCAGTGACACTAGTGAATCTGATGAATGTGATATAGAAGTTGTTTATGTTGCTATGAAAGATGATTTTGATGAAGATGAGAAAAATGGACTTATTTCTTATGTGATTAAAGGTGATAAATGGATTATTGATAGTGGTTTCTCACATCACATGACTAGTGATAAAAGTAAGTTTGAGACCTTAGATCATTACAAAGGTAGAAGTGTTAAGTTTGGTAATGATGCACCATGTCCTGTGAAAGGAAAAGGACCAATTAGATTGATTGATAAGATCAAATGTGAAAATGCTTATTGGGTTGAAGGTCTTAACTATAACCTGTTGAGTGTTGCATAGTTGAACAACACTGGTTACCAAGTGGAATTTGATTATAGAAAGGCTAAAATATTTGATGCCACTGGTGAACTAATAGGAAGTAGAGAGAAGAGAAGAGGTAATTTGTTCTATATAGACCTATCTGAAGAAACATGTTTGTTTGCACAATTTGATGATGTATGGTAATGGCATAAGAGGCTATGTCATGTGAATTTTGACAATCTGGTAATATTAGTAAAAAGAAGAAAGTTAGAGGTTTGTCAAGATTGAAGAAACCTGATAATGTGATGTGTAAACAATGTTAATTGGGAAAAATGACAAAGTCTAGTTTTAAGAGCAAGACATATACTTCTAACAATATTTTGGAATTAGTTCATATTGACCTTTGTGGACCTATGGGTGTACAAAGTTATTGTGGTGACAAGTATTTCATTTTGTTTGTTGATGACTATTCTAGAATGATGACTGTAATGTTTTGAAAGAGAAATCTGATGCATTTCAGTTTTTTAAGTGGTATTTGGCAAAAGTTGAAAAACAAATAGGTAGAAGCTTGAAATGTTTGAGATCTAAGAGAGGTGGAGGGTTTATATCAAATGAGTTCAATCTATTCTACAATGATAGAGGAATAAAGAGACAAATGTCTGTACTAAGGACACCTCCACAAAATGGTACAACAGAAAGAAGAAGCAAATCAATTATGGATTGTGCCAGAACACTGATGATTGAGAAGAATGTTGCATAAAAGTATTGGAGAGAAGTTGTAAGTACAATTGTTTATACCTTGAATTGAGTAAAAATCAAGAAAGGTACAAATGCTACACCTTTTGAGTTAGGCACGGTTATGCACCTAATGCAAAATATTTTAGAGTCTTTGGGAGTAAATGCTATATATTGAAAGATAATGGGAATGGAAAATCTGATACAAAAAGTGATGAAGGCATATTCCTAGGATATTCCACTAAGAGAAAAGCTTATAAGTGTTTGAATTATAACGCTAACAAAGTTGTGGAAAGTGAAAATGTTAGAGTTGATGAATATGTAGAAAGAAATGAAGTTGAGTGCAAGCAAGAACCTAAAGATTATAGATCTTTTGTATACATGGAAGAAGGAGAGGCAAGTAATACACCTAAACCAGATGCAGAGTCACAGAAAGGTAATGTCAAGAATTAGGAGGATGTTTTCGAGCATCAAGAGGATGATGTCAAGCATCAAAAGGATGCTGCCAAGCAATCAGGAGAAGAAGCAGATAATTTGCAAGATGAAACTGAAGATCAAGATCAAGGAGAAAAGAAATCTGAACCCACATTGGCACAGTATGTAAGAAGACATCATAAGCCTGAGAAAATCATTGGAGATAAATAATCTAGAGTCATAACAAGAATTAAGTTGATAGATCATACATGCTTAATATGTGAGTTTGAGCCTAAAACAGTAAAAGATGCTTTAGAGAATGATGACTGGATACAAGCCATGAATGAAGAAATAGAGCAGATTGAAAAGAATAATACCTGGACTCTAGTGCCGAGACTAGAGGACAAGAATGTTATTGGAACAAAATGGGTAGGTATTCAAAAACAAGCTCAATGAACATGGAGAAGTCACTAGAAACAAAACTAGATTGGTATGCAAGGGGTATGCACAAGAAGAAGGAATTGACTATGGGGAGACATTTTCCCCTGTTGCAAGATTAGGAGTAAGGACTCTACTTGAATGTGTAGCTTATAAAGGATTCAAAGTATATCAGATGGATGTCAAATCTACATTTTTGAATAGGATATTAGAAGAAGAAGTTTACATTGAACAACCTAAAGGATTTTTTGTCCCAAGCAAGAAGAATATGGTTTGCAAGTTGCACAAGGCACTGTATGGATTGAAACAAGCCCCCAGAGCATGGTATGAGAGACATCATAATTAATTGATAAAAAATATATTTGTAAGGACAAATGACAACAACAATCTGTATATGAAGACTAAAGAAGGAAAAGGGATTTTGTTAGAAGAAATATTTTTTGATGATATCATATTTGGAGGACAAGATTCCCTATGTCAAAACTTTGCAAATGAGATGCAAAGTGAATTTGAAATGTATATGTTTGGTGAGATCAAATTCTTTGTTGGTTTGCAAGTTTATCAGATGAGGAAAGGTATCTTTATTAATCAATCTCTATATGTTAAAGAGATACTGAAAACTTTTGGTATGGAGGATTCTAGACCAGTAAGTACACCTATGGCTACTAGATAGAAACTATCTAAAACTGATGATACAACTGAAGTGAATCAAACCTTGTATAGATCTATGATTGGAAAGCTACAATATGTCGTTCACAATAGACCAGATATTGCCCTAACAGTTGGGATTGTGGCAATATTTTCTGTCAATCCTAAGGAGAATCATATGATGGTAGTGAAAAGGATATTGAGATATCTAAAAGGAACAGAGGATTATGGATTATACTACAAGAAGAATGACAAGTTTGAACTAAAAAATTTACATTGATTTAGATTGGGCTGTAAATGTTGATGACAGAAAGAGTACAAGTGGTGGTGCATTCTTTTTAGGAAAGAGATTAGTCTCTTCGACAAGAAAGAAACAAAACTACATTTCCCAATCTACAACATAAGATGAGTATGTAGCTGCAATAGTAAATTGTTCAAATTTAGTGTGGATCAAGCAATTGTTAAAAGGTATGAAGGAGAAAATCACTAAGCCAATTGTTTTTTATTATGGAAAATAGGTTTTGATGGCGCCCTAAAACCCTTACAAAACTAAAAGTATAACATAGATAGAGCGATTAAAGTAGCAACAACAAAAAAGCCACGGGCTAAACAATAGCCCCCCACCAGAAAGCAAGATAAAACCAAAAAAAATAGCCAGGGAAGTAGAATAAAAAACCAGGTAAGGCCCAAAGCCAGGAGAATAGCTCAGGAAATTTCTCTAAGAATCTCCGTAGCACGAATCTCTAGTTCTGAAACCCTTCCAGCTGCCTCCTTAAGGTCTGAGAGATCTTTATCAGGTTCCTGAGTGTCCTTTTTCATAGTGCTTGATCTAGTCCTCTTCCTCAGTCCTTCCTTAGGAGACTTATCTTTGCCACTGTTTGGAGACTAGTCATCCCCCTTACTGCCCCTGTGTTCCTCAATTTTGTTAATCAACACCTTTATGTTGTCGTTAGAAGCTTTAAGAATATTGTAGCTTTGCTCTGCAATTTTTTGCAAGGTGCCATCCATGCTCTAAACTCTCCTCTTCACTTCCTCCACTCTGTTTTCCATATCCTTCTCCTCCTCAGTATTCATGTTCTTATTGCTACAATTGTCCCTCTCCAATCTGCCCACCTTGTATTTAAGCTCCTAGATTTCATGATAGGTCCATTTAGTGGTTCTATAGCTGTCAATTATACTATTCTTAGCATTATTAAGCACATCCATCTAAGGGTTCTCCTTAGTGATGTCGCTCAAAATGACCAAGCCGGGATCAATAAGCTCCTCCATTTGAATTTTTCCCTCCTTATTCTCCTTAACCAATGTTTTCATCATCTCTCTCTTGAGACCCATCCTCACAAAGACCAGTTGTTATTTTCTGTGATAACACAAGTGCTATTAACATATCGAAGAATCCATTGATGCACACCAAGACTAAACATATTTCTATCAAGTATCATTACTTGAGAGAGCTAGTTCAAGACAAAGAAGTGAGATTGGAATATGTGAGTACAAAGGAACAATTAGCAGATATATTCACAAAAGCTTTATCTAAGGATGCTCATGAATACCTTAGAGGTAAACTAGGGGTGATTCCCCTAACTGAGGCTACCTAGTAAAATAGGAGCATTGCATCAAATATGCTAATCAGAACATTTGACAAACTGATGTAGAAAAGGTCACACTTTGGGAGTTTCCTAGAGTTGAAAGAAGTAAAGCAAAGATATTAATCAGTCATAAGCAAGATGATAGAAGGAGTATACAACATACAAAATTGAAATGAAGACACCTACATGGTAAAGATGTAAGAGATAGACACAAGCTTTGGCATTGTTGTCAAAGAGGGAGAAGATTCAATGAAAAAAAAATGGATTGTTACAACACTAAGGAAGAAGATTCAATGAAAGCTAAGGGAGAGATACAGAAAAGATTTAGAGGGAGTAATTGAGTAAGCGGTCGGGTTAAGAAAAAGTTGTGAATAAGAATGAAGCTAAGGATATTAATAAAAATTTGATACACATAGATTTTGGATTGTTTGGTAAATCATGTGTTATTCATGTGGTGTTGCCATCAATGTCAAAGAGGGAGATTGTTGGAAACTACAATTGAAACAATTGTTATATTGTCATTGATGTCAAATCTTAACTGGTAAGATAGTTGTTATCTAGGATAGTACCATATCTTTTGATTGATGAAGAGAATTTGAAAAGAGGAGATAACACAAAGACCTAAGGAAAGGTTGAGTTATGTGATACTTCAATGGGTACTTGATCAGTTGGCACATTGACAAGGTAATGTGTTATTTATCTAGTAAGAAGAAAGACTGGAAATGTAGGCTTAACCGAGTAAAAGTAAAGAAATCTAGTTTAAGTTGAGTGATGTTAGTGTCGACCAAGCACTAGTATATATTGAGTAAATCTAGTGTTGATCGAACATCAGTAATTTTTGAGTGATAGAAAATTACTGAGAAAAGATAGTGTTTCCCGAGGAAGACAATTTTTATTGATGACCGAGATACACAGTAATGACCGAGGAGATGAACATAGTATTGACCTAGTGTTAGTAATTTATATTTGGAGAAAGAATTGAGGAGCCCAGCCGACATAGTCTAATTCTTGAGATATGTAAAATGTGTTGACATTATTAATGAATTGTATGGAGCATTTAATGCATGGTAAATTGTTTTCTTATGGATTCAAAGATAAGTTTGGATATGTATCTAGAAGGAAAAGATAGAGAACATAATGATGGAAGGATTTGATGAATCTGACCTAAACTTAAGATCTACAGAGGAGATTAAGCAGAAAAAGATTGATCTACCTGATCAAGGAGGTATAAGATTAACCTAATTGTGAGGTTATAAGAGTGAGGAGAAGAGGTTGATGTTATTGTCTGATAAGTCTAAGTAGAAGGTTGAAGGTGAAATTGTGAAGGAGCTGAGTAGAGTGGTGATTGCTTGAAGAGAATTCTGAGTAGATCAGAGATGGAGATGGAAATGAGGGTCAGTCAGTAAATTAGTATATGTGCGAAGTGGAAATGTATTACAAAATTGAGTTGTATGTTTTTCAGATCAGAACCTACTGTTACTTTCTAACCATTGTATTAGTCTAAATCCTTTAATCAAGGTTGACCCAATAGTCATTGTATAAATCCTTTAATCAAGGTGACATTGTAATGGAATGTTCTTAAGCCCTCTAACCAGGCCACTTTTGATAGAGTGTTTTAAATCCTTTAACAGGGTCACACCTAACAGTGTGTATGTAAACCTTTAACAAGGTTGGCTTTTCACAGAGCTCACTTTAGAAGAGTGAAAATCAGTAGCATGTTACAAAGTGGTTTTTCCCAAATTGGGTTTCCACTATAAATCCTGGTGTTATACTTGTGTGAATGATTTTGATGTGGATGTTGTTGAAAGCTTTATATTCTATAAGTTAATTACTTTTGGACAGTGGGCTGCATGTTATATGTTTATGATATATGTTATAGAGATTGAGTTAAATTGTCGATTAGATCTAAGTTTGTTGAAGTAATGGAGAGTTCAATTGGTACATCTAGACCTGAGAACAACTGATTCACTCCCTCATCTCTGTTGTTCTTTAAATCATTCTAACAATCTTGTCGAGTTGTTAAATAATGTGATTTTATGTTATTATGGTTAAGTGATTTATGGGTTTGATTATGTGAATAAATAATTAAATCCTATTAAAGATAGAAATATTAATATGAAGGTATTTAATTAATGAGAATTAATTAAATATATTTGTTTAATTTAAAAAGGCTTAGTTGAAAAGTCCAATGTTCTGAATAAAATATTTAATTAATTATTAAATCTAAAATAGAAAATAAAAACATAATTAATGAATTAATATTTAATTATCAATTTCATAATTATTGATATGCAAAAATATTATTTGTTAATAAATTATTAATATGCAATTTAAGTTGCACATTCAGTTTAATAAAATTGAATTAGGAATTTAAATTTAAAGTTGAGTTACGAGTTGATAATTGAAAAGTGCATATTTTATTATTAAAATTGTAATTAATCATGCAACAAAATTTGATAAAAACAAGGTTGGGGAGTTGAGTTCTAATTTATGATTGGGAGTTGCATGTTGAGTTCTAATTTCTGATTAGGAGTTGCGTGTTGAGTTCTTTCTGGGGGGCTTTCATTATTAGGAATTCTTTTAGCCATTATTCACAACACGGGCTTGGAGGATACAAGGTTTTGGAGAAAATTGTTTGGATTATTTGAGGAATTATTTTCAAAGCTTAAGAGTAATTTGGAATCTTCGAGTCTTCAATTTGGCCATTGTTATTTCATATCTTCTCATGAGCTTTAGGGTGGGGTTTGAAATACCCATGTTAAGTTTCTTTCAAAAAGATTGTTTTTCTTCGTGTTTGCAGGATTGTTGTAGGGTTTGAATTTAAGATTTTATAGTTTTATTGTTGGAGGTGTTGGATTTGAAAATCTTTTTGGGTTCTTTCATTGTGCGAGAAGAAATGCTGGTATTTTAATATGCACGTGAGCATACATGTATTAATTTTGTATAGAAGCATAATCTTTTATATTATTCTAGAAACCCTTGTATTTAAATTTAAAAGAAAATCATGTTTTGGTTTAAACCATGGGTTGTTCAAGGTGAGAACTTACAGACAATTGATTTAGAAAAAAATATGAGATTTAGATCCAATAAGGGTTTGATTGAATTATTGAATAGAGTATTCGAGAGAATAATAGAAATTGAAATCATCAAACAATTGAATAAAAAATCCCAATTGAAATTAAATAGCAAAACTAGGTTCTTAGAAATCAATTGCTTTCTTTAATGGAGAAAAAAAAGTATATGTATATATAATATTTGAAAGGTTCTTTAATAAAAAAATTAAAATTAAAATTATTTATTAATTTTCAAATTTAATTTTTTTTTTAAAATAAAAATAAAAATTATTACTATTTACTAATTTTCAAATTTAATTTTTTTTTAAATAATAATAATTAAATTTTTATTTATTATTTATTTTTAAACAAGGTGGCAATGCCACTTAATATATTTTATTAATAATATATATTTTTACAAACTGGTTCAATGAGAGCTCCTAGAGAAAAGAACTAGTGAAGAAAAATTTTGGTCATTGCCCATCAAAATATGAATACAAGTTTCTGGCCCAAGTTGGATACCAAATAGAAGTCCGACTAAGGAGCATGCAAGCTCATTCAGAGTGAATACCAAAATACATTATACAACATCAGAATATGAACAAAGTATACATATGAGATTGCCCTGCAGCTGGAGACATGAGAGAAACTCCAAACAGAAAACCACCATGATGACCATTAGACGAAAAATCCATCAATATGAACCAAAAATGCCCTGCAACCAAAAAATACCTGCAACTAGAATATGCATACAAGAACAAATAAGATATATACAAAAAAACAAAGCATTATACTTCCACCATAGTAGAATATTAACCATGACACATTTATTCTTGAGCAATTCTAAATAAGTTTGGGAAGCTTGTCAACTCACAACCTAACCGAGAGGAATCAATATAAACTTTATCACAACCAAAGTTAGCAAGGCAGTCCGCTAATGCATTTCATTCCTAATATACATGTGAGATGATGAGGTACTCAAATGAATCTAGAAGAGCCCAAACTTTCTCAAGAATGTATTTGAAATGCCAGTTATCAGCTTTCCTTTCTTTGCAAGCATTAATAACAATGGCAGAATCACCTTCAATATGAAGATGCTTTAGATTAAATTTTTTTGCCATAACAATGCCTTCCAAAAGAGCACATGCATCTGTCATATTGTTTGTGCTAGGAGAGATTGACATAGCTTTCAATGCTAATATAGCACCCAAATTATTATGAAAAACTACCCCTATTCCCAAATCACCAGGATTTCCACGAGAGGATCCATCAAAATTTAATTTGTAGAAAGGAGCATCAGGAGGATGCCATTTAATTGATCTTCTATCTACCATGGATTTCAGAACCCATGGAAATACAGGTGATACAGGAATAATGACACCTTTCCAAGAAGAAACCACAAAATTATCCCAAAAAGAAAAACAAAAATTATTATTATTATTTATTAATTTTTGGATTTAAAATTTAAAATAAAAATAAAAAATAAAAATTATTATTATTATTGTTATTTGTTTATTTCAAAAAACAAATTAATTAATAAATAGAAATTATTATTATTATTTATTAATTTTTAGATTTAAAATTTAAAATAAAAATGAATATTAAAATTATTATTATTATTCTGATAAAATTATTATTATTATTATTATTGTTATTAATTTATTTCAAAAAAACAAATTAATTAATAAAATAAAAATTATTATTATTTATTAATTTTTGGTTTTAAAATTTAAATAATAATAATAATAATTAAAATTATTATTATTTATAATTTTTAGATTTAAAATTTTAAATAAAAACCAAAATCAAAATTATTATTATTATTGTTATCTATTTATTTCAAAAAAACAAATTAATTAATAAATAAAAATTAATTGATTTTTTTACATGCGAGTTTTAATATTAATGTTTTCAATTATATTTATATTTAAAAAATTAAAAATATTATTTTATTATTAAATCCATGGTGTTTTGATATGCATACAGATTTTAGTTAAATACTTATTCAAAAAGTACATATGCATGAGATTTTATTTTAAATAGATAGTTATGTACGAGACATTTATATGAACACTTTTGTAGTCAAATGGACCTTAGTCAACAAGATGATTGCTTTAGTCAACTAGATTTATAAATTGGTTTTGGATACTTTTGCATGTTTTGAGACTTTGATTGATTGTAATTCGAGAACTATGTTGGCTTTTAGAAATTGTATACCAGAAGCCCTAGGGTATTTTTGGAATGTGTGAGTTGCTTTTTGTAATTGTTATTTTAATTTTAATTTTGAATTAATCTTTTATATGATATGTGGTCACCTTGTAATTTTATCATGTGGTATGAAGGTTGTCCTATATGGCTATGTTTGGATTACATATTTCACATGGGGAAATATGGTCTCGATCTCTACTGACAACCTTGTTTTATTAAAGCTTATAATTTTAATAGTGTTTTTATGTTATATTGGTCATGTGAGAACCAATGTGTTCCTGTTATATTATGGAACTGATTTGAGGATTATTGTTATCATTCTATTGTTATCTAGTTTGTGAACCTAGGTAGGTTAACTAAGTGTATATGTGGGGAGTGGTTTGCAATAGGCCTCGGGCCCCGCTAGAGGCTGCCAAGATAAATTATTGCAAGTAACTTAATAAAGTAATAACGTAATAAAATCTACTTGGATAGAAACATTAATAAAATGTTTGTGTTCCTTACCCATGCCTTGAGCACTAGTACAGGCTACGATGGTTTGTGAGATGATGTTTGTTGCCTGCATGGATCTGGATATAGCATTTTTGGTACCTTGTCTATATGAGAGGATTACTGATACCGCATAGAGTCACTAGGGCATCAGGGTCTTGAGAAATTTTTAGGATAACTCTAGAGTTAGCTCATGTGATGATACTTCCCACATGCATCTTAGGTTTTCTACATGTGTTGGTTGTCTCTGGTTGAGTATGTTTTACCCTTGTTATCCTATTGTACCTTTTGAGATAGAGATCTTTCAAGATCCGTTTCTTAGTTTGTATTGTGTTTGATTTTTGGTGTTTGATATATGAGTGGGGTATGTTGTTATCTCCTCAGCATGGTGGGAGTGGACCATTTAGGTTCTACAAGGTTGGGCAGTAGTGATTCTTTTACAATTTGAGATTCTGACATTTGTGTAATAGTGCTGGATGATCCTTGTAGTAGTTCTACCTTCTTTTTCATCATTGTTGGAGATGTATTCTTATCTTTCTTATATTATATTCTTATATCATTGTATTAGTTATTTTGGAGATATCATGTTGTACTTTATATTGGATTATTATTATTACATACCCTACGACATGTGTAGTGGATGTGGGTTATCATGTATATCTTGTGGTATCGGTTTGGTGTAGGAGCACCCTTAGGAGACCATTTGGTTGTCCTATTTTGATGTGAGAAGACCCTCTTTAAGGGAATTGTAATTAGATAAGGTCATGTGGACCAAGAGTGGTGTGAGAGAGTTTAGTTTTAGTGCTCATTACTAGGTTAAAGAACTCCAAGTTAGCTTAATGAAAGCACTGTACTTGATGATGTCATCAAGTGTCAGAATGTTGTCTTTGATGTTTTTAGGGTATTTTTTTTCCCTAGGAGATCTAATTGAAGTTAGATAGGTTAGTTGGGGTTAAATCACTTAAAATGTGAAAAGTGGTAAAAAGATGTAAAATGTTGCTTGAGCAACATTTGCAATTTTTCAAAAATTGCTGACAAGAAGTGCTAAGCTTAAGGTTTCAACTTTGAGAAGGCTTATGGTTACCTAAAAGGCATAAGCACATGAGATAAGCCTATTTATGTAAAGAAAAACCTAATTTGGAGGGTTGGTGGTCATTTGTATGGATCTGAGATACTGAGCACAAGTGATTTTCTAAGAATAGTGAGATAGTTTGTGTTTACCATCGGTTGTATTAGTCTTGTATGGATTAGATTAAGGAATTTAATTGTTGGAATCCATTTATTAGCATGTGATAGAGTGTTTTCAACTCTTAGCTAGCTTAATAGTTTAGGGTTTACTGCATTTCTTAAATTTCTTTTATTTGTAAAGTTTACTGTCCAGTTTTGAAAGTGTTGCAAAGATGGGGACCTAGCTCCTTTTCCCACCATAGTTTATGTACAGCCATTTGGGGATGGATAATAGGATCAATGTGCTACATAATGCCACAAGATTGGGCCCTGCAAGAGCATGCACTGATTTTTAAGGTCTTGCCCTAGGCGAGCTGTGGATGAAGCCCGACTAGGAAGACTAGGTGAAAGA
Organism: Chamaecyparis obtusa; assembly: GCA_027943335.1. NCBI lineage: Eukaryota > Viridiplantae > Streptophyta > Pinopsida > Cupressales > Cupressaceae > Chamaecyparis > Chamaecyparis obtusa. The sequence continues at coordinate 2,235,949 of BSBK01008882.1, read as the reverse complement.
TTGTAGAAATTGTAGGAGGGTTAGTGTTATGAGCCAAGAAGGCCATGAATGTATTATTTAATGATCTATAGGTACTCAAGAACAAGGAGGAGTGCCCAAGAAATCATCTTGCCAAGTTTTGAAGCCAAAGACCAAAGACTAGTCTAAAAACTAGTAGAAGGCCCTAATTCTGAAACAGGGTGTACAGACGGTATTGGGACCTCAGACCAAGAAAATATTGGAGGTCTTAGGACACATATGTGAACTTCCAACATATATCAGGGGGTTCTTTGATGAGATTTAGCAGTGAAGGTGAATCCTACATTTTAGGAGGCCTAACTAGGCAAAAAGGCTACAAGGCCTAAATCATAGGAATCTAGAGAGCAATGGAGGAATGGATAGACTTGGCAAGAAGAGACTCAATTTAGGAGTCAAGATTTTAGTTGAAAGAAGCCCTTAGCATCCTAATATTCTAACCATTGGTTAGGGCTTGTGAGTTATGGATTAGCAGAGTTCTCTTTGAAGACAAAGAGTAGTAACCAAAGAAGATATGAAGACTCTTGATAGTGGGAAAGGATTGATTCTTTCCAAGTGTTTGAGGGTGGATTGAGGAAGACCTAAGAGGTCCTAAGTCTGACCTAGGAATGGTTCAAGACAACTCAAGGTGATTCTAGGAGTCTCCCTATCAGAGTGGTATCAGAGTAGGTTAAAGATTTGGGAAAAGGAGTGTTGTAGCAGGTGAATGTTGCAGCCCACCAAATCAAGTGGAGAATTAGTTGCATCTAGCAAGATGGTGACTAATGCCAAACTAGCTAAGAAATTTGAAGAGTGGGAGGAGGATAATCGACTACTAAGAGAGAGATTGGCTCAATTGGAGCAGCTCTTGGGTGAAGTCCAAGACAAGACTGATAAAGTGAAGGATAAGGTAGACTAGAAAGAAGAACAAGAAGCTAAGGAGAAGGAGTTAGACTTGGAGGAAGAAGCCCCAACTCCTGACCCTATCATACCAGAAGAACCCTTCTTAAAAGCACTCAAGGCCTTAAGTGGCAAAGCATTGGAGGGTGTGCCACTTCTTAGTGGACAAATGGATCCTAATCTAGTTATGGATTAGATTGACAACATTCAAAATCACTTTGAATGCGATGGCATAATAGATGCTCAAAAGGTTAAGGTGGCTAAGTCTAGGTTGAGGGGATCAACACTCACCTAGTGGAAGTATGTGCAGATTGAGAGAGAGAAAGAGGGCAAGAGTCCCCTTGGTACATGGAAAGGCATGTTGACTAAGCTAAAGCAGACTTATTTACCTGATGACTATGAGGTTCAATTGCATAGAAGGGGACAAAACCTCAGGTAGAAAGACTTAGATGTCCAAGCATATACCAAGGAGTTCCAAAAATTGTGTTTAAGGTCAAAGATAGTGGAGGATGAGAGTATAAGATAGGCTAGATATTATAATGGACTCAAATGGTCTATCCAAGAAGACATGAGTCTTGATACCTTTAAAAGTGTGAGACAGTCCTATCAAATGGCTCTGAAAATAGAAGAGAAAAGAAAAAAGAAGCATGACCAAACCTCAAAAGGAACAGGAAGAGGAAAATAAAATAGAGGGCATAGAGGTAGCTTTGCAGGCGGGAGCAGTGAATTCAGAGCTCAAGGAGAGGCCAAATTGATAGAGATAGTCAATGAAACTAGTGGAAGAGGAAGTATGAGTAGAGGTAGAGGCTTCCAAGGTGGAGGAAGAGGTAGCTTTGGAGGTTCAGGCAGAGCCTCACATTTTGCAACCATGAAATGTTTCCATTGCAACCAACTAGGTCATCCAACCTATAGATGCCCTAAGAAGGCTTCTAGTTCACATGGTGAGAAGGGGTAAATTACATAGCCCAAGAAGAGACCAGTAGTATTAAATCCCCTGAAATTAACCTTGATTCAAAGAGTGGGGAGAATCTCATGATTAGGAGGATTCTTATAAAAGAGCCTGTCAAAGAGGAAGCTAAACAAAGGAGGGCACTTTTTAGAGTGAAGTGCAAGATACTTGGCAAAGTTTGAAAGATGATTATAGACTCAGGGTCTACTGACAACATCATCTCAGAGGAGGAAGACAGCAAACTAGGATTGACTAAAATACCTCATACAAACCCTTATAGAGTCACATGGTTAAATAAGGGACAACATGTACTTGTAAATGAGCAAGCATGGGTAGATTTCTCAATAGGTAAGTATGTGAACATAATATTGTGTGATATACTCCCAATGGATGCATGCCACCTACTCTTAGGTAGGCCATGGCAATTTGATAGGAAGACAGTTCATGATGGAGAAATAAACTCATATTCTTTCAAGAAGGATGGGGTCACATATAGTATTCAGTCACTCATAGATGATGAGGGGTCTACTATAGTAGGACCTAAAATCTTATTACAAGGAGTTAAGGAGTACATCCAAGATGTGAAGAAAGGAGAAGGGACACACTTTGATGTCATGGTTAAGCCAAGTGAAGAGAAAAAGGAGAAACAAGCACCATTGCCAAAGGAAGTGCAACAGTTGTTGAAGGAGTTTAAGGACATAGTTAGTGATGGGTCACCTGCAATGTTACCACATCCTAGAGCCATAAGTCATCAGATTAAATTCATACCAAGAGCATCCCTTCCAAACAAAGAATCATACAAGATGAATCTTGATCAAAACAAGGAGATAGCTAGACAAGTGCAAGAGCTCTTGGACCAAGGACTAATCAAGAAGAGCATTAGCCCATGTGTAGTGCCAGTAGTCCTAGCATCAAAGAAGGGAGGTAAGTGGAGACTTTGTACAGACTCAAGAGAAATTAATAGGATTACTATAAGGTACAGATTTCCCATTCCTAGGATTGAAGATCTTATGGACTATTTGGGAGGAGCAAGGTACTACACCAAGTTGGATTTGAAGAGTGGGTACCCATCAAATTAGGATTAAGGAGGGAGATGAATGGAAGACTACATTCAAGACCATAGAAGGGCTCTATGAATGGTTAGTCATGCCCTTTGGGCTTAGTAGTGCTCCAAGCATCTTCATGAGGTTGATGAATGAGGTGTTGAAATACTACATAGGCAGATTTGTAGTAGTGTACCTGGATGACATCCTAATTTTTAGCAAGACTAAAGAAGAACACCTCCAACATTTGCAAATTGTGATGAAGAGACTCCACGAGGAGAAGTTGTCCATTAACTTGGAAAAATATGAATTTATGAAGCAAGACTTGATCTATCTTGGTTTTGTGGTGTCCCAAGGAACCTTGAAGATGGATCCTAGCAAGGTGGAAGCAATACTCAATTGGCCTACACCTACAAGAAGCACTAAGGTAAGGAGTTTTCATGGACTTGCCCAATTTTATAGGAAGTTCATTAAAGGTTTTAGTGAGATATGTGCACCAGTCTTAGATACAATTAAAGGTGGAGTAAAAACTAAATTCAAGTGAACTCAAGAGGCTGAAAAGGTTTTGAGTTGTTGAAGAAGAGAGTGGATACACAACCTATATTGGTTTTGCCAAACTTTGATAAGTTATTCACCTTAGAGTGTGATGCAAGTGGCATAGCAGTTGGAGCAGTGCTGAATCAAGAGAATAGGCTAGTAGTATTCTATAGTGAGAAGTTGAATGAGGCTAAGAAGAGGTATTCTTCTTATGACCTATAGTTATATGCCTTAGTGCAATCCTTGAGAAAATGGAGGCACTATTTGCTGCCTAAAGAATTGGTGGTGTATACTGATAACAAGGATTTGAGTTTCATCAATTCACAAGAGAAGTTGAGCAATAGACATCTCAAATGGATGGAATATTTGCAGGCCTATACATTCATAATAAAATATAAGAAAGGACAATTGAACAAGGTGGTTGATGCCTTTAGTAGGAGACTTTTGACAATCCAAGAGGTGCAACTACAAAGCATAGGTATAGAGAGCTTCAAAGAGCTTTATGAAGGAGATGAGGACTTTGTAGAAGCATACAAGGTATGTAAGGAATTCAAGAATCACTTCCATAGCCAATTTGTAGATTATACTATTCAAAATGATCTCTTATTTAGAGGGGGACAATTATGTGTTCCTAAGGGATCTATGAGGGGGAATGTGATACAAGAGAAGCACAATGGGAGCTTGAGTGGGCACTTTGGCCTAAACAAAACACTAGAACTAATGCAAAGGTTCTATTATTGGCCTAGGATGTAGAAGGATATCAGGAAGTATGTGGAGCAATGCTTGGTTTTCCAAAAAGTTAAAGGTACCTGATCTAATGAAGGTTTGTATCAACCTTTGCCCATTCCTAGCAGGCCTTGGGAATGCATTAGTATGGATTTTATTGTTGGATTTCCTAGAACCAAGACTGGTTTAGATAGTATATTTGTGGTTGTAGATAGGTTTAGCAAGATGAGCCACTTCATTTCTTACAAAACCACTCATGATGCCAGTCATATTGCACTTTTTTTTAAAAGAGGTGGTACGGATTCATGGCTTTCCCCTAAGCATAGTATTTGACAGAGATGTCAAATTTATGGGCCATTTTTGGAAGACCTTGTGGAAGATGTTAGGCACTAACCTATCATTTGGATTAGCCTACCATCCCCAAACTGATGGTCAGATTGAGGTCATTAATAGAGTGTTAGGTAATCTCCTTAGGTGTTTGACAAAGGATTATGGAGTGATGTGGGATCAACTACTACCATAGGCAGAGTATGCCTACAATGACAATGTGAATAGAACAACAGGGAAAATCCCTTTTGAAATTGTTTGTGGGCTACATCCTGGAGGTGTATGTGAGCTAAGACACTTAGAAAATGAGGAAGGAACGAGTGCATATGCAGAAGACTTCACTCAATCAATGAAGGAGGTTCATGATCAAGTGAAGAAGCAGCTCCAAGAGGCTACACAAAAGTTGAAAGCCAAAGTTGATGAAGGAAGGAGAGACATTTAGTTTTATGTGGAGATCTTGTAATGGTCCATCTTAACAAATCTATTTTATAGAAGGGCATTCCCACTAAACTCCAGATGAGAAGGATAGGTCCCTACAAGATCCTTCCAAAGTATGGGAAGAATGCTTATAAACTAGAATTGCCATCAGACTTGGCAATGTCTCATGTGTTCAATGTGCAGGATCTGATACAGTACAGGGGACCTACACTAGAAAATGCAGAGTTACAACCAGACAGTGGTGGCATCATCAAAGATGTTCAAATTTCAACAACACCTAAGCCAGTGGAAGTGAAGATATTACTCTAGAGAGAGTAAAAATACTAGGAAAGGCAGTTACAAGGAACAGCTAATTCAATGGCAGGGAAAATTAGAAGTTGAAGCTACTTGGGTAGCAGAGAATGCCTTTAAGAAACATGCGGTTGATCCTAAACTCCTGTCACTAGAGGTAACTTAAATTCTTAGCTTTAGCAGCATGGTGCAGGAGCATCCTTAGGAGACCAGTTGGTTGTCCTATTTTGATGTGATAAGACCCTCTTGAAGGGCATTGTAATTAGATAATGTCATGTGGACCAAGAGTGGTGTGAGAGAGTTTAGTTTTAGTGCTCATTACTAGGTTAAAGAACTCCAAGTTAGCTTAATGAAAACACTATACTTGATGATGTCATCAAGTGTCAGAATGTTTTCTTTGATGTTTTTAGGGTCTTTTGGTGCCCTAGGAGATCTAACTGAAGTTAGATAGGTTAGTTGGGGTTGAATCACTTAAAATGTGAAAAGTGGTAAAAAGATGTAAAATGTTGCTTGAGCAACCTTTGTAATTTTTCAAAAATTGATGACAAGAAGTGCTAAGCTTAAGGTTTTAGCTTTGAGAAGGCTTAGGGTTACCTAAAAGGCCTAAGCATGTGAGATAAGCCTATTTATGTAAAGAAAACCCTAATTTGGAGGGTTGGTGGTCATTTGTATGGATATGAGATACTGAGCACAAGTGATTTTCTAAGAACAGTGAGATAGTTTATGTTTACCAGTGGTTGTATTAGTCTTGTATGGATTAGATTAAGGACTGTAATTGTTGGAATCCATTTCTTAGCATGTAATAGAGTATTTTCAACTCTTAGTTAGCTTAATAGTTTAGGGTTTACTGCATTTCTTAAATTTCTTTTGTTTGTAAAGTTTACTGTCCAGTTTTGACAGTGTTGCAAAGATGGGGACCTAGCTCCATTTACCATAGTAGTTTCTATACGGCCATTTGGGGATGGAGACTAGGATCAATGTACTGCATAATGCCACAAGATTGGGCCTTGCTAGGAAGACTAGGTGAAAGATTGTAGAAATTGTAGGAGGGTTAGTGTCATGAGTCAAGAAGGCCATGACTGTATTCTTTAATGATCTATAGGTACTCAAGAATAAGGAGGAGTGCCCAAGAAATCATCTTGCCAAGTTTTGAAGCCAAAGACCAAAGACTGGTCTAAAAACTAGTAGAAGGCCCTAATTTTGAAACAGGGTGTACGGACGGTGTTGGGACCTCAGACCAAGAAAATCCTTGAGGTCTTAGGACACATATGTGAACTGCCAACATATATCAGGGGGTTCTTTGAGGAGATTTAGCAGTGAAGGTGAATCCTACATTTTAGAAGGCCTAATTGGGCAAAAAGGCTACAAGGCCTAAATCATAGGAATCTAGAGAGCGATGGAGGAATGGATAGACTTGGCAAGAAGAGACTCAATTTAGGAGTCAATATTGTAGTTGAAAGAAGCCCTTAGCCTCATGTAATTATAACCACTGGTTAGGGCTTGTGAGTTATGGATTAGCAGAGTTCTCTTTGAAGACAAAGAGTAGTAACCAAAGAAGATAGGAAGACTCTTGATAGTGGGAAAGCATTGATTCTTTCCAAGTGTTTGAGGGTGGATTGAGGAAGCCCTAAGAGGTCCTAAGTGTGACCTAGGAAGAGTTCAAGACAACTCAAGGTGATTCTAGGAATCTCCCTATCAGTATTAGGGTTTCATGTATATGATGTTGTACTTGTTTACATTATGTGGAGACTTTGTATGGGTGTTACATTAAGTAGTTTAATTAATATTTACGTAATATACTTCAAAGAACCCTCAAGATTTGTAATCTATGTTTGAGTTGTGCTTGTATGTATGAGGTGTAATTATATTGTATTGCTTTTGCATTGTTATACATTGTTGTTTTTGTAAACTCTTAAGAAAAAAAATTATTATGTAAACTCAGTAGCATGTTTAGGTTAACTTCTCATGGTTTCCCTGGTGGGGCATTACACTTGGTATCAGAGCCCGAGTTTCTACACTGGGAACTCTAAGAATTTGTATGCCCACTAGATGTATAAGCTATCAAAACTTGAAACAAAAACATAGACATATAACTTTTTTGTATTTCAGACTAATTTTTATGAGCCTAGAGGTATGAAATTAGATTTGTATGTTCGGATTCAATTTTATATGAGTGTTGCATTAACTAGTTTTGCATGAACCTCTTAAGTTATTATTTGATGTAAATACGAATGTGATTTATACAATTGGTTACTAGATGTTTTCTATAATGGTGAATGAATAAAAATTTAGATCTATTTAAATTGTTAAATAATGAATGATTGATCAATGTAATTTTTGGTTTATTATTAAACCAAAATTATATTGCTCTTGATGACTATATATCATGTCCTTATTTTGTGGCTTGTTTTTAGATATCATTTTGTCTTTTATCTTAGTAAGATGCTTCGTGGTTGAGGGATGCATATCCTTATTTGTTTGTATGCTTCTAAGAGTAAGCCTAATTTTAGGGGAGGTGGATGTAATACCCCTCCCATAGTTTACTTTTTAGTTTAATTGGCCAGACTCTTTTAGGCCACTTTTCATGTGTGTATTAGATCCTCAAATAGATTTGATGATATTTATATTTATAGTTTTGTTGACCTCATACTTGCATGTGTATGGTTAGCGTGCATGTTTTACTTTTCTTTTTGACATACCTGATGTGGTTGAGGGACAAAGTTGTATTTACTTGCTTATGAGATCCACATGATCAGTCGATCCCTACCATTGTCTATTATATATTTATATATGTATGCACATGCTTGTCTTTTATGAAAAATTTTGGGTACCGGGCATCGACTTCCCTGAATTGTCAAGATGAGCACGCCCTATCACAATATATCAAATGGTAAGAGAGGGGAGATAACATACATGTCCAATCCCAACCCAAGCCATTTATTGTCTTAAATTAAGGGACAAGTTTCTGATTGAGTTTCCTATTTGAATACGTCAAGGTGACATGAATTCGTGAACCCTTTCCCTCAGTATGAATTTGGTGTTTTTGGTTTAGTCAGTTATTTCTCATATTGTCTTGTTGAGTGGTTTAATGTGATTTTATGTTATTATGGTTAAGTGATTTATGGATTTGATTATGTGAATAAATAATTAAATCCTATTAAAGATAGAAATATTAATATGAGGGTATTTAATTAATGAAAATTAATTAAATACATTTGTTTAATTTAAAAAGGATTAGTTGAAAAGTCCAATGTTGTGAATAAAATATTTAATTAATTATTAAATTTAAAATAGAAATTAAAAACATAATTAATGAATTAATATTTAATTACCAATTTCATAATTATTGATATGCAAAAATATTATTTGTTAATAAATTATTAATATGCAATTTAAGTTGCACATTCAGTTTAATAAAATTGAATTAGGAATTTAAGTTTAAAGTTGAGTTAAGAGTTGATAATTGAAAAGTGCATATTTTATTATTAAAATTACAATTAATCATGCAACAGAATTTGATAAAAATAAGGTTAGGGAGTTGAGTTCTAATTTATGATTGGGAGTTGTATATTGAGTTCTAATTTCTAATTAGGAATTGCATGTTGAGTTTTATCTGGGGGGTTTTCATTATTAGGAATTCTTTTAGCCATTATTCACAACATAGGTTTGGAGGAGATGAGGTTTTGGAGAAAATTACTTGGATTGTTTGAGGAATTATTTTCAAAGCTTATGAGTAATTTTGAATCTTCGAGTCTTCAATTTGGCCATTGTTGTTTCAGATCTTCTCACGAGCTTTCAAGTAGGGTTTGAAATACCCAAGTTTCTTTCAAAAATATTATTTTCTTCTTGTTTGCCAGATTGTTGTAGGGTTTGAATTTAAGATTTTATAGTTTTATTGTTGGAGGTTTTGGATTTGAAAAACTTTTTGGGTTCTTTTGTTGTGTGAGAAGAAATTCTAGTATTTTAATATCCATGTGAGCATACGTGTATTAATTTTGTATATAAGCATAATCTTTTATATTATTCTACAAACCCTTATATTTAAATTTAAAAGAAAATTATGTTTTGGTTAAAACCATAGGTTCAAGGTGAAAACCTATCGACAATTGATTTAGAAAAAAATATGAGATTTAGATCCAATAAAGGTTTGATTGAATTATTGAATAGAATATTCGAGAGAATAATAGAAATTGAAATCATCAAACAATTGAATAAGAAATTCCAATTGAAATTAAATAGCAAAACTAGGTTCTTGGAAATCAATTGCTTTGTTTAATGGAGGGAAAAAAGTATATGTATATATAATATTTGAAAGGTTCTTTAAAAAAATTTAAAATTATTATTATTATTAATTTTTGGATTTAAAAATTAAATAAATAAATAAAATTATTATTATTTATTAATTTTTCATATTTAAAATTAAAAAAATAAATTATTATTATTATTGTTATTTATTTATTTCAAAAAAAACAAATTAATTAATAAATAAATATTAATTGATTTTTTTTACATGTGAGTTGTAATATTAATGTTTTCAATTATATTTATATTTAGAACATTATTAACATTATTTTATTATTAAATACATGGTGTTTTGATATGCATTGAGATTTTAGATAAATACTTATTTAAAAAGTATATATGCATGAGATTTTATTTTAAATAGATAGTTATGTATAAGACATTTACATGAATGCTTTTGTAGTCAAATGGAGTTTAGTCAACAAGATGATTTCTTTAGTCAACTAGAATTTATAAATTGGTTTTGGGTACTTTTGCATGTTTTGAGACTTTGATTGATTGTAATTGGGGAACTACATTGGCTTTTAGAAATTGTATACCAGAGGTGCTAGGGTATTTTTGGAATATGCGAGTTACTTTTTGTAACTGTTATTTTAATCTTAATTTTGAATTAATCTTTTATATGATATGTGGCCACCTTGTAATTTTATCATGTGGTATGAAGGTTGTCCTATATGGTTGTGTTTGGGCTACATATTTCACATGGGGAAATATGGTATAGATCTCTACTACCAACCTTTTTTTATTGAAGCTTATGATTTTAAGGACACTTTGAGAGTGTTGTTATGTTATTATGGCTATGTGAGAACCAGTGTGTTCCTGTTATATTGTGGAATTGATTAGAGGATTATTGTTATCATTCTATTGTTATCTAGCTTGTGAGCCTAGGTAGGTTAACTAAGTGTATAGATGTGGAGTGGCTTGCAATAGGCGTCAGGGCCCGCAAGCGGCTATCAGGATAACTTATTGCAAGTGACTTAATAAAGTGATAACATAATAAAATATACTAGGATAGAAACAATAATAAGATGTTTGTGTTCCTCACCCATGCCTTGGATGCTAGTACAGGCTAGGATGGTTTGAGAGATGATATTTTCCACCTATGTGGACTTGGATATAACATAGTTGGTACCTCATTTGTATGAAAGGATTATTGATACTGCATAGAGTCACTAGGGTGTCAGGGTCTTGAGAGACTGTCGAGATAAATCTAGAGTTGGCTCATGTGATGGCACTTCCTCATATGCACCTTAGGTTTCATACATGTGTTGGTTGTCTCTGGTTGAGTATGTTTTACCCTTGTTATCCTATTGTACCTTTTGATATATAGAGCTTTTGGGATCCCTTTCTTAGTTTGTACTGTGTTTTATTTTTGGTGTTTGATATTTGAGTGGGGTCTATTGTTATCTCCTCAGCATGGTGGGAGTGGATCATTTAGGTTCCACGAGGTCAGGTGGTAGTGATTATTTTACCATTTGAGATTCTGACGTTTGTGTACTAGTGCTGGATGATCCTTGTAGCATTTGTACCTTCTTGTTCATCATTGTTGGAGATGTATTCTTATCTTTCTTATAGTATGTTCGTGTATCATTGTATCAGTTATTTTGGAGACATCATATTGTACTTTATATTGGATTATTATTATTACATACCCTACGACATGTGCAGTGAATGTAGGCTATCATGTATACCTTGTGGTATCGATTGTATCAGGATTTCATGTATATTATGTTATACTTATTTACATTATGTGGAGACTTTGTATGGGTGTTACATTAAGTAGTTTAATTTATATTTACGTATATACATCAAGGAACCCTCAAGATTTGTAATCTATGTTTGAGTTTTACTTGTATGCATGAGTTGTAATTATATTGTATTACTTCTGCATTGTTATACATTGTTGTTGTTGTAAACTCTTAAGAAAAAAAATTATTCTATAAACTTAGTAGTATGTTTAGGTTAACTTCTCCCAGGTTCCCTGGTAGGGCATTACATCTAATCCTTCAACTGTGTTCAGTAGGCAAGGTGGTAAGGAAAGCTCAGCTTCCTTCAAACTTTGTTGTAGAATGTCCAATTTAGGGATCAAAGTGCTTTGTAATTCCATCAAGTTTCCAAGTCTCTTATTATGTTCATCCTTGTATTTCTTCAACTTCTGATTTATCTTTCCTACCTCATCTCCAAAAGATGTAGCAGTCATGTGAACGAGATCATAGGTTTTTGACAAAACATTTAGCTCCTATTGAGCTTCACCCTTTTTCTTCTCAAGATCTTGCATAAAATGAGAAAAGTCACAAATGATCTTCAGTTTCTTACCTCCTTCAAGTAATGCTTCCTTGATCCAATTCACAACCATTGTAAGAGTGTTCCTATCTTGGGCAATAGATTGTGATAATTGTCCTGACCTTTTGTTTTCATAGACCTTCTCTTCTCTTTCAATTGCACCATCCTCTAGATTTTTAATTTCCTCACCGCACTACAACATTTGGGGTCAAATTTCGATGCCAATTTGTGATGCCACTACCATTTGTGTTTGTTTTTTGTATTTTTTTTGCAAGTGCCCCCGACGGTGTCATAATAGTGACAATGACGTTGTAATTATGACACCCAATTGGTTATAAACAAAAGAAAAAGAAAAAGAAAGTGTCATTTGTAATTTTTGTGAATTCGAAGAGCTGTCGCAAAGATGACACTACACTTTTGCATGGAGTGAAGAGGGAATTCAAGTTTGGTGTGCATGAAGAGGCCGACACCGTGTGGGAAGAGGGCACTGGCACTTGAGGTAGGCATTCAAGCTTTGTCTTCTCATTAACTCAATTTCATTTTGATGACATTTGTTTATTTAATGGAACAATATGAATGTTAATAGTGGCATTGTTTACATATTTTCATTTGGAATGCTCGATGACCCACAAGCTTTGACAGCTAGGGCATCATTGCTATTACCTTCAAGGCATTGTGTGAAGTGTTTGATCTCTCTTTATTTGTTTTGCTGTTGATATTCACTATGTGGTGCTCCCCGTTTATGATCATTTCCTGAGGAAATGTCTTGATGGCTCGCGGGTTGCAAGCTAGGGCATCATACATTGTTCATGAGCTCACTCTTTAATACTAGCATTGTTTACATCTTTTTATTTGGAATGCTTGATGACCTACGAGCTTTGAGAGCTAGGGCATCATTTCTATTACCTTCAAGGTATTGTGTGAAGTGTTTGATCTCTCTTTATTTGTTTTGTTGTTGATATTCACTATGTGGTACTCCCTGTTTATGATCATTTCATGAGGAAATGTCTTGATGGCTCATGGGCTGCAAGCTAGGGCATCATACATTGTTCATGAGCTCACTGTTTAATACTGGCATTGTTTACATCTTTTCATTTCGAATGCTTGATGACCCATGAGCTTTGAGAGCTAGTGCATCATTTCTATTACCTTCAAGGCATTGTGTGAAGTGTTTGATCTCTCTTTATTCATTTTTCTATTGATATTCACTGTGGTACTCCCCATTTATGATCATTTCATGAGGAAATGTCTTGATGGCTCATGGGATGCAAGCTAGGTCATCATGCATTATTTATGAGCTCGCGGTTTGAGCACCTCATGTCCCTATTTGATTGGTCGATGATCTATTTGTTATATTGATGCTATTAGATCAAATAAGGACATCAGTAATAAAATAATACACTTACTATTTTGAATTTGAGCTCGGGCATCATGCAATGTTATTGCTGTCAAAATAGTAAGTGTATTAATGTATGATCTAATAGTAGCAACCTCATTGATCATTACCTTTGAATCCTCTATCATTATAGAAGAGATAACTACCTACAACTATATTTCATAATTCCTCCTTTGAAGTCATAGATTAGTTTAAAAATGAGAAACTATACAAACTCACCAATTTAATCCCAAAACATCATATAACTGGAATTAATCACAACT
>BSBK01008882.1:2065000-2220000 GCA_027943335.1 Chamaecyparis obtusa | reverse complement strand
CTTAGATCCTTTGGATCTAACCCCATCTTTTCCTTCCTTGCAGGTTTTGGATCATACAAGAGCATACTGGATTGAACCTTGGGTCAACACTTCATTACTTAAGGCAATGTTTGGTGCCTTCATTATTTATGTTCATCCACTTATGTATTTTTGCATTCATTCATATTCTTCTAAAAGTTGGCTATTTGTGACCATATAGGACCATTCTTGATGTTTTTGGGTCATTTGATGAAAAGATGTAAATAGGGACATCAGTAATAAAATAGGAATATCTTAATCTTTATGAGCTCAAATTCAAAACAGTAAGTGTATTATTTTATTACTGATGTCCCTATTTGATCTAATAACATCAATATAACAAACAAAGTACCGACCAATCAAATAGGGACATGAGGTGCTCAAACAATGAGCTCATAAAACAATATATTTAGTCTTAATAAAATCTTATAAAACAATATATATTGTGTGAAGTGTTTGATCTCTCTTTATTTGTTTTGGTGTTGATATTCACTATGTGGTACTCCCTGTTTATGATCATTTCATGAGGAAATGTATTGATGGCTCACGAGCTGCAAGTTAGGGCATCATACATTGTTCATGAGCTCACTGTTTAATACTGGCATTGTTTACATCTTTTCATTTCGAATGCTTGATGATCCGTGAGCTTTGAGAGATAGGGCATTGTTTCTATTACCTTCAAGGCATTGTGTGAAGTGTTTGATCTCTCTTTATTTGTTTTGTTGTTGATATTAACTATGTGGTACTCCCTGTTTATGATCATTTCATGAGGAAATGTCTTGATGGCTTGCGGGCTGCAAGCTAGGTCATCAACATTGTTTATGAGCTCACTGTTTGAGCACCTCATGTCCCTATTTGATTGGCTAGTGATCAAACCATGAGCTCATAAACAATGCATGATGCCCTAGCTTGCAGCCTGCGAGCCATCAAGACATTTCCTAATGAAATAATCATAAACGGGGAGTACCACATAGTGAATATCAATAGAAAAATAAATAAAGAGAGATCAAACACTTAACATAATGTATGTTATTTTATAAGATTTTACTAAGACTAAATATATTGTTTTATTAATATTTTATTAAGACAATATTTTGGGTTAGTTTTATGTTTTTTTATAAGATTTTATTAAGACTAAATATATGATGTAAACTCATAATTATACTTGATATATATAATACACTGGTATGTAGTATAATCTATACATTTATGAGATGTGATTAATTCCAGTTATATGATGTTTAGGGATTAAATTGGTGAGTTTGTATACTTTCTCCATTTTAAACTAACCTATGACTTCAAAGGAGGAATTATGAAATATAGTTGTAGGTAGTTATCTCTTCTATAATGATGGAAGAGTCAAAGGTAATGATCAATGAGGTTTCTACTATTAGATCATACATTAATACACTTACTGTTTTGACAGCAATAACATTGCATGATGCCTGCGCTCAAATTCAAAACAGTAAGTGTATTATTTTATTAAGACTAAATATATTATTTTATTAAGATTTTATTAAGACAAAGTATTTTGGGTTAGTTTTATGTTGTTTTATAAGATTTTATTAAGACTAAATATATGATGTAAACTCATAATTATACTTGATATATATATACTTCAAAGGAGGAATTATGAAATATAGTTGTAGGTAGTTATCTCTTCTATAATGATGGAGTCAAAGGTAATGATCAATGAGGTTGCTGCAATTAGATTATACATTAATACACTTACTATTTTGAATTTGAGCTCGGACATCATGCAATGTTATTGTTGTCATTGCATGTTTGTTGTTGTTGTGCACCATATATTGTTTTATACACTATTTATTTCATTGAGACCGTGAGCTTGGCATTTGTAATGTATTTTCTATTATTGGATCGATGTCGCCATGTTGTTGAGGCTGTAGATGCATTGATTCACCACTGCCATTCTATTTTGATAGAAGCAATATAACAAAGAGAGCACCATCCAATCAAATAGGGACATTAGTAAGATATTTAATGCATTATTACTTCATCATGATGATAAAAATTTCATTGGCTCAAATCACATAGAATGTGGGAAGCTTCATTACTTCAATAGATCTGTAC
The DNA here is from genome assembly GCA_027943335.1 of Chamaecyparis obtusa. Taxonomy (NCBI): domain Eukaryota; kingdom Viridiplantae; phylum Streptophyta; class Pinopsida; order Cupressales; family Cupressaceae; genus Chamaecyparis; species Chamaecyparis obtusa. Next base: position 2,217,891 of record BSBK01008882.1, on the reverse strand, counting down.
TTTTGTTAATTTCACTAGCATCATGCAGCTTTCTTACTTATCCTTTAAAATGAAAAATCAAATATACTCCATGCCATAACATTAATGTATAGATGATGCATATTTGTGTACCTCTTTGTTTTGATGTAGCTTACTCACTGCATGCAATGGAGCCTCTTTGGGGCTGCCAACCATGTTGTGATGTTATGATCTTTACTTGAAATCCATGATGTACTCCTCCCTTAATATGCAGATTTTATTATTTTCTTCTCTAATTTGATGATGATGTATGCCCCTTCCATTGCTTACTCATGACTACCTTGTGTTGATGGGCATGGTGTGTGACTGTTGTGGGTGCATCATTTGGAAATGATGTCACAACAACACTAGATGAAACAACATCTGGTGTTGTTGTTGCACTGTTTGAATGATGTAGTCACAATAGTGACTCACCAGGTGTTCATGCAGACATAAATGCAACCATTTACTTTCTGCAACATTCTTTTGAGTACGCATGTCCTGTAGTATGGTTTTTATTTTAGAAGTGTATGGCTTGATTATGCACATGCATAATTGTAGATGAGGATCAGTAATAGGATGTCATTCATTGCTTAGATATTTTTTTTATCTAACCCCCATCTCTCTTTTCTTTTTAGGTTCTGGATCACACAGGGGCACACTAGATTCATACCAGGGTAAAAAAATCATCACTTCAAGCAATGTCTGGCACCCTTATTATTTATGTTCATCCTTTTATGTATGTCTGTACTCTTGCATTTTCTTCTAAAAGTTATTTTCCTTGTATAGTATATACAAGTTATTTTATATATATATATATGTAATCTTTAGATGCAAAAATTTATTTTCCTTTACATGTATCTTTGCATGAAATGAACACAAATTAAACAAGATCATCTAATAATAAAAACTAGGATATTGTAGTCACTCATCTAGTGATTAGTTCCCCAAACCATTACTAAGGATTAAACATAAGTCTAAGTCCCAAAACCTATTTTTCTATATGTCCTTATTGCCTTTGTAATTTTGGTTCAACCCCTATAGGATTCCCAAGCCTAGAGGCCAAGGAAAGTACCCAAGATCACTTGAAAGAAAGATGAATGAAACCATTGTCCTTATGTGGGTAAACCCATATAAGTGTTCTTCCTTTGCATCACAACTCCTATTTAAGGATCCACAATCATGCATTTATGTTCAAGACTTATTATTACCTTGGTCTTTTTGAATCTTAGGATGATATATCAATTGGGAAAGAAAAACCAAAACCTTTCATAGACCAATAACAACCAAGGCATGTGGGTGCTCTTCTGTTGTACAATTATACTCATAAAATATATGTACAGTTATAAAATTTCATGCTTTGAAATTTTATAACATAGTTCCTCTTCATCAAAATACAATGGAAGTGGTGATTCAATGCATCTACCCACATTCTATGTGCTTTGAGCCAATAAATTTTTTATCATCATGATGAAGTAATAATGCATTAAATATCTTACTGATGTCCCTATTTGATTGGTCTGTGCTCTGTTTGTTATATTGCTGCTATCAAAATAGAATGGCAGTGGTGATTCAATGCATCTACAGCCTCAACAACATGGTAGCATTGATCCAATAACAGAAAATACATTACAAATGCCAAGCTCACAGTCTCAGTGAAATAAACAGTGTATAAAACAATATATGGTGCACAAACAGGTACACAAATTTTCATCATCTATACATTAATGTTATGGCATGGAGTATATTTGAATCTACATTTTAAAGGATAAGTAAGAAAGCTGGATGATGCTAGTGAAATTAACAAAGGTACAGATCTAATGAAGTAATGAAGCTACCCACATTCTATGTGCTTTGAGCCAATGAAATTTTTATCATCATGATGAAGTAATAATGCCTTAAATATCTTACTGATGTCCTTATTTGATTGTTTGGTGCTCTGTTTGTTATATTGTTGCTATCAAAATAGAATGGCAGTGGTGATTCAATGCATCTATAGCCTCAACAACATGGTAGCATTGATCCAATAACAGAAAATACATTACAAATGTCAAGCTCACGATTTCAATGAAATCAATAGTGTATAAAACAATATATGGTGCACAAAGAGGTACACAAATCTACATCATCTATACATTAATGCTATGACATGGAGTATATTTGAATCTGCATTTTAAAAAATAAGTAAGAAAGCTACATGATGCTAGTGAAATTAACAAAGGTACAGATCTAATGAAGTAATGAAGCTACCCACATTCTATGTGCTTTGAGCCAATGAAATTTTTATCATCATGATGAAGTAATAATGCATTAAATGTCTTACAGATGTCCCTATTTGATTGGTCGATGTTCTATTTGTTATATTGTTGCTATCAAAATAGAATGGCAGTGGTGATTCAATGCATCTACAACCTCAACAACATGGTAGCATTGATCCAATAACAGAAAATACATTACAAATGCCAAGCTCATGGTCTCAATGAAATAAACAGTGTATAAGACAATATATGGTACACAACAGCAGCAAGCATGCAATGACAACAATAACATTGCATGATGCACAAGCTCAAATTTAAAATAGTAAGTGTATTAATGTATGATCTAATAGCAACAACCTCATTGATCATTACCTTTCACTCCTCCATCATTATAGAAGAGATAACTACCTACAACTATATTTCATAATTCCTCATTTGGAGTCATGGGTTAGTTTTAAATGGAGATAGTATACAAACTCACCAATTTAATCTTATAAAACAACATATATTGTGTGAAGTGTTTGATCTCTCTTTATTTGTTTTGTTGTTGATATTCACTATGTGGTACTCCCCGTTTATGATCATTTCATGAGGAAATGTCTTGATGGCTCGTGGGCTGCAAGCTAAGGCATCATGCATTGTTTATGAGCTCATTGTTTGAGTACCTCATGTCCCTATTTGATTGGTCGATGCTCAAACAGTGAGCTCATAAATAATGCATGATGCCCTAGCTTGCAGCCTGTGAGCCATCAAGACATTTCCTCATGAAATGATCATAAACATGGAGTACCACATAGTGAATATCAACAACAAAATAAATAAAGAGAGATCAAACACTTCACACAATGCCTTAAGGTAATAGCAACGATGACCTAGCTCTTAAAGGTCGCGGGTCTGACTCTTCTAACTATGATCAATTTAATGTTGTAAATCTTGACATATAATTCGATATCAATGTATCATATATCCATTCCAAATGATATAACTCCATTTGAATAAACATACATGCCAACCATTTGACAAAATGTCCATATGAAATATAGAGAAATGCATTAATTTTATAGCGAATTCATGATTTATAATGCCCCTTAATCTATAGTGAATTCATGATTTATAATTTAGTTGTAGAAGCTCAATGTGTTTGAACTCAAGAATACCCCTTACTTGGTTTCCTACAAAGCCTTTGGCGAAATCTGTCAGAAAATTAAATTTTTAGTTGAAGTAAGTGTATAAATGAAGGATGAAACACATAGGAAGCTATGAGAAGCTATGAGAAGGTGACATGAAGCTAATGAAAGGAGGCATCTCCAATTTGTTTTGCAAATATACACATTAAGGATCATGTCAGATAATACAAGGGAATTCAATCAAAATAGGGAGGCAATTAAAATCAAAACAACAAAGAGACATTGTAGGGAGAATGGACATTGAAGGGGGGTTTGATTATCATTCAGTGGTAAGTTGTTTGTTATATTGTTTTCACAATTAATATACATATGAATCATGGAAGGAGGTTTGATTATCATCATTTTTATATAGGTCGATCTCCCCATTGTGAATATAGAGGAACATGGAGGTGCGAGTATTGAAGTTGAAGATCACAATCCCATGGAAGATGACGATCATGTGCCAGAAAACACATTTGAAGATGATGGTATGATTTCATTGATCATTGACACATTTGGTACTGGTGTTGTTGGTGCTGGTGTTGCTGTTGTTGATGATGATTATGATGAGGATGACATTAACATCGTCCATGATATACCTCTACTTGAGAAGGTGGACACAACCCTTTACGAAGGCTCCCAATCTACTCTTTTCTCTATTGTATTGTTGTTGGTGAATTTGAAGGTTATGAATGGTTTATCCAACATAGCAATGTCACGTATGCTAAGGTTTGTCATATATGTCATTATAGTCTATAAAAGTGAAACATGTACCATTAAGATTTTTATAATAATGACTTATATTATTTGTTATAGATTGATAGGTGAGTTTCTGTTACCACCATCAAATGTTCTCCCTCGCTCGTACTGAAAATTATGTGCCACTATGAAACATATTGGAATGGAGTATCAAGCAATAGATGCTTGTCCCGAAGATCATATTATTTATCATAAATAACACAAAAATACAACAGAATGCCCTGAATGCCATACAAGCAAATATCGAGATGATCAAATGACACAAAAGGTGCCTTGCAAGGTTCTTCATTATATCGCCATTATTCCACGTTTGAAATGATTATTCGAGTGCAATAGCTTGGCATAATTTATGGATTACCATACACGTGGCAGGAGTTGAGATGACATTATTTGAATGCTTGTGGATGGTTCATCATTTATGGACATAGAGGAAAAGTGGCCACACTTTAAAGAAGAACCTCAAAATCTTAGGCTTTCTCTGGCAACAGACGGTGTCAATCCGCATGGAGAGATGAGATCCGTTTACTCGATGTGGCCTATTTTTTTTATAAATAATAAACTTCCTCCATGGATGTCAATAAAGAGGGAGCACATTATGTTGGCAATGATTGTTCCAGGTATCTTATTATTTTATAGTTATCCACATGTAATTATAAGTCTTGGAGTGAAATGGCCACAATAATTATCTGATGTTGTTATTAATTCAACTAGGTAAGTACCAAGTGAAAGATATGAATGTATATATTGCACCTCTTATCGATGAGTTGTTGTTGTTATGGAATGGTTTCACTATGTATGACATCTCTAAACCAATTGGACAAAGATAATTTCAATTTCGTGCAATGATTGTGTGGACAATTCATGATGCTCCAGGGTTGACACATTTATATGGTATGTTATGGTGAATTCTAGTTGTACACGATAATTCAAATTCTAAAAATATACATATTAAATCTAATTGTATCGTTATCTTGTAGGTCTTCAAACAAAGGAAAAATTTGCATGTCCAATGTGTGGTCCAAAGATGAAATCTCATCATTTCAAAAGTTTAAGAAAGCAGGTGTTTGATGAGTATAGGAACTTCCTCCCCAGAAATCATAAGTATCGAAGTGCAGAAAGATATCTTTTCAATGGGAAAGAAGAGACTACATCAAAGCCTCGAAGAATAACAGCTCACTTATGGTAGTTAGAATATAATATAATTCAAGGTAATATCATTCCACCTAATGGTCGATGTTTGAAAATTATATATTTTGATTATGTTTTGTTGGCTAATTATGTAGTTGATGATCTTGAAGGTCGTGAAGGCATCACCGACCAACTTCCAAAGGGACTAAAATGTTATCCCAGAGAATTTAGTAGGCTGCCCTACTATGAGAAGCTACAAATTATGCACTTGTTTGATACTATGCATATTGGAAAGAATGTAACAGAGACACTATGAAAAATATTGGATGGAAGGCGTGACAAAGAAAAACTTGGAAAAATTTGTAGTGACATTCATGATTCCAATCATGCAATGAAAAATATCATTGAATCAAATAGCAATGGAGACCAGATTAATGCAAGTGCTCTTCCTTGGTTATTAACAAAGCAACAAAGTAATGCCATAAAAGAAGTTATATGAAAAATTTGATTTCCTACAGGATTTGCTCCGGATATAAGCAATCTTGTATCAAAGAAAAATGATTTTGGGTCAGGGATGAAAACACATGATTAGCATTCCTTTATCAAGGTAAGTCATAGTCTTTTGTATTTACAATATATTTGTGTAACTGCATTCAATTTTTATTGTATGAAATGATCAGTTGACAATTGTTGCAGTATTTTTTACCCCTATCTCTCCTAGAGAACTTCGACGATAATATCAAACAAGTGATATATGATCTTGGAAAATACATGAGGTAAGCAGTGATATTTGTTCAATATATCAAACAAGTAATAAATTGTAAAGTCTCTTATTTATATATTTATGTGTCTTGAATCCCTTATAGGTGGTTGTCATCTAAAGAAATCCATAAAGAAGATATAAAATATTGGAAGAAAAGAATTTGTTGACTAATGTGTGAAATACAAAAGTGTTTCAACTTTTTTCAATGCACAAGAACACTACCTCATACACCAAGTTGAGGAGATTGAATTGTGTGGACCTGCACATGCTAGGTCAATGTGGATGGTTGAGAGACACTTAAAATTTTTGAAGGGTTTGGTACGAAAAAGAGCACGTCTTGACGGTTCTATGGTTGAGGGATATATGGTATACTAGATGATGGTGTACGTTACTCAATATCTTTCTAATCTTGCAGCAAAGACCCATATAGATTGCATTTGGGATCTCGACTCCATTAAAAAATTTGAAAGGGAGTACTTGGTGGGCAATGGTAGATTTAGGAAACTGAAAGGTAATAAATTATGAAATGTTATTGTAGTTAATTAATTTTTAATCTTCAAAATAAATCTATTGTAATCATCTATTTAATTTTGTACATTTGCTAAAGAGTGGGATGTAATACATTTGTTTATTGCAAACAATCAAGATTGGATGACGGTATGGATTGAACGATGTCAACATGATGGTCATAGATTAACATGGGAATCTGTGTCTTCATTGGTTATACAAGTTCATCGTAATGGAGATCTCAATGTTACACAAAAGGAAATAGATTTAGCATATGGTTTAAGAGATCACCAGGTACATGATGATGCTGATGGTGATGACGATGACAATGAAGATGGTGGTGGTGATGATGTCATCAATGATGATGATCTTGATGATGAGATGGATGAAGAAGAATATCAATGACATGAATGAAATGTATAATTATGTCAGATGTTTGACATGTTCTAACGATTGTTTTATATGTACTACTCTTATTCACCTTGTTTTATATGTCCTACTTATATCTTTGATCTTTTGTTAAGAGAAATTTCATTCTAAAAGAGTGTATTTAATCTCTATATGCTTAAACAACCTCACTAGTTAAGATTGTTCTCATTTGCAGTGGGCATGACAAGAATCAAATCACTTGAAAGACACTAGTATTTAGACATGCACAAATTAGTGACGTGATTAAGCAAATTACCTTTCTAGAAAGATGTCTTCCCATTTGAGATTTTTTCTACATTATTATGTTACTTTTTATTGCAATTATAATTAGTTCCTTGGTTCCTTAGTAATTTATTTTTATTGCATGGTTTTCTTTGGTTTGTCATTTTGTTTTGAGTGTCTAGTGATTTAAACCAAAGACTTCGACTTAGCCAAAAAATGTGCAAGTCTACATTAGTATGTTTTTTTTTATTGTAATTATAATTAGTATGAATGAACAAAATAATGACAATGCAATATTTGTGATAATGCAATATTTGTTGAAATAGCATCGATGACTTCAGTCAATATGCCTATGTGCCAATGTGGTGTTGGCCCATGCATGTTGAAGATGTCACACACAACAAGCAATCCTGGGCGTCAATTTTGGGTTTGCCAAAATAGGAAAAAGGTCTGGATATGTAATTATATTTTATGTTTAAAAATAATGTGACAACTAATCATTTTATGAAGAATTGATGTACATTTGGTATTGCAGGGAAATAGTGGATGTCAATACTTTTGGTGGGTCGATGAAACCACATTTACATCTACCCCATCTACATCTATACCTGATGTAGGAAATGAGTGCAACTTGTGCAAGGCTCGAGAGGTAGCTAGTGCTGCCAAGATTGCTTCAATGGAAAAAGCATAAATCATATTTCTGTGATGCCTTCTTTGTGTAGTTTGTGCACTACTTTGTTGGGACCATATGCGTAAATGTGGTTAATAGAGGGCTATTGTAGATACTGAATTTTTTTAAAATTTCTAGTAGATACACATAAAGAACATGCACATAAACATGACAAATGAGAAACATAAATGTAGATATCACAATAGCTGAGAAACATAAATGTAGGCATCATGGTCACAATTTTTTGGAGACAACATAATTGAATGGTATACCTGGACGATGCAACATAACTATCACTCCTCCGGTTCCAAGTTGACACTGCGGGATCCAAAATCTATAGATAAGGAATAAATTTAGAGAGCGAAGGAGGGTCGTAATGACCAAAATAATACAGGGTCCCTATATTATTTCATTCATTATGGCTCTCCTCCTTCGCTCTCTAAATTTGTTCTTGATCTATATGGGTTTTGTTTCCTGCAATGTCGACTTGGAACTGGAGGAGTAGTGTTGTGTTGCATCATCTGGGTATACCACTCAATTATGTTGTGTTTCCAAAAAAATGTGATCATGATGCCTACATTTATGTTTCTCAACTATTGTGTCCCAGGACCCTTTATGACCCTTTATGATCCCTAATAATACATCTTAGAGTTCTTAAAATGTCGTAAAGGTTCATAAGAGGCTCTTAGGAGGGGTTAGATGAGCTTCCACATTCACGTGGTTGGCCATGTTAAGTAAAGAATGTTAAACTATTCTTGAAACAAAGAGAAGCTCAAAATTTAAGATCTCAATCCATGTACGACAAATATATGTCTCTCAGTAATCTATTTTTCTCAGCTTGGTTCACCAAGAAGAAGACTTCTTCTGAGTCATCATGGACACCATAGTGATCTACGAATCTCCAATGTGCAAGCTCTACAAGTCTCTCTCTCGACATCACATCTAACTCATTCAAAACTATGGAAAAAATGGTAGACAATCCCAATGATCCATCACAACCCGATCTCAACAACAACGCAAAGAGTAGCTCAATTTTGTCTTCAAGCCGATCAATGCACAATCTAATCAAACTCCAAGTTAAGTCACTGCTACACTCCATAGGAACAAAGCACATCCAATTTGGACCAAAGAATTCAAGAAGTCACTTGAATCATATCCGAATGCAATCACATCTGCATATATCCCACGAACACATCAGGAAGAATGCATCTCTGATCACCACACTAGCTTCTTGTGTTGGAGCAATCACTGTCACAAATCTTGATTCAGTCGGATCCATTCCAAATCCAAGTCTCTAGACTACTCGACTCAATAATCCATGAGCCGCTACCGAATCTACTGCAAAGTCATCTCCGAATGACATAACCAAATCACGAGCAGGAATAAAAGACCTTGACTCACCAAACCACCTTGCAAGTTGATCAAGATTCGAAAGTAATGCAACCAACTCAAACCAGATTTGCAACCAGCTCGAACCAAATCTACAAGAACACCATTTTGAATCGATACCAACTCGATCGACAAATATATATATATATATATATATATATATATATATTTAAATACTAATTTTCATCACAACTATGATGACCAAACAAAAGCGATGACTATCTATCGAAAACATTCGACAGCCAGTTGTTGCATGTACAACATCACTGTCGGCAAAAACTACAAATGATGGATATTTATCGTAAACTTCCAACGAGTATCTGTCACATGTACAACATCATTGTCGTTAAAAACTACAAATGATGGCTATTCATCGTAAACTTTCAATAGGTATCTATCGCATGAACAACTTCTCCGTCGATAAACAAACTACAAATGACGGGTACCCATCAGAAGATTTTGACGGGTAGCTATCATTTGTAGTTGTTTGCAATGAATGGGAGTCACAATTGTGATGTCCACAAATATGCTCGATGGTATGTTTTCCATGTTGGCACCCCCTTTTTGTGACGACCATAGTCATCGTAATTACAACGCCCATTGTAACCATCATTTTTTTTACAACAAAACTGCAACGGTGGGTGGTGTCTCTTAATCGACGGTATACTGTCAAAATTTTGACGGTCTTCCATTGGAAAAAGGTCTCAAATGTATTAGTTTTGGTGGTAGTAATTAATTGTCCTAGCTAATCAATCAGAGTATCCTTCTCATCATACACCACATCTGGTACTAGATCAATAAATATATCTTTGGCTTTCACTATGATTTATCCCTCTTACTTCATCTTTTCCTTCTTGGATTTGTTCTTGATCACCATTACAAAATTGATCATATCCTCTAGGCTCATGATGCTTAAGTCTACTTGCCCCTTGACTAGTAAGTCATCCTCAACAACACTCATCTTTGACAATGAAGAAGGTGTTGCATTTTCTTATTCTTTCTTTGTAATTAATTCCTCTTGTTTCTTTTGGACATCATTATCTCTATCCTCCTTTTCTTCGTGATCTTCTCGCTGATCATCTGTAGGAACATTGATTTGTTCACTATCGGTCACAACTTTACTGGTAACCAAGTTTACTGGATCATATTCTTTTTTCTCTTTAAGAATATCCAGATGCTCTTCAAATTCATATTGTTCTTGTATTTCTATGGGCTTATCATGTATTTCCATAGCATAAATTTCATCAACAATATTCATCTTATCTCTAAGTTATTCAAGTGTGACCTTCACACCATCAATAGTAAAAACTTCATCTATTTGAGTAACCACTGGATCATTTTCTTGTTATTTTACTGGTTCCTCTTCATGTTATTCATCCTTTCCATCTTGAATCAAACCTAAGTGTTTCATCAAAATCTCTTATGTCTCATCTTGAATTCCAAGAGACTCACCACATAATAATCTTGTTAGTCTCTTCTTAGTCTTGACGAATGGTCTAGTCTCTGAAAGTATCTTTTTCATTTCCTCTTCAAATATTTATAGTTGAAGTTGCAGTAGAGTATACTAAATTAATTCTCTATCTTGTTTAATGGAAATATGCCATCTAGCATCAAGTTTTTTTATACAAGGAGGAGGGTATCTATCCTTGTCACTCCATCAAAGTTAGATTAAACTTGTTAGATGAATAATGTAAACTACAACATCTTCAATTAGTTCTTGTTCCTTTTTTCCAAACTTATCATAATACTTGTTAACTCCAACAAGTGTACGCTACTTTCTTACTTCATTGATAATCTTATCAACAAAAAAAAGCAATTTAAAATCTAACTCAGGCTTAGCTAACTTAGTGGTGGGAGAACCTACCACCTTAGATTTCCTACCTTTAGATTTGAGCTATTTTTTCTCCTTCTCTGATTTACTCTCCTCACTTTCATCATTAGTGGCAACTTTATCTCTCTTTTATTTCTCCTTCTTTCTTTTGCCTGCAACAACTTGAGATTTGGTCACTTCTTTCACTAGTGCAATAGGCTTGGCAACCTTGGTTGATTTCTTTGCATGAATTCCCAATGGACCTATTGATTTATGTTCTTTCTCCTTTTCCCTGTAGCACTTATTATTTTACTACCAGTTGGGAAAGTACTAACTGCACCTGCTACTTCAACATCATCATACTTCTCAGCACTTGATGTGATGGCCAGCTTAGCAACATGCTTGGCTCTAGCCTTCTTAATTTGTTCCTTTGTAAAGCCTTTCTGGATCATAAACTATTCCACTTCTTTTCTCACTTTCTTCTCAATGACTGGTTTCATCAATTCATTATGTACTTCTAATGAATTCTCTTGAAATGTCCCAAATCTTGGAGTCTTGGGATCTACCAGTTGAGCTAACAGGTTTTCTACATATATTGTCAAAATATCTCCTTCTACTTCATATCCCATAGGCATCACCCATCAGGTCCTTGGCTCAACTGCTTCTATTCTACAAGTATCGGTATCAACCATAAAATAAATAGTATCCTTATTTTTTTATACAATCTCTGAAGGTAGCCTTTCTTTCTCATGCATATTATTTTGCAATTCTTTGAAATAACCCCAAATCTTGCTAGTAAATTCACTTCCTAAGATTCTGATCATGTTTCTTATCTGTATAAATGCTAGGGTACCCACTATCCATGCAACATCACCGATACCAGGGAACATATTTTGAAAATAGAAGAATAGACACCTAACCATACTTAAATTTATGTCTATTATCCTTCGTGATCTTCTCTAGATTCAACATAATTTTTTCTCTCATTACCTCAGCCAGATCATATTCAACATTCTCTTTAATCATTTTATATGTTGCATGAATAGCACCACCAAGTATGCTATTCAACCAACTGGAATGGTAGATCTTGTAGACTAATTACTTCTTCTTTGGGTATGGTATTAAGAACAATTACTTCACTGATTGAACATAAATTGGTAATAGTGTGTATGCTTTCTTTGTTATTTTATGTGATCGGTCAAGCCATGTAAACTGATCATGGATTCGTCTCAGGATGTATCTAATTTGATCTTCTTCAAAATCATTAGGGTAACTGACTGCATGATGGAAACCTTTGTCTTCTATGTGTTTATGCTCATCTTTTAGTACTAACCTGTCATCACTCAACTTTGTGTACTGTTCATAGATTACTCCTGATCCTAGATCTTCCAAATTGTAATGTATGAATTCCCTAACATCCTCAATATGTAGAACACCATAGGGCACACTAGTTAGGGCACCCGCTGGTTTATTTTCTATCAATTTAAATGGATGTCTTTTGAACTCTAGTCTAGGTATCTCAGTTATATCAATCAAATTAGGAGTAGTTATTCTATCCTCCAATCACAAGAGCATATAATAGATAAATACCTCAAAATTTTTGCAACTAGGGCTCTTGCTGAAAGCACAACAACAACCATGACACCTGATCAGTTTTCTCCACAAAAAATATATCCTTATCACTTAGATCTCAACAAATGGCTCAAACAACACTCCTTTTGCTCCACAATACCCTCAAAATATGCAAGGTGAATAATGAAGTCTAAAATATCCTTTTTTATCTACCTTGGCTTACATGCATTAAATGCACTTACCGATAGAACATACCTTTTCACCAATTGACCCAAAAATTTATTATTGATGATCAAAACATCATGCAATCCAAAAAAACTTTACAATATTCTCCAAGAGACTTTATTGCATCTTAAAATGTTGATATATCTTACTGCACACCTATGGAGGAGGATCAAAGATGGATTCAACAATACTAGATACCTCTAATCCATATGAAGGCTTAGTTTGATGAATAATTCTCCACACTCGATGGAGATGCAAATTCCTCTGATGATTTACTGTCTTCCTTCTTCTTCCAAATATTATTCATCTCTTTCCTGGTCTCTTCTACATTTACAATCTGCTTCCCTTTCCAATTGCTTGACTAGTTTACCGATTGGTTCCTTGACCTATAATCCATTGCTAGATGTCCAATATTGTGACAATGAAAACATGCCATGCTATTTGATCTCTACCATCCAGCATTACTTCTATTTTTCCTCATCCTGCAATTCATAGCCACGTGTCCATAATTATCACGAATTAAGCATATGACATTGAATTGCCTTTCCCTTTGGTAAGAGCTTTCCTGGTTTATAGGTGGCCTCAAATTATTCACTCTTGACTTGAATTCATCAGCTTTGGGGCCATATTTTCTGCATTTATAACAATATCCATCAAAGCTACTATATCTACTACTAAATCTAGATATACAATCATATACAGTGTATCCATACTTATTGTGATTATTGCAATACCCATCAAAAGTGTTAGGCCTATTAACCAACCTACTTCTACAAACATTAGCACTATGACCCACTTGATGACAATTGAAACATACATGCTTGAAAGATTTCTTACCAGAAGTCCTTTGTGTTACCTTCGGTGGAGACTTTCCTTCTTGCTTGATCTCCTTAGATCTAGAAGATTCACCAACTTCAAAAGTAGTTTGACCGATATAGCCTAGACCGATTGGCTACTTACTTATTCTTTTATTTTTGAGTCACTCTTCATTTCTTGTAGAAATTCCATTGTATTTCTTCAGTAGATCATTTGCATTCTTTAGATCTCCTTTCACTTTCTCATTCGCATTTCTCAGACTCTCATTCTCTCTTCCTAAATTCTCATTATTCATTATCACATTGTTGAGCTCTCCTCTTAGGTCTTCCAATTCCTCTTTAGTCTCATGAAGATGTGCATGCAAGGTTCCTACCTCTTGCTTTAACTTAAAAATTTCATGCTCCTTATCCTTCAAGGCTTGGTCCTTATCTTTTAGGGTATCTTTAGAAACTCTCCCCACTTCCATCTCTTCACACATTCTAATGGATTGGGATTCAATCTCTCTTTTAAGATTCTTTTTGTCTTTGTACAATTTTTCATTTTCCTTACCCATGGCCTCTAGGGCTTCTTCAAATTCCTAAGATCCACTCTGTTTAGATAATTTCTCATTATATCCTTGAGTCTCATTTAGTGGTTCAACAAGTTCTTGTGTCTTGGTCAGTGATTGCTTCAATTGATCTTTCAATTCTTTGATAACCCTTTTAGCTTCATCAAGTTGTCTCTTATATCTCAAACCATCCATATTTTCCTTAAGGATATTTCTCAAGCTGTTAGGATTCTTAAAGGGTATAAGGATCTGATACCAATTGTTAGTATAATAAGGCACTGAGAGGGGGGTGTGAATCAATGTAATCACAAATTTGATACTTTTAACAATTAACTTCCACAATAACTAACATACAAATGCTAATGTAACAATGAGGCATAACAAGTAGAAATACATGGGCATATTTTTAGAGAGTAAATATGAAGTTTTTTGTATATTTGAATAATTTAAAGTAATAGTTGAATTGTAGACTAGAAGGAAAATAAAATGTTTGAGGACTAATAATGGCAGTGAATTTTTCTCTAATAATTTTGATAGTTTTTTATTTTGTGGCATTCATAGATAGAAGAAAAGTATGTATTCTCTACAGTAGAATGGAGTTACTCAAAGAATGCATAGGGAATTTATGGATAAGGTTAGGAGTATACTAAGTGGTGATGGCTTAGAACATTAATTTTATGTTAAATATTTCATCACTACTTGATACCAATTAATAGGTCTCCTACATTATCTCTTGTTGATAAAATGCCTATGGAGGTGTAGTCGGATCACAAGTCTTCATCGAGCCATCTTTGAGTTTTTGGTTGTGGGGCATATGCATATGTGCCAAAGGAGAAACAAAAAAAGTTGGAGAAAAAGGCTATAAAATATATCTTCATAGGATACAATTATGGTGTGAAGGGATATAAGCTTTGCGACACTATTTCATAAAAGGTAATACATAGTAGAAGTGTTATTTTTAGAGAAACTGGGCCTCTTGTTACATTGTAGCCTAAAAAACTAAAAAGGAAGATGTGATTCAACCAACTTCTACACTTGAGAAAGTTAAATCGAGAACCCTGGATGAAAAGAAAGTTGAGAAGAGCTCATGTAGCTTTAATATTTGGAAGAGGAGAAAGAATTTACAACTCAACTTTTTGAAGCCTATAAGGCATATGTAATCACTTAAAATGTATTCACCTAATGATTGAAGATCATTTTCACTTTAAGTACTAACATGGGTAAAGCTGGATATGTACAATAGGAATATGGTATGAACAATACACAATCTTAGAAAATTAGGATGGATGAAGAAAGGTATCTTTGAAAAAGAATGGCATGTAATATCTTGTATCATTGCTTGTAGGATGAAAATATGTTGCTTTTAAATGGGTGTTTAAGAAAAAGATTGGTTAAGATGAAGGTATTGACAAGTATAAAGAAAGGTTGGTTGCAAAAGGCTACTCTTAGGTTGAGGGTTTTGATTATGGTGAGATATTTTCTCTTGCTACAAAAATGACATCCATTAGATTTTTGTCTTTCTATCATTGTTTCTTATGATTTACAGGTTGAGTGAATGCATATGAAAATTATCATCCTAATGGTAATTTGGAGGAGAATATTTGCATGACACAACTCGAGAACTACATGGGAAATGGTAAAATAAATTTAGTTTGTAAATTGAATAGATCTCTGGATGGCCTCAAACAAATTCCTAGGATGTGGTACCATAAATTAGATACATATGATTTGAGTTAGGTATTTGAGAATTCTAAATCATATCACTGTAATTATTATAAATTGGATGGTGGTAATTTCCTTTATATTGCACTATAGGTTAATGATATGTTATTCATTTGTAACTTAGGGAAAGGTATTATTTTAGAACTTAAGTCTCAACTTGATATTAAATTTGAAATGAAGGATATTAGTGCAACCAAACACATTCTTGGGATGGAAATTAGAAGAGACAAAGCGAATGGAAATTTATGGCTTGGTGAATGTATGTAAACTCATTTTTACAAAGGTTCAACATGAAGGATTAGAGACCATTATGTGTTCCTTTTATAGTTATAAAAAATTATCTATTTTTTATTATCCTACATCCCCATTAGAGATGGAAGCCATGAGCATAGTAACTTACTGAATTATAGTTGGAAGTTTGATGGATGCTATAGTCTATATTAGAATAGACATTTCCCAAGAAATGAGACTTCTTTCCAGATATATGTCTTGTCCTAGTAGAGTAAAGTGGGATGCAGTTAAAAGATACATCAGATGTTTGAAGGGCACCTTAGACTATTCTTTTTGTTATACAATTAATTTGATAGGAGATAAGATTTCTCAAAATATTCATGGATATGAAGATTGAAAATGGATATGTGATATTAATAGAAAAAGATCCATCGGTGCTTATTTTTTTATTTGTTGGTGCCATAAGTTAGATAAGTAATAGACAAGTTGTTGATTTGTCCACTACTAAAGAAAAGTATATGGTGTGTGTGTGAATTTTGTACCTAGCTGTAGACACAACACTTCAGTAAAACATTAGAGGTTAGTTGAAATCAAAATCGTGCAAGTAATTGAAAACTAAACTAACCAGGCGATTTACTACCTTCTAGTAGATGCGAGTATGTATTCTCAGATTGGACCGAGATCAGTGACCTTGATGACCCCTAAATGAAGGATTTGAATGCAGAATCTAGATATGAATTAGATGAAAATTAATCTATATTTTTGGGTTTTCTATGCAATAAGAATGAGAAATCTGATATGAATCTATTCTATATGAAAATTGATCTAACAATGATATGAAATAAAACTAAAATGAATTGAAAACAAGATTGATCTCACAAAAATTGTTGATTCGCAAGAAGCTTCAATTCTTCAGATACCAATTCGCCAGCATAACTTTGCAAATTCGGAGATATAAGATTGAAGAGCTGAGCCTTGGTTTTATAGAAATCCAGGGCTTTGGGGATGCATGGAAAAAGCCATAAATCACTCAAATAAACTCAGGTTGATTTTTTAGTTATCAAAGAATAAAAGATAATTAATTCACAATAAATCATGCAAAAACATGCAAAAAATAGCTTTTTAACTCAAATCAGAGTTGAGTTTATTTTTAAAACAACTTGAATTGATTTTCTGATTTCAAGTTTAACTACTTTTTGAATGTGCATAATAATTATGAATTAAATAAATAAACAAAGTGATTTATTTCCAACTTAACTGATTTTAAAAATAAAACAATTGATTTATTGGTTAATCAATTATTAAAATCAAACTTTTATTCCAAAATAATATCATTAAATATGACAACTTGCTTTAATTGATTAAATAAGAATTTAATCAATTAATGATAGGAATTTTGATTTATTGTCAAATTTAAATAATAATAATTAGGAATAAATATAATTAAATTCAATTAAATAATTAAGTGGCAGTATTAAATCTAATTAATTAAATATTCAAAATATTCAATTAATCAAACTTTAGGATAAATAGGATTTATCACCAAATAACTATTAAATTAAAGATAATTATGATGATTAGGAATATTACTAGGAATATTCCCCCGATGCAGAATTTAGGATAATCAATTAGGATTTGATGATGTTTAGATGTGCCTTAGGTTAGGACTTTGATGTCGATTTCGTTAGATATGTAGATGTAGGAGGTTAATGAACCTATAGAACTACATCACCAAAAGCACATTTCTTAGGCCCTCTCATCCCACTAGTTCTACAGCAGGCAGATCTTCCAGTTCTCACAGATGGACTAGGGGAGAGAGCGGTACATTAGGTGGAGTTGGTTCAGTAGATGAGGTACTAGCAACTGAGTAGGTGGTAGGTGGTGGTGTGGACTTCACAGAGGGGGATGCTGGTTTTGATTTAGGTGTTGAGGTTAGACATCATAAGGTGCAGAGAGCAGATACTACTGAGCAGGCTCCCCCAGATACTGAGATGCCAGACGTTGATCCTACTACTCCTCCTACTCCACAGGACACTATCAGATGAATTAGTACACAGGTGAGGGACCTGAAGGTGCACATTGCTTGATGGGAGGAGCAATACATAGAGGCAGATAGACAGCGGACTGAGCTACGTACTAAGGTACAGAGGTTGCGGGTAGAGGTGATTCATCAAACCTCACAAGCAGCTTACTATGTGTCCACATATTATACAATTGTTCCTTCTGCACAAAGAGTTCCCTCCTATTCACAGTACATGATGGCATCTGAGGGAACTAGAGTACCTAGAGCAGAGGCAGTACCAAATGCACCACCTCCTCCTCCACCAGATGTAGAGGATCATGCTGATAGCTGATTTGTTTTGATACATTATGATATATTGTACTCTTTTTTCTCATTGATATACTATTCTGATTCTGATAGATCAGCCGAGCTCATTCTTTTGTAGACTATGCTAGTAGTGCACCCCTGACTAGTTCGAGATTTTTGATATATATGAGATCGATATTTTGGTTGTGACTTCATTTGTACTTGTCATGTTTTGATTTATGATGATATCATGTGATGCTTATGCTACGAGTAGAGTAGAATGTATGTATGGATATATGCAATGCAATGATTTCTTTCATATGTATGGATGTTATGCAAATGTATTTGATTATGGAAATATGTATGTATGATTTATGCTTATGCACATGGATGCATTGTAATGCAACAAATGATTATGATATGTAAATGCAACGATACACATGATATGTTTTGTAGGTATTGATGAAGACAAGTACTCAGTCTTATGTCAAAAGGATGTTTAACCCAGGAGGATAACTGCTTGCGATTCGATTAAAGAGACCTTCGAGTTAGGTTTCAGCTCTTGTTAGTTTTGAAGAGATATTTGAAGAATTGTTTAAGCATTGAAGTTTGTTTAACCATTGTGAGATCATGCAAAATGCAAAGAAACATGCAATATGAAATGCAACCTAAGACCTAAGACCTAGTCACTGATCATGTGTCGGTCATTCTCATCATTGAATTTTTAGGTAATCGGATAAATCAATACAATGCCCACTAGTTATGAAACCATAGACATATGAATATTGATTTGTATGTGCAGGAATCAATACAACATCCACTGATTAGGAAACCATGGATATATGAATATTGATTTTATTTTTGAAATGTCGGATTAGATATAAGCACCAAGGCACAAACACCAGGATGACCTGAATATCATGTCCATTTTGATATAGCAATTTGTATAAGCATCAAAACATAAATGTCATGATGACCTAAATATGCCTTGCATTACAAACACATCAAATGGTCAAGAGATCATTCTAAATCCAATGTGAATTACCCATAGTGACCCTTTATCGTTCACATCCTTAGGTAAGATCATGTTTCACAATAGGAGAAAGAACTCACTCAAAAAGACAATAGTTAGATCAAACTTCCCTAAATTTTTTGGGTATCAATGGTCGAGGTACGCATGGCCATCCAATTCGAGATAGAGGCTCTTACAGATGGACACCATTTCAATCCAGAATTTCCAAAGTTGTTAGATTTTCACATACAAGTAGAAGACAAAGAAAAGATAATGCCCCCAGTCATCACTCTCTAAATCCTGTAAAGGACATCATTGAAGAGCACGAAAGGACATAATATGCAAAAATCTCAATGTCAATCAGTAAGCATACAAGGAGATAAAAGCATGTAAAAAGCATAAATTGTTTTCAGTTTGTGTTGATGTTTGATTGTGTTGTTGTAGATGCAAAATCCTTTCTAGAGAGAAGACTGACTGACTGACTTGGATGAAGCTTCAAAGGAATCTGACTAGATATGATACGTCTAAGATACATTGGAGGCCATAGGATATGACTTTGATTGCCCCCAAGTTTTAACATTGATAGGATATTGACGCTTGAGCTAATTGGTGTACAGACCGACTTATTGAAAATAGGAATGTAGAAACAAATCGAGAGATATGTACAAACTAAAGCAAGACTGAAAGCTGGGAAAGACCAAGATTGCACTGATAGATGGAGCATTTTTGAAACAAGTGGTGCCTGTTTGCCGGGTTTTCACCATCTTGGTAGAGATTCTATTTTTGCTACCAAGGCGCCTGTTTCCAGGTTTTCACCAAGGCCCTTTTTCTTTTTCTCATTTTTTTGTATATTTCATTTTTTCCATTTTTTTTGTACTTCTGATTTTTCAATTTTTTTTTACTTTTTTTTTTTTTTTGTGAATCATCAAGGCACCTATTGCTAGGTTTTCACCAAGATGTTCATTTTTTTCAGGACTTTTTCCAATTTTAAAGATTTTTTTAGGACATTTTACCATACACTGAATGCCTTAGGCATAGAATTTCTTCAGATGGAGAACGTTGATTGGTTCTCGGAGTCATTCTCCTTTAGTCATTGAGAGTTGATAGGCTCCAGAGCCAAAAGTAGCAATGATAACAAAGGGTCCCAACCAGTTGGGTTCAAACTTCCCCTTGCGTTCTCGATGTGATTGATTTTTATGATTCTCTCTCAAGACTAGATCGCCAACCTAAAATTCTCTATGTCTGACTTTCTTGTTGTAGCCTCTAGACATTCTCTTCTGATATACTCTGAGATGATCATACGCTGCTTGTCTGCGCTCATCTAGTAGTTCAAGTTCTTGCAACCTAGACACTCTGCAGTCATCATCAGTTATGAGACCATGCATTCTGATTCTTAGTGATGGGATTTCAACCTCAATAGGCAGTACCACTTCAGACCCATAAACTAAAGCAAAAGGTGTAGCCCCAATGGGCATTCTGATACTTGTTCTGTAGGCCCAGAGAGCTGGATTGATCATGAGATGCTAGTCTCTTCTTGTTTTGTTAACTGTACGATGCAAGATTTTCAATAGATTCTTGTTAGAAGCCTCAGCTTGTCCATTCCCTTGAGGATAGTAGATAGATGACCAATGTTGTGTAATCTTGAATTTAGCACATAAATCATCTAGATCTTTGTTCTTAAATTGTCCACCATTATCTATGATTATGGAATGAGGTATCCCATATCTGCATATGATATAGTTCAATATGAACATAGATATTTGCTTTCCAGTTGCTTGTGTCAAAGGGACTGCTTCTACCCATTTTGTAAAATAATCTATAGCTGTGATTATATGGGTATGTCCATTAGAAGAATGAGGATGTATAGCTCCTATAAGATCAAATGCCCATTGGTGAAAAGGCCATTGTGTAGTAAAGGGAATTAGATCTCTCCTTGGAGCATGAATTAAGTTTCCATGCACTTGGCATTTTTTACAATTCTTAGCAAACTTGATAGATTATTTCTCCATTTCAGGCCAATAGTACCCAGCCCTAATAAGTTTTTGAGCTAGTGTTAAACCGTTCGAGTGTGACCCAAAAATACCATCATCGACTTCCTCTAATGCACATTGAGACTCTTCCCATTCTAAACATCTAAGTAGTGTACCATCTAGACCTCATTTGTACAGATCATGACCAATGATGGCATATCGGGAGGCATTGCAAATAAGGTATCTCTTTTCATGGCAGTTGAAGGTATCAAGAATGATTTGGTCTTGGAGATAGGAGAATAGGTTTTGTATCGGGATGAGTCATGACCAACAATAGTGTAGATCATGTGGGTTTCAGGGGAATCATATGCAGGATAAAATAGTGCTTCCACAAGGAACTCATAGCATAGCTCATGTTCAAGGTGTTGTAATAAAGTAGATAATGTTGCCATGGCATCAGCAGCCTTGTTCTCTGTTCTAGGAATTTGCTCAAATATGATAGATAGGAAATACTTCTTTAGATCATCTATCATTCTCTTGTAAGGAATGAGCTTTTCATCTTTAGTTTGGTAAACATCATTGACTTGATGGATAACAAGTTGAGAGTCTCCATGAATGTGTAGCTCTATTACTCTCCATTCAATTGTTATTTTCATGCTATTCAAAAGGGCTTCATATTCTGAAATATTGTTTGTGCAAGGGAACTTTAATCTAAATGCTTTTGAGATTGAGTATCCTTGAGGAGTTATGAACAATATGCCTGCTTTTGATCCATTCTGTGTATAGGAGCCATCAAAGAATAATTGCCATTCTCTAGAAGAAAGAGTCATGACAGAGGAATCAAGAAATTCCATTTGCATTGGTGTATCATCAATCATAGGTGCATCTACTAATTGATCAGCAATAACCTATCCTTTAATAGCTTTTCTTTCCACATATTCAATATCAAATTCACTTAAGAGCATGACCCATTTAGATAATCTACCTATGAGGGCAGCTTTGCTTATTAGGTACTTGAGTGGATCAATCTTAGCTACCAATTGTGTGGTATGAGCTAACATGTAGTGTCTCAGTTTCTGTGATGCAAAGATCACAACTAGACAAGCTTTCTCAATCATTGAATAGTTCTTCTCATATGCAACCAATGTCCTACTGATATAGTATATAGCTCTTTCCTTTTTGTTCTCATCATGTTGTGCAAGCAATGCCCCCAGTGATGTATCTGTAGTGGAGACATATAAGATCAATGGCTTCCCATGAATAGGAGGCATCAAAATAGGAGGGTTTGATAGATATTGTTTGATATGGTCAAAGTTCTTCTCACATACTTCATTCCATGCAAAGGTCACACCTTTATGTAATGTTTTTGTAAAAGGTTGTGATATATCTGCCAGCTGTGATATGAATCTTCTTATAGATTGAACTCTTCCTTGCAATGTCCTCATTTGACTAACATTCTTTGGAGGTTGCATTTCCATTATAGCCTTCACTTTAGCTGGATCAACTTCAATACCCTTCTTTGAGACTATGTATCCTAAGAGCTTTCCAAAAGTGACACCAAATGCATCATGTCATGAAAAATAGATGTCATGGCTCTTTGATATGTAGCACCAACATTTTTAAGCCCAAATGGCATGACATTCCAACAGAAGGTGCCCCATGCACATGTGAAAGCAGTTTTCTCTTGATCCTCTGGAGCAATTTTTATTTGATTATATCCAGAAAAACCATCCATTAAAGAATACATCTCAAAGCCCGCAGTCATGTCCACTATCATATCAATGTTAGGTAATGGAAAATCATCCTTAGGGCATGCTCTGTTTACATCTCTAAAGTCTGTGCATACTCTGATTGATTTATCTAGTTTTGAAATAGGTACAATATTAGAGATCCACTCTGCATAGTCAATAACTCGGATGAATCTGGCTTTTAGGAGCTTCTCTAATTCAGATTTTACCAATAGTGCAACATGTGGATGCATCTTTCTCAATTTTTTCTTGACAGGTTTGACATTTGGAGCTATAGATAAATGATACATTATAAGATTAGGATCCAACCCTGGCATATCTGAATATTTCCATGCAAAGTTGATCTTCTTCTTTGTTAGGAATGTTGTAAATTTTTGCTTCTCTTCTTCTGATAAAGATTGTGCTACATGAATCAACTGTGGCTCTTCTGTTGTTCCCAAGTTGATGGATTGAGTGGGCTCAATTAGAACTAGAGATCTATCCTACAAATGACTCAGAAGGACATCAAATATCTCATCCTTAGGCACCTCAAAGAGATTTTCACCTTCGGATACATCTTTTACTTTTACTTTTGTAGGTCTGAGACTGCCATAAAGTGGTTTTCACCCTCAGAACTCGTTTTCTTTTTATTCTTATTCTTATTTTTTTGACTAAGATACTTGATGTCCGACTCCGTCATGGTAATGCTCGGTTCACTGATGGAAGTACTCATAGGCTCAACTGCATTGAGGTAGCAAGAAAGGGCATATTCATTCAGGAAGGTATAAATACCATGGCTCAGATTTGTGGAGGTTTGATCAATAAGGTCTGGATATTGGATAGTCAAAGCGGGGAAAGATTGGGAGATAGTGTTTATGGATATGGATTTGTCATCATTGGTCCTAACCCAACGCTCAAGTTCAAGAGTGATATTACAACTTAAGACATTCAATTCGTGAATAGGTTCAATGTCATTGTGAGAGTCCAATTCAACCATAGGTGGATCAGACTCGATAGGTTCATCATTTCACTCTAGACTTACGTTGGGTTCAGGTGCATATTGGTGAATAACATCAACATGTTTCTCTATAATAAGCTCATCTTCTTCTAGAATGGCTCCCCATTCATAGTCATTAGATTCTTCATCTATGCCTCTAGGAAATCTAAGAACATGAGTAAAGTCAGGATGAATACCCCAAGAAGGGTTACCCTCAGATTCTGATTTGAATTCATACTCATGAGAATCTGTCTTAGAATAACTACCACCTTCCTCTTCTTGATTATTTTCAAGATTAGCTGGTTCTTGTGTTGCAACTATCTCTTGATTGATAGTAGGTTCTTGTATTTCTACTACATTAATTCTTTTGATTGGATCATCTTCAGCTTCAAGGAGATCTGTGATTTTCTTAAGCAAACGCTCATAAGGGATAATTTTAGAGCCGTCTGAATCACTATCTGATGGTTTAGTTTCTTCCTTCTTAAGAAGAGGTTCTCCTGGTGCGATCTGCTCTATGACATGAGAACAATTACCTTTGAGGTGGAAGGGTTTCTTTTTAAAGCCTAGGCCAACAGTATCTTTGTTTTCCCTACCAGTATGTGAAATAGGTGTTATAAGACCTTCTCCTCTGACTCCTAGAGGTCCTTTACCTGAATATCCCATCTTAGCTATTAATTTATCTCCTGGACCATATGCCTTAGAAGGGATATTGGATACTGTAGAGTCACTAGTTTGAACCACTTGAGATTCAGGTTCATCTTTGTATAGCCATGCAAGCACAACTTCATCTTCTTCAAATTCCTGCTTGGAGACTTGTTCTGCTACAAAATTCTTTTTATATGCCTCAAGAGGTTCCTTAGAGCATGGTTTGGACTATTTTAAAGATTTTCCATAAGACTTAGGTGAGATAGGGAGAGATGTCAAAGATAAGATTGGCTCTATAGTATATTCTCCCATACTATTGTCTTTGATATTGACCTCTTTTGCAATGTCTTCCATTTTAGATGTGGATGCTTCTTTGGTTGGCTCAATGGAAGATTCTCTATTATTAGGCACAAGTTTATCTGCACTTTCCTTCAATGTATTGCAAGTGGTGGATATGTCTATTGGAATAGTGACCTCTACTCATTCATAAGGAAATTTCAAGCATTGGTGAAATGTAGAAGGAATAGCCTTCATCTCATGTATCCATGGTCTCCCTGGAAGAATGTTGTAAGCTAAAGGTAGATCAAGAACTTGACATATAGTATCTCTGATAACTGGACCTACTCTGATAGGTAAAACAATGGTGCCTTTAGAAGATATTTCTTGTTCATCATAGGCTTTTATAGTTATTTTCTTTCTAGGATCAATAGCCAATTCAAAAAATCCCAATTGTGTGACCAAGCTATAAGAACAAATATTTAGGCCAGCGCCCCCATCTATCAACACACATTTGACTCTACAGTTTTGGATCAAGACTTCTATATGCAAGGGCTGGTTATGTGGGTGACTCAAGGAGTTGTCATCTTCCTCTAAAAAGGAGATATATTGTGGAGAAGTAAGATGTCCAACCATAGTCTGGAACCTGTCTAAATTAAGGTCATCAGGAACATTGGATCCGAGCAAAGCTTTGTGTAAAATAGCTCTATGAGCTGGAGATATCCGAAGCAAGTCAAACATGGAGATTTTTGCATTAGTGTGTTGGAGTTGTTGAACAATGCTATAAGATGTTGGCCTTGTATCTTTAGGATTGGAAGATTTAGAAATAGCCTTCTGTTTGGAAGCAGAAGAAAGATTGAAGGGCATCTTAGGGACATTTGATGAATCTAGGGTTTGTCCATTCAAATGTCCCTAAGCCCATGATCGAGTAACTGCATTAGCTGAAGTATGATCTCTATCTCTTCGCACAATTGTGATGACATTGCAATGCTCAGAGAGACAAGGTTCAACCATATTGATAACATCATTATTTCCAGGGTAAGCATAATTGACTTTTGCCCCCATATTAGGCTGAGAAGATGAAACTTCTTGACCATGTTTCGAAAATGGTTCTGCGAATGTTGTATGATCATTATTGCTCTTATGATTTTCAATCGTGATGTATCCCTTATCAATTAGATCTTGAATAGTATTTTTCAAGCGTACGCAGTTATTAGTTTTGTGACCTTTATCCTGATGGAAATCATAGAATTCATTTTCTCTCCACCATTTTGGTTTACGATCAGAATCAGATTGTCGAATCTCAGGCAAAGAGATGATGTTATTAGCCAATAGATTTCTCATAGCTGATTCTAAAGATTCTCCAAGAGGAGTGAACTTTCTTTTATTATCAGCGGACCAAGATTTGTATTCTGGCTTCTTTTGAGATGGTTCTGACACCTTTGTTCTGAGGTTTTGATGGCTTGGGTGCCAATAGTTAGATTGAAAGTCAGTGCCTTTGATGGGGCATGGATAGTATCAACAACACCATCTATGACAATGCCTTTATTCTTGTTCCAGTTTTTGTTCTTGTCTTTAGAACTGGATCCTGATTCATACTTGTCTTTTTGAAGTGTGATTTCTCCTTTTTTCACAAGTACTTTTTCAATTTTGATCGCATTGTCTACCATTTTATCAAAAGATGTATGATCTTGCATTTGTAAAGGGTAGTTGATCTCTGGAACAAGATTATTGATGAAGATTTCCAGTTTCTCAGTTTTTGGAATAGGCCTAGCATATAGAGAGAATTTCTTCCTCCATCTCTTGAGAAATGTCAAGAATGGTTCGCCTAGATATTGTTTGAGATTGCAGATATCGATCATGGTGACTGGATGTTGAATGTTGTAGGAGTATTGTTGATAGAACAATTTGATCAACTCCTCAAAATTTTTGATAGTAGAAGGCAATCTAGAGAACCAATGAATGGTTGCTCCCCCTAGAGATCGATGAAAGAGATGCATCAGATAGGTTGGTTTGTGCATGAAATCCATAGATTGTGTACAAAATTCTCTAACATGATATTGGGGATCTGAGTGTCCATCATACTTATCATACTTAGGTATCTCCACTATTTTTGGGAATGGTGGCATGTACAAGTCTTTGTCAAATGGAAAAGGACATAGGGCCTCCATGGAAAACTCTTTGGGTTCCTTTTCTTTCGCAAGGTTATTAAGTTTGACTTGCATGGCATGCATTTGTTTCATCATAGTTGTGAGTGGAGTTTCTTCCCCATGTGTAATGATGTCTTAAACATTAAAGTTGGGAGGAAGTTTAGCTCCTTGATGAACTAATTGTAAAAAGTATGCCTCTCTATCTTCTTTCAAGAAATGCTTCATCATTCATTTGAAATCATCATCGTTTTGATATTGAGCAATTTCTTTAGGTGTGGGTTCTTGATCTGCACCATGTTGAGATTGAGCTCTTTGAGAGCCAAAGTTTGTCCCTACTTGGGACATGGTAGGAGTTCTCCCTGGGATAGATTGATGAGGAGTTTGTTGATTACCTTCATGAGTTGATGAAGGAGGAATGTAACTAGTTTTTAATTGAAGATTGCCAAGACCATCGTCTTCGTAAAGACCAAAATTGTAAAGTTGCTCAAGAGTTGGACTTTGGATATGAGTCAAAGGTAAAGTATGGGATGCTTCTACAGATTTCTTGTGAGAGGAAGCTCTAGTTTCCACCATTAACCTTGGGTGAAGCAAAATAATATGATGAAGACAACTGAAGAAGTATCTGATTCAAGAATATCAAATGACGCAACCTTGTCAAGGTTTGATTGATTGAAGCTCGGGTTAGACGTAAATGAAGGAGACTGTGCCTTGGATGTATGGGTAGATTCCCAAATGATAATGGACATGAGTTCACAACACTTAGCCATTTTGATGATTGATTGAAGATTGATAGTTATGACAAGGTTTTGACACAAGATGATAAAGACTCAAATTGATTAAACAGAAGGCTAAATCGGATTCAAAATGCCACTTTAGGAAAATGATTGGATTCTCAGTATTTGCTACTTTGTTCCTGACACAGTGATTTGTTTGACAGATTTTGGAAATAGGCTGGAAAAGTCGGGTCTCTAATAGTTCTGACAACTTTTTGAAATTTCTCAAACGACTTTCTACAGGCTCGTATGATAGTGGGTATAGCATGAAATGACAATTGAAAAACTTGTACGACTATTGCAAAACTTGCATGATAGTTGATAGCAGGGTTTTTGACTTTTTGGAATTGACTGGCAACAAAACTCGTACGATAGTGTACCTGATACAATATGACAACTTGGGGGTTCTGAAATAACAATAGCAGAAAGTCGTATGACTTTCTAACTTTACAAAATGACTGTTGACTCCAGAAAGGTGTTTGACATCAGATTTTGCAATGTTTCATATTTTTAGTTTTAAATTGTTCACAAGATTGTTTGTCCAGACTTGAAGATTGTAGCGGATTGATTCGTTCTTAGTAACCAGATAGATAAACAAGCACGCCAAACAACAAGCAAGTGATTTCAAGCATGTTTGAAAACAATGAACAGGGGACAAAGCAACCCTGTGCATGAACAATCAAGTGATTGAATTGTGCTAATCCCTAGGAGTGCTAACAGTGTATGTTCCAAAAAGTTTTGCAATAATGCACATATTCCTAGAAAATGAAAATTTGGCCTCACTAGGGTTTTTAGTAATGGTCTAACTTTGCAACTTTTGTGATCTCAAGAGGGTGAACTCCAATCTAGGCACACCGGGGTTTTGACATAGTTCGAGAATTTAATCAATCAAGAGCTGCTAGGGAGATCTAACAACCCAACAAGAGACCACACCTATGGAGATTTCTTCCACAAGGACATTTATATAGCAGTTGTCACTACCACGGTGAAAATGGCTATTACCACTTGAGGTTCCGTCAACGTGGTTGACTCAATTAAGGGAATGTCCACTACAGTTAACTCTCTCTAATAGTTGACTCACAAAATATACCACATGGAGACTGGTTCCAGATTCAAGGATCTGAGTTTTTGGTACTACCCAAAAAGGGAGTAGAGCATAATCCTCTAGCCTTTTCACTTTTAACCCAAACAAAGCAGACAGATTAATCCGACACGCTAAGACCAATATTACCTCACAAAGATCGATGATGTCAACCACTCATGATCTATCAACCTCTCTGAAGAGAGAATGTATCAATCAGAAGCTGAAGATGCACAAATCTAGTAGAACGTGAGACTCCCTTAGTATCCTCCCTACCTAGAAGGGTTCCTTCGTTGAGAAGAGTTTCAATCGTTAATGTTAGCTGTTAGTCCAAATTAGAAAAAAAAAATCTAGAAAACTGCCTAAAAAAGTGAAACAATAATTGAAACCTAGCACTAAAACTCGTACGACAATGGGTCACCCACCAGACGATAGTCCAAAAACTTGTATGAAACTGGGTACCAGATCATATGACAATAGAGATTCCAAATGACCCTGTGATCCTGATGGTACAATTCTCGATCAAATCAACTATCGTATGATAGTGGGTATCTCCTGGTATGAGTTTCTGACAAAACTCGTACAAAAATTGTACGGACAGAAATTAAAAATCGCAGCTTGGAACAGAAAATGACAAGAAGATGATAGAAATTGATAAAAATTGAATGGAAACCTATTTCAGGGCCCCATAATGAGCGCCATAAATGTGTGTGTGAATTTTGTACCTAGCTGTAGACACAACACTTCAGTAAAACATTAGAGGTTATTTGAAATCAAAATCATGCAAGTAATTGAAAACTAAACTAACCAGGTGATTTATTGCCTTCTAGTAGATGCGAGTATGTATTCTTAGATTGGACCGAGATCAGTGACCTTGACGACCCCTAAACGAAGGATTTGAATGCAGAATCTAGATATGAATTAGATGAAAATTAATCTATATTTTTGGGTTTTCTATGCAATAAGAATGAGAAATCTGATATGAATCTATTCTATATGAAAATTGATCTAACAATGATATGAAATAAAACTAAAATGAATTGAAAACAAGATTGATCTCACAAAAATTGTTGATTCGCAAGAAGCTTCAATTCTTCAGATACCAATTCGCTAGCATAAGTTTGCAAATTCTGAGATATAAGATTGAAGAGCTGAGCCTTGGTTTTATAGAAATCCAGGGCTTTGGGGATGCATGGAAAAATCCATAAATCACTCAGATAAACTTAGGTTGATTTTTGAGTTATCAAAGAATAAAAGATAATTAATTCACAATAAATCATGCAAAAACATGCAAAAAATAGCTTTTTAACTCAAATCAGAGTTGAGTTTATTTTTAAAACAACTTGAATTGATTTTTTGATTTCAAGTTTAACTGCTTTTTGAATGTGCATAATAATTATGAATTAAATAAATAAACAAAGTGATTTATTTCCAACTTAACTGATTTTAAAAATAAAATAATTGATTTATTGGTTAATCAATTATTAAAATCAAACTTTTATTCCAAAATAATATCATTAAATATGACAACTTGCTTTAATTGATTAAATAAGAATTTAATCAATTAATGATAGGAATTTTGATTTATTATCAAATTTAAATAATAATAATTAGGAATAAATATAATTAAATTCAATTAAATAATTAAGTGGCAGTATTAAATCTAATTAATTAAATATTCAGAATATTCAATTAATCAAACTTTAGGATAAATAGGATTTATCACCAAATAAATATTAAATTAAAGATAATTATGATGATTAGGAATGTTACTAAGAATATTCCCCCGATGCAGAATTTAGGATAATCAATTAGGATTCGATGATGTTTAGATGTGCCTTAGGTTAGGACTTTGATGTCGATTTCATTTGATATGTCGATGTAGGAGGTTAATGAACCTATAGCCCATTTTTGGGGTATTACATTTTGCCCCTCTTTGAATTGTTGTGCGAAGCACAATGGTTCAAAGACAGTCTATGTATGATAAAGATGTTTTGAGATTGATATTGATATGAAGCAGAAATTGATTGAAATTGATATGAAGATAATAGGTCCTGAATGACCAAAGATAATGTTAACTATAACAGTAAATGAACCGATGATTGTGAAAAAGTGTCAGAACACCTGATTCTGAACCTTATGATTTTGAAGAAGTGAGTGACTGATTCTAGACCCGATTGTCAATAAGAATCACATTGGTATCACATCTGAAACCTTCAGTTTCTAAAGAACCAAGGAAATAACACATTGAACTGATAGTTGCAAAAAATTGATACAATTTACAAGATTAGGAGAATACCAGATTGATATGGATCTCGATGAATCTGATATGCCCCTAGCGATGATTGATTTTCCCCGATCGATGAGGTCTTTTTGATGAATTAGTAACTAGACGTGGTTGTTGTCAAATTTAAATAATAATAATTAGGAATAAATATAATTAAATTCAATTAAATAATTAAGTGGAAATATTAAATCTAATTAATTAAATATTCAAAATATTCAATTAATCAAACTTTAGGATAAATAGGATTTATCGCCAAATAACTATTAAATTAAAGATAATTATGATGATTAGGAATATTACTAGGAATATTCCCCCGATGCAGAATTTAGGATAATCAATTAGGATTCGATGATGTTTAGATGTGCCTTAGGTTAGGACTTTGATGTCGATTTAGGAGGTTAATGAACCTATAGCCCATTTTTGGGGTATTACATATGGTAGGTACTCGTGCTTGTAAAGAAGCCATTTGGATTAAGAGATTGTTAATGTTTGTAGCTTCAATTAGATTTTTATAACCTAAGTATTTGATATATCTCCTTCTTTAGATAAAATGAGAATTATATGTTATATACATTATCATTATACATTTGATGATCTTATTAAGATTATTTCTATAGTTATCGTTACTTGATAACTATGATAGTTATAATTGATAATTATCATCGTTATCATTATTGATAACTAATATGAGTATAAGTAATATCAATGATATAGTTGATATTTTTATCAACTTTAATTGTCAATAAAGTTGATAACAATATCAACTTATCATTATTATCAAAAGTCAATTATGTATTCAATCAATGGTGAAATGGTAATTCATGTACTTTATGTTGATGATTTACTAATCATAGGAGAAGATCACACAATTAAATAAAATGTAAGAAAGATCTTGCATCATAATTTGACATGAAGGATTTAGGACTTTTACATTACTTCCTTGGGTTAGAAGTGTGGGAACAAGAGGATAGCATTATTCTAAATCAAGGGAATTACACTATAGAAATTCTAAAGAGCTTTGGAATGATGGAATATAAGTCCATGACAACACCTTTGGAAACAAATTTGCACAAGCTAAAGACAACAACGGTTGACTTAGAAAATGAAGATCCTACTTTATACCAATAGATAATCAAATCCTTGATTTATTTGGTTAACACAAGACCAAATATTTTCTATTTTATAAATACCTCAATTCAGTTCACACGTGAATCAAAGAAGATACATCTAGTTGTAGTTAAACATATTTCTAAGGTATCCTTGAGGAATAATTAAGTATGGTCTCAAGTACACCAATGTTGACCTCAACCTTTATGGGTACACTGATTCAGATTGGGATGGTTGTGTGATAGACAAGAAATAGTACATCTGGGTGCTTCTTCATTTTAGGATCAGATATGATCTCATGGATCAATAGGAAATAATTCTCAGTGGGACAAAGTTCTATAGAAGCCATATATATTGCAGCATCCATGAGAGCAAAAGAAGCATGTATGGAGTCATAAACTTTTAGTGGGATTATTTGGTGAACCTATGAATCCTATCATTATTCATTATGACAACCAAAGTTGTATAAAACTCTCATTAAATATAGTATTCCATGAAAGATCAAAACACATTGAGATTCCATACTACTATGTTAGAGATATGGTAGGTAGAAATGTGATTCAATTGGAACATGTAAGTGCAGATGAACAAACTGCAGACATTCTCAGAATACCATTAGCTAAGGAAAAAATTGCTCATTTTCGTAAGAAACTCGGTATGATTGAAATGTATTTATTAAATTTAAGATTTATTCATTTGTACTTGTATTAAGATATTTAATGTGTAAACTCTACTTTTCATGTGTGTGACTTCATGACTTTATGAGCCCTAGGATATTCTTTGAAAGGTGACAACTTTTCAAAGGATAAACACTTATGTAAACCCAATATCATGATGGATATCATGTGACTTGATATCCATGGACATATCATGATGATGAATAAAACATTATGGTAGATATCACGAGAATTGATATCTATGGATAAGCCATAATATTTAAAACTATCATGGTGGATAATATGTGTGAATAATATCCGTATACCATGACTTGATATATTTATGATAGGCATCATGTGAATGATGCCAGTGCACATATCATATAGATTTCCATATGAGAGTGTTGATGAACATCATGTGACTTGATATTTGAGAATCCACCATCTCTCCTAATATCACAATGAGGTGATATTTCTCTTGTAGATCTAATGAAGGATAAAATTAATCTTCCCTAGCTAAGAGGGAGTGTTAATGTTTGTAGCTTCAGTCATATTATTCTAACCTAGGTATTTGATATATCTCCTTCTTTAGATAAATTGAGAATTATATATTATATACATTATCATTATACATTTGATGATCTTATTAAGATTCATTCTATAGTTATCATTACTTGATAACTAATATGAGTAAAAGTAATATCAATGATATAGTTGATATTGTTATCAACTTTAATTGTTAATAAAGTTGATAACAATATCAACTTATCATTATTATCAAAAGTCAATTATGGTATCAACCAAATCATAAGTTGATATTGTTATCAACTTTATTATAAGTTCATAACTATTTCAACTTAATGAAAATTATTGAGTTGATAATAGTATTGATTATGGTATCATTCAAAACATGATATTTCTTTATGTCAATTATGGTATCGACTATGAATCTGAATTATGAGATTGATTAGTCATTATTGATAATGACATCATAGTGATTATTATTATCGATAATGATAATCATACTTAATAGATCATCAAATATTCATATCGACTTCATTATCATTATTAATGAAGATGATATTATCATGTATCTTAACAACAATGAAGGCCGATATAGATCGACTTGTATAATGATGAAAGTTGACATTAACAAGTCGATTATGGAGATTGACTTTGATAAACATATAAATTCGATAATGTAAGTTGATAAGGTGGTACACTTTAGTAATTATAATGTCTCACGAAGAGACATCACTCTTTGTGAGACACTTAGTCTCACGAATAGGTATGTCCCTTGGTGAGACCTTCTTGACAGATATATATATGATATCAAATTCATTTGTGAAAAGGTAATTCATAGAAATACAACTCAGCCTTAGTTTTATATATATATATATAAAGTCCTCTATACACATTAGTTAATAAGAAGATTATTTATATTATATTGATATTGATATATATCAAATAAGTGATTTGACATAATATCAATTTGGAGATCAATATAATATAAAGATAATATTCTAAGGAGAAATTATCAAGATATACTTATATCTATCTAAGATTAGATAAAATTCTATTGTGAATTTATCTAATATATATACATAAAATTTTAAATAATTACATACCCTAAATATGATCAAACATCAACATGGTATCCCAGCTAGTCTAAGGAAGCTCCGATCAGATTTCAAATAAAGAGGACAATCAAAATCTCATTTGTATTAATTCTATATGAAGACTAAAATGAAAAATGAAG
The DNA here is from genome assembly GCA_027943335.1 of Chamaecyparis obtusa. NCBI lineage: Eukaryota > Viridiplantae > Streptophyta > Pinopsida > Cupressales > Cupressaceae > Chamaecyparis > Chamaecyparis obtusa. The sequence continues at coordinate 2,182,932 of BSBK01008882.1, read as the reverse complement.
TCATATTTGAAGATCGTCTTGAAGGAGCCTCAAAATTTATTTCATAGAAGTTTAGAATTATGCTCACTCTTAGAGAACATGAATTGGACACATTTGTAGAAAATGAGAAAGAGATGTCTAAAAATGAAGGAGATAAACGCCAATGGATAAAGAATAACAATAAAGCCATGAAACTATTGGTAGATGTTGTTAAAAACCATATAGTGCCCATTATCTCCAAATTGGACACTGCATACAAAATGTTCTCAATATTATAAAATATGTATGAGATTAATAACACTAGCAGGGCATTGTCTCTTAAGAAAAATCTCCATCATATAAAGATGAACAAAGGAGAATCTATTTCATCATACTTTATGAGTATTACAAAATTGAGGGACCAACTTGCCACTATTGGGGAACTTATTGATAACAAGGAGTTATCTATGTTGTCTTTGAATGGACTACTAGCTTCATGTGAAGCATTCATTCAAGGAATCAGTGCTCATCCAGAATTCCCTAGATTTGATCGGTTGAATATAGAATGCATTCAAGAGGAATCTAGGCTAATCACCAAGGGTATTGGTCAAAACTCTACAAATGAAGACATTCATGTGCTAAATACTAATTCTCACAAGAAAGGAAAACGAGGGAACTTCAAGAGGAAGAATGAAAAAGAAACTAAAGACAAAATATCATCTAAGAAAAGAAAGGACATATCAAAAGTACAATGTTTTAGATGTGACTAGTTTGGACACTATGACTTGAAGTGACCAGATAGACCTAAACCTCAAGTCTCCATAGTTGAAGTTGGCAAGGTAAAGCTGGAAAATAATACTGAGAAACTTTTATTCTAATACTTAACAGTCATAGCATATCATAGGAAAGGTGATAGATTCCTTCATAAGATATTCTTTAAGCGAATAAACTATATATATATTGTTAAGTAGAGGATGTGTATGTTACATTTTGTAAATAATTTCTCTAAGAAGTCTTAGATATATTTTTTTTGTCAAAAGAATTCAATATAAGGTTCAAGGAATTTAAAACTCTAGAAAAATATATCTAGGAAGAGAAATTTCTTAGTACTAACATAAGGGAAATATACTTTTGATAAATGTGTAAATGTTGAGATTAAGGAGTACAAGTATCCAAAAATTCTTTACAACTAGTCAGAGTGAATTAAGAAAAGATGTTTATTTAGAAGTTTAAAAGGCATTCACGAGTTGGAGAATCTTCAACCACCTCAAAATTGAAGAGGATCATGTTCCTAAGATTCAAAGGGAGCCTCTTGAAGATGAATGTCAAAATTAAATCTATGGATGAACCTAAAACCCTGATGTAAATAGAAGAGGCCACCTTTGGAAAGGAAGATGATTCAAAAGGTAGAAAGATATGTTACACCTGAAGGAACCATCAGGGAAAGGAATAAACCTGATAGATAGTCTAATTATGTTGCTTTAATGAGTGAGATCATTGAAGCAGAACCTTTCAGTGTTGAAGAAGCCACAAAAAGTCAAGCTTGAAAATATGCCATGTTAGAAGAGTATTAATCCATCATGAAGAATGATGAGAAATTGTGCCCAGACCTAAAGAAAAGTTTGTAGTGTCTTCTAAATGGCTCTTCAAAATCAAGCATGTTGCAGATGGTAGCATTGAGAAAAATAAGGCTCATTTGTAGCCAGAGTCTTATCTCAAAAGGAAGGTATTGATTATGAGGAAACATTTACCCCAATTGCAAGATACACCTTTGTCAATACCATTATTGTTATTGTTGCTTCTAAAGGATGGAAGATTCATCAAATGGATGTAAAGACTGCCCTCCTTAATGAGATAATATAAGAAGAAGTATACTTGGAACAACATGAAGGGTTTTTGTATACATAACAACAATTCACATGCGTGCAAATTAAAGAAGGCATTGTATAGGCTTAAGAAGGCTCCCCGAGCTTGGTACAAAAGGATTGATAAATACCTTCTAGGTCTAAACTTATTCAAGGATGATGCAGTTCCAAACTTATACTACAAGGTAATAAATGGTGAAATGATAATTCATGTACTTTATGTTGATGATTTACTAATCACAAGAGAAGATCACATTATTATAAAATGAAAGAAAGATCTTGCATCATAATTTGACATGAAGGATTTAGGACTTTTACATTACTTCCTTGGTTTAGAAGTGTGGGGAACAAGAAGATAGCATTATTCTAAATCAAGGGAAGTACACTATAGACATTCTAAAGAGGTTTGGAATGATGGAATGTAATTCCATTCCAACACCTATGGATACAAATTTCCACAAGCTAAAGACAACAACAATTGACTTAGAAAATGCATATCCTACTTTATACTGACAGATAATTAGATTCTTGATGTATTTGGTTAACACAAGATCAGATATTTTGTATTCTATAAATGCCTTAAGTTAGTTCATGTGTGAATCAAAGCAAATACATCTAGTTGCAGTTAAACATATTCTAAGGTATCCTCAAGGAACAATTAAGTATGCTCTCAAGTAAACCAATGTTGATTGAACCTTCATGGGTACACTGATTCAGATTGAGATGGTTGTGTGATAGAAAAGAAAGAGTACATTTGGGTGCTGCTTCAGTTTAGGATTAGGTATGATCTCATGGATCAATAGGAAACAATTTTCACTGGGAAAAAGTTATACATAAGCCATATATATTGCAGCATCCATGAGAGAAAAAGAAGCAAGTATGGCTTTGTAAACTTTTAGTGGGATTGTTTGGTGAACCTATGAATCCTACCATTATTAATTATGACAACCAAATTTGTATAAAAATCTTAGTGAATCCAGTATTCCATGACAAATCAAAACACATTGAGATTCCATAAGACTATGTTAGAGATATGGTAGGTAGAAATGTGATTCGATTGGAACATGTAATTAAAGATGAACAAATTGCATACATTCTCACCATACCATTAGCCAAGGAAAAAGTTGCCCATTTCGGTAAGAAACTTGGTATGATTGAAATATTAATTAAATAATTATTAATCATTTAATTAATTAATATTATTCCTCTATAGTTAGTTGAATTAATTTATAAATTCAAGTAGATATCTTATAGTCTAATTAATTAATTAATTAATTGATCCACATACCCATTTAATTAATTAATCCCATTCATCTTCATTCTTCTATTAAATTAAACAAATAATGTTGGCATTGTGTTAAGTTGGCATGGTTACAATAATTGGAAGCAATTGGTTTGGTTGTCATTGATGGAAACTAAGTCAGTTTAGTCATACATCATAATTAGTGAAGTATAGGATGTAATCGGTGCGAATGATAAGTAATTGATTATGGAGGAAAATGGTTAAGTCCAAAAGATCGGTAGACATAGAAGTCAACACTATGGAAACGGTTGTGCCAGTCGAAGAATTATGAGGTGCAGTCAAATATACAGTATCAACATAGTCAGAGTAAAGAGTGGTTTTGACAAAAACTCATTTTGTTGATCGATGATAGACGTTGACTAAGTCAATTTAGTCATACATCATAATTAGTGAAGTATAGGATGTAATCGGTGCGAATGATAAGTAATCGATTATGGAGGAAAATGGTTAAGTCCAAAAGATCGGTAGACATAGAAGTCAACACTATGGAAACGGTTGTGCCAGTCGAAGAATTATGAGGTGCAGTCAAATATACAGTATCAACATGGTCAGAGTAAAGAGTGGTTTTGACCAAAACTCATTTTGTTGATCGATGATAGACATCTTGGTGACACAGTCATTCAGACAGGTAAGAACACTTATTGTTCTTGAGCGTAAGTTGAAAGATGTTAGATTGGTAAGCGGCATAGTGATTGCGATGATACTTAGTGTTATGATGATGTGTAACAATGGTGATAGAATTGATGAGGAGTTAATTATAGATTCAAGGATATTGTTTTGGGAAGATCTAAGGCGGTGCATTTGAAAAGTCAAAACATGTTTGAATATTTTGAAGAAATATAATGCAGATCTTATTGTAAGCTAATGCGGTCATAGGAAATTGTGTTTTGCATAGAGATTATCACTTTGGAGTGAAAATATTTAATTCTCATGAAGTTAGTGCTAGAAATGTATATAAGTGGTACTGCTCATATTGATGTTTTTGTTGTGTTGTTATTATTGTGATATCTTTTGAATGATGTTATGGTTGATTGTGAAATCAATTAGGGTTGTGATCAGAGATCATATAGAGTCAAATTGGTGAGTAGTTTTAGAGATAAAGAAATAGATTGGATCCATCAAGTAGTCATTGCTACATCCATATCACTCAACTTATTGTTCCCTAGCAGTTACAACAAGCAAATCCCTTAACCAGGTGAACTTTAATAAGCTCCTATTGTAAATCCGTTAATCAAGTGATCTCTTAACAAAGTTTTGAAATCCTCTACAAAGGTATAACTTAGCAAATTTGATTGTACTTCTAACAAGGTACTAATCACTCCTAATAGGGTGAACCCTCAAAAAGGGTAATTGTAAGCTCCTAATAGGGAAAACTCACTTGTTGCAATAGTGGGCTTGTGGGTGTCATCCCCACCGTGGTTTTTCCCTCTAACCAAGGGTTTCCACGCAAAAATTAGTGTCATGTGTGATGCTTTTGTGGATGTCTAATATTGCTATCTTTTATTTATTTATTTTAGTTATATTCTTTACTATTTGGAAGGTATTAGTAAGGATAATCAGATCGGTGGTTGAATTAGTTGTAGATTTGTTTGCACTGATTCACCCCACCCCCCTTCTCAATGCCTAAGAGCTTTAACAAATAAAACTATTTGTTTAATTAAATTAAATTTAAACACAACTTCTAACATTAACTCTTCTACTAACCTAACCTATCTAGCTCTTTCTTCTAACCAACCCTATCCATCTACCCTCCCCTCCAACGAATCTTATGGTAACTTCCCTAAATATTTGCACATTTCATTTATTATCATTAAGAGAAATTAACCATATTTTTGGGTGGCTTCTCTCCCAAAAAGACACATGACAATTCTAACCTTCTGTCCACATGTCATCTCTTCCAATGCCACTTGTCTCCTCACCTCAACACCTCACTCCACTTTGATCCAAAGTGGACAAGTGTTGCATTCTCATGCTTTGTGAGAGGAAATGATTTTCCCTCCATTCTTTATAAATGCCTTCCTTTACCTTCACAAAAGGGATACACATTCATTATGCAAGGTTATGCTCTCATTTTTTATCCACACTCATAAGCACTTCCATTTTGCATTTTACATCCATGATCTAGTCATTTTGCATCCATTAGCATATCACTTTTGCATTTCCATGGAGTATTTGAGAACCCTTGGCAAACAAAAATCGTGAGCACACGTCAAAATTAGATTCAAAGAACATGTTGTATTATCAAAGGAGCTATTGGTTTTGCATTTTAGTGCTTTATATTTTGTATCTTTAGCTTCTTTTAGTGTAAAATCTTGAGTGTTGTTTGTTCATTGTGCTTGTTTAGGTTGAATTCTTAGCATCTCAGTCATTTTTATAACACAATTTACCTTCACATAGATGGGTTATGTAAACATGTGCTCTTCAAAGTAGCAAAGAATGACCAAATTCTTGATCTGATGTATACAACACTTCGTAATCATTATATGAGAGAGCTAGATCTAAACTATATATGTGAATTATTATCAATGGGTCATAATTTCACATAAACATAAAAATATTTTTGACTTTCAATGCAAATATCTTATAGCATATAAAATGTTAGAAACAAAAATCAAATATGTAGTTTTAATTTCCTAATGATTAGACCCATTAACTATAATGAGCTATACCATTCAAAGATTAAACTACCACACCTAAACCATTAAGAATCAATATGAACAACCAAATTAGTTTTATTTACCATTATCAACAGTATATGGTTCTAAGTTCATGTTTACCTAAAGATAAACAATATGAAACTTTGTGGCTATTTTACTATTTTTGCTTAACTTGTCAATATCCTAAGAGAAGAAAACATGATGGTATACACAGAGCGCATCTCATTTAACTTTTTTAAGAATAGCATCTCATTAATCAAGACCAACATGAAGTTTGTTTGATTAAATCTTCTTAACACTTGAAGTTATGCAACTGACGATAACAAGAGGTGTCTCAAGATAACACTGGATTTTTAGCATTTGGTAATGTTCTTGTTGGATGTGAAGTCCAACTATTTATTTTGTCTTCCCTTCTTTGTCCATTCTTTTTCTTTGTCCCTTTGTCTTCTTTTGAAGACTCTCGTATATATGTGAGGGAAAAGACAAATGTATGTAAGCTGCAATGATTGAATAAAGATTAACTACTCTCTGGTGGATGTAGTCAAATTGGCGAACCACATTAAATCTTGTGTCTCTATTTGTGTATGATTTGTGGTTTCAAATTTGTCTGTTAATTTAACAATTGGTATTAGATCCAAAGCTAGTGAGATGAGATCTACAAAAAGTAGGAATGACGGAAATGAATAATAATAGAGTTTACTCTAGAATTTGATTCTACTCTGAGGATTAATAATAATACTATTGTGCCTCTGAAGGAGTAAAATTATTTGAGTTCTAATCCTTTGCAAGCTACATTAGAGATGGGATCAAATCTGCAGGGTTTCATTTGCATTTAATCGTGATTTATGAGGAAACAAGACAACCAATAATGTAAGTAGTGGAGAAGAACAATATCTAACATATAACATTCAAGGAATATGATGATGAGACACTTTCCCTTACAGCTATTAAGGGGACATGACAAAAAGAAAAACTACAAGTAAATAGATTTCTTATACGGTCCAAGATCTTTTATTTAAGAAATTTCCACTCAAAAGTCTCCTTGTTGAGAAGGCCACTGTAGGTGATAAAGGGGCATGCTTTTTTTTTTGAAAGGGGTGCAACTGTTTTGTGTGCATAAGGAATAAGCAGCGATTCAAAAATCCTTGGGGTTTTATTTTTTACAGGACATAATGTTGATTTGGGCGATAGACGAGATGTACCATTTCTCTATGCAAGAGACTTCAATCCACATAAGAGACTCCAAGTTGTGACACTCTTTGTCAATTCAATGTGGGACCTTGCTAAGAATGTGGAAGAGTCATATTTTGAGGATTCAAATTCAGATTTCATAGTATTGATTTTTTTCTTTAATAGGAATGATTACCAATCTATATTGGTATTTGGTGGCATATTCTTGTAAGTAGAAAATTGATATTGTTGGAAAAATGGCCAGCCCTCCCCTCGGGATTCGTGACATGGCTTAACTACCTTATGTGTCTTCTATAAGTCTAGTGGTTGTATCGGGCATTAACAAGTCGATCTTTTGGTGCAACGACAACCACTACTTGTAACAAATGGTATCAGAGCTTGGTCACAGGTTCGAATCTCCTCGGGTAACGCTGAGGGGGAGATTGTTGGAAAAATGGTCAGCACTCCCCTCGTGAAACGTGACATGGCTTAACCGCCTCCTGTGTCTTCTATAAGTCTAGTGGTTGTATCGGGCATTAACAGGTCGATCTTTTGGTGCAACGACAACCACTACTTGTAACCGATATATTGTGATATATTTCAATTACCAGAGTTGGTGGCACCCCTTATTGTGGTGGTCAAAGGATGGGAGACCCTAAAACACAAGAAGGAGAAGCTTGTCAAGAAGCTTTAGAAGAAGGCTTCTAAGACTTCTAGTTGCATGAAAATTGATTTTAATGGTTGCTTAGAAGTAGTTATGTTTTCTTTTGTAATGTTGTTTGAAACTGTAAGCACGGATTTCATAGTACGCAAGGGACCAGTGGAAATGGTCGAATTTGGAGTTATGGTCTGAGGTATGTTGTTCTTCGCTGGTGTGAAATCCAAGCAGGTTATTTGGCATGGTAATGCTAGAAGAAGACACTATCATGGGAGTGTTTGAGAGGCTAGAAGGTTCAGGGCCTTCTAGCTTGTTAAAATAAAGGTAGAGGATTTTTGGTGACATTGATGAGGTTCAGATAAAGGAAAGTGAGAGAAATGTAAGAAGGCATAGGATGGGTTTTGACCCTAGCTTTGCAAATTATGGAGAAATTGCACCTTCAATTAAAACTATTTAGTGTGATTATTGTTCATGATTTCATGTATAATTGGATATCATAGTTGAGTGGGAGTTTTTTTGGGGGTAGTAAGAGTTATGATGACATGAGATGGTTACCTTCACGTGATTGGAGATGTTTGTTATCGTGTCATGGTGGATTAGAGTGTTGGCATGATAGAGGTTCTCTTGACAGGTTATGCTCTTTGGAGCATGTGGTCTTCCTTTATGGAGATGATATATTATGATGTCATGTTGTGTCCCATGATTGCAGACGTGTAGTGGGAGATTTTGATAATGGTTTTGAGTACATTGGTCATTGGGCTGGGGAGCTTCATGATGGCGCACCTTTGGTTTTGAAGCTTGGCATGGATTGATCATAGTGGTTTGGGTGAGGTTGGAGTTCTCTTAGGATTAGAGAACATTTGTTGAGATGATTTATCTTTAGAGGTGTTGATGTGAGTTTTGTTTCACTACAACATGCATAATCAAATACTCAATGTTTCGGAGTGAAACATCAAACACTCAATCCTCTCTTGATATAAGGTCATCTCTCATGCTAAGCTTGTAAAGTAAGATCATGAAATGACTTCAAGATTCCTTCAATTGTGGACACTCACTTAGTGAAATAATGTATTTGTTGGTAATCACTTAGGGGACCCATGATATTCATTCAATGGATATCAACTCTTGCACTTTTAAAGATTTAGCTTCACAATGTGCAATGAAAATATAGTGTTTGATCTTCCAATTTCCACTTCAACTTAAACTTTAACTTACTAATTTCAACTACTTATAGTCCTAACTATGAATGCAAGGAATCTTGGATGACTTGGACTCTACTAGATACAGTTTAATCAGCGACTCCACCCACCTAGTGCAAGCTTCTAAGGAACACTCAAATAGTTTTCAAATCGATATCTCCTCTCCAATCCCATCAAATGGATGCAAACTCAATATTTAATATCAATTAAAGCTAAGTGTTTTTTATCATCGACTTACCACACAAGGCACTCCTACCATCAACAAGAGGCTAGTGGCCCGGATTTGTTCAAGTCAAGCAAGTAAACATCCACAATAACTTCCATTCAACTAAACTACTTCAACATGAAAGGAAATCTAATCTAAGTGAGAGATGCAAAGAACCATGAAAGATTCCAAAATGATCATATATATCCACCATGAAGACCAACAATGAATAAAGAACAATTTTGGTAGTACTTTGCAACAGTACTCCAACATAACTCCCTACTCTACTCTAAAACTAATTAGTAAATGAGGAGGCCTTGGCCTTTTATAGTAGTCCCCAGTACAATGAGTGACAAAGATTAATTTGAAATCAAGGGCCAAGATTAATCCACATAAGCCCTAATTAGGGTTTATATAACCATAACTACAAATATTAAATGCCCACCCAATTACAAATAGGCACCACCATGTGGGCTAATTATAAATTAGATCGCCTTTACAGGCCAATAAGAAAATAGATTAGGAATACCCACTAGATTAGATGCACCAACAAATGGACCAATGAGAAGAGAGAACTTGTAGAAGAAGCCAACTAGTAGAAATGAGAAAATTCAAATGCTTCCAACACCCAATTAGAAAAAAAAAAAAAGGTCATGTGGGCCTTGGCGCCAAATGGGCCAATCAGAATTAGACATTTATTTATCAACCAATGAGCAAATTTAGGACCATGTAAGCCTATGCCACCTCATTACCTTGGGAATTGTGTCCCTCATCCTCATTCTCTTTTTTCACATTCAACGAATCTAGACACAATCTCATTAATCCTTTCCATGGGTGGGGACACTTGGCACGTTTTTATTGGTTGATGAAATGGTTGCCACCTCAGCATACTCATCTAGAAACTTGATAAATACCGCTTACTTGTTGATGGAAAAAAAATATTGTTAATCCTTCAATTGTGATGGCTCATCTTCTCAATTGTTTTATCTTCTTGAACTTTCCTCATTCCTTGTTCTAGAGTCTCTTGTCTTAATCTTCTAAGTTGTTCCAACGAATGGATTTCAACTTAGTCTTCCCTCCAATGTCAAATCTTTGTTGGTGTGGTGATGGAGGGTATGCATACTACCAACACCTTGATCTTCTAAGTTGCCTCTTGGATACACTGATCTTTTTTTCTGTCTCAATATCTTTAAGATTTTCTCTATAGTGTTCTTTGATCATGAACCAAATCTCATCCTTGACTTCGTATCATCTTCTCTACAACACCTTGGAACTATTTGTGATTTTCTTGGTCTTGATGTCTTTCAATCTCAACCTTGTACTTGTTGCTCAGATCCATCATGGAAACATCTAGCTTGCACTCGAACCCTCCAACTCTTAGCTACCTCTTGTCTTGTCTTAAGGCATGCAACATCAACACTTAGTCAAATCTCAGATTTTATCATGTGAAATTAGGACTAAATCTAAAATATCTATTCGTTGCTTCACAAAATCAGACCCATATGATTTGTATCGAACTTGAAAATTAATCACTTAAAGCTATCACATCCCATGAAAACGATAAGGAGTTGATTAAATCTTTGTCTTAGGTACCACAGACCCCCTATCACATCATTTTTAGCAAGATTTTACCATAAAGGGGGGAGTGAAAACACCAAAATCAAACCTTGCCACAGAGCTAAATAGCTCTGAAAATGATGACCAATGTTGCAAATGATGAAGCTTGAGGTGCTCGGCTAGGTCTAGACACTTTCAATTGACAATCCTACAAATAAGATGATTGAGAAAAGCCTTATAATATGCCCCCAATAGTTCGAGCCCTTGAAGTTGTACCTACAATTGCAATCGTTGTGGAAATAATCTTTAGATTGTAGCAGCTTGCATTGTTTATATAGAGGATTGTTTGGGTATGAGGCAGTTGTTAATACAACTAGGTTTTAAATGATTGCAATCCTTCATTAAATGAATGCTACCTCGAGTTTTGAATTCATAGCCATGTCATTTAATTCATTTCATTTTGAAATTTAAATTTTAAAATCATGCATTGGATCGAACCTCCTTATAATTGGTAATGGACATTAAATGCAAGGCCTTCATGTGTTACGTTCGAGGCAATATTAAAATAACAAGGGCTTGCATCGAGTTTTGAACTCTAGATCTATATTTAATTGATTTTTTTATCTCCTAATTACATTGAGTTATGTACCTTGCACTCAGCATTTAAATATTATATGGGATCCACCTTGAGTTTTGTGCCTGATTTAGCATTTGTTAAATTTCTATGTGTGATCTCACCTTGAGTTTTGTGTCCAATATTTGGTTGTTAAGGTCAGATTTGGGTCTGGGCGCTTCAATTTAGAGGCCTTATGAGGCCACACATTTCATTAAATGGGGCCCAAATCAGGTTTTGATCCAATCCCCAACCCATACACTATCTTCCAAGGTTGTTTTGTTTAGAAATTTGGGCCCAATGTCATTAAAAAATGACACACGTTTCCTCATTAGGGCCTGTGCTTTGAGTTTAGAGCCCACATTTTTAAATTTCAATATTAGTTATCTTAGATCTAGGTCTTACCAATCCAATTTTAGCCCACACATTTGCAATAAGACCCACAATCTCAAATTTTGAGCCCAAATTTTGAATTTTATGGCCCCAGTCAATAAGATTTAGGCCCTAACCCAACCTAGGCCTACACATCTCAACTCAAGGGGGCTATTCCTTTAAAATTTGACCTTTGTCCACATTCATATTATACTTTTATCAGCCCAATCAGGCCCACACGCCACATTTCAAGGCCATTTGGAGCTTATCAAATTCGGATCTAAGCCTGGGTAGACTTTAAAGGGCCACACATTTTATCACAAGGCCTCAATTAGTAAGTTTTAGGCCTTCTCAAGCCCATACGCCAGCCATAGGGCCTAATTTTAAGCCCAAATCTCATCAAATTATGGCTGGTCTAATTAGACTAGGCCCACATATTGCACCTAAGGGCTGTTTGTATTGCATTAAGTGTTGCTTATGGGTTCAAGGTTTCATTTCCAGCCATAGGGCCTTATGACTTAGAGTTTTGAGCCCCTTCTTGTTAGGATTGAACCCATGTCTCATCCTCTACTTCCTTTATTAATCATGAGATGAGGAGATGCTTACTCCCTCCTCAAATTGAGATGAGATGGGGTGTCATTCAGCTTACTTGAGATGGGAAGAGTCTTTGTTCCTTACTCATTTGAGATGAGAAGGTGCTTCGTCTCCCCCTTATTTGGTACGAAGAAGTGTCTCATCTCCTCTACACTTAGCCAAAAATAGCTCAAAATCTTTCTTTAATTTCTAACTTCCAGACTTGGCCAATTTTCTCAATCTTCAAACTCTACCCAAACAAGACCTCTTGTATCTTAGATTGCTGCCAAATTTACTCTACTACCTAAGCTCACCAGCAAAAGAGGGGGGTCCCCTATTTGCAAATGGGGTGATGGTGTGAAAACTACAAAACAAGAGATTTCAACAAGACCGAGGAGCCTACACCTGGTAATGGATGTGAGTTCATTATAGACCTAGTGGAGATTGTTCTTGGAGAGTCATTGTGACTTGTTGGAGCATTCTCACTCCCCACTCTTGGTCTACTCAGCAGATTTATCTTCTGGTAGGAGATGTTGATTGGACTAGTTCCTAGTTTTGGGGTGTTTTGAGTTTGATCTTCCTTTGTTAGAGATGGCTACATCCATGTTGGTTAGGTGTTGTTCATTTGGGGAGGTAAAGGATATCATACTTGGTAGCTTAGTACATGAAGGTGATGGTGGATGAGATATGGTTTGCATGAGTCTCTTGGTGAGAGTTCAAGGTGAGAGATTTGCAGCGGGTTGGTTGTAGTTTGCAGACCATTGTGATTTGATTCTTGCCACACCTTTTATGTAAGTGTTGATTGGTAGAGTTGAGTTATTTTTCGTTGACATTGCTCATGCAACATGTATGTTTTTCCATTGGACTGCTAGGGTCTTCAAATGTTTTGCACATCAATGGTTTTTTGAAGATGGTATTTTTTGAGTTGGACAGTGGATTAGCATAGTTGGTATAAGAGTTGTTGTGTGGGCTAGATATGTTGATTTATGGCCTATTTATTACCATGAGATTTCGTGATTGTGTTTGAGACAAAGGGCATGAAAAGTAAACTTCGAGTGGGAGGTTGTTCAGATGTGAAGTTGCGGCATGATTGGACTTCAAGTGGGAAATTGTTGAATGCGAAGTCCAACTGTTTATTTTGTCTTCCCTTCTCTGTCCATTCGTTTTCTGTCCCTTTGTCTTCTTTTGAAGACTCTTGTATATATGCGAGGGAAAAGACAAAAGCATGTAAGCTGCAATGACTGAATAAAGATTGATTAACTGCTCTCTGGTGGCTGTAGCCAAATTGACAAACCACATTAAATCTTGTGCCTCTATGTGTATGATTTGTGGTTTTCAATTTGTCTATTAATTTAACAGTTCTTACGTAATTTTTTTAAGTTGTCATTGATTCTTTTCGTGTATGCTTCTGATACAGTGATGTTTTGTTAGACTGTCTGATCTAAGTATACCATGAGGGTGCATGTAAACATCAAATTTTTCAGCTTAATCTAAATGCTTCTTACTTCGAAGTATGCTTAAGAAAGCTATTACTCTCGTACCATATTGATTTCAGGGAGACAGATGCTGGTTTATTAAGTATGTACTTTCAGGTCAACTGGTATTATTATTTGCATTACCACCCAGCTCATATGTATTACAAACATTTTTCATCTACACTCGCAACCATCAACACCGCCTAGCTTTATATAGCATCCAATGCCAAAGACTTTTGAAGTAAACATGCATGAATATCAAAAGTGAAAAGTTACCAAGAATACTTCTAAATTTAGCTAAACTAGAAAGTAGACTACCCAGAAATGTGAAGAGAGACCTAGGTCCCACCATGAGCACTTTATCTCTTTTTCCATTCTAATTTATCCGTGGATAAACTAACAGCTCACAAATATAATTCCCTTTTCAATTCTTCAAATAATCTGGCCACCAGAATAACACTCGGTACTTTTGAAAAGCAAAAACATTTGTGGTTTGAAAGATATCTGAGTATTCTAACAAAAAGTGCAGCTCATGGCATCTCTTATTAGTTATTCGCTAATTTTTACACATACACAAAATCGGAAACCAAAATATTCTACACATTTGATCTTTAAAAACATTTGATCTTCACATGTAATTGGTTCATTAGTGCAACCAATGAAAGCATTACTAACTGCATTTCCGACAAAATGGATCAATAAATATTTACACAAAATTTTCAAATTTAAAACTCTAGTTACCATTATAATCACACTATTCCAAGTTTTCAATTCTACAAGACATTATACAAATACATCTCACACGGTGCTATTCCTAGGTAAAGGCACCACCTGATAGAAGAAATCTCCAAAATACCCAGGAGGTTCCTGAACAAATGTTGATATAATATCCCGTAGAGTTACAACACCCTCTAAATCACCATGACTATCAACAACATAGATCCTTTGTATCCTTGCATTATCCAACTTCAATATGACTTTTTCCATAGTGTCAGTCTTTTGGCATGTGATCACGTCCTCCAAGAGAGGTGATGCCTCTTGCTTTAGCCGGAGGTGAGATCTAACAGAAGTACAGAAGGCCTTTGCTGTGACAGACCTGCAATGCAACAAAACAATGTCCTAAGTTCTAAATTAGGACAAGTTTGACTGTAGGCGCACTTAATATTTCAGGCACAAGAAAATGATAGAACATTTACATGCCTAGGCAGACTACAGCAACCATTATACCTGAACTCTTTATATATCTCAGGGGCCATCAGCAGAAACTGGATGTCCCTTAAACTTATGTTACCAACAACTTTGTTTCCTTCTTTCTCAATAACTGGAAGCCCTCCTACACGCTTTTCACTCATCAATTTGAATGCTTGGAGAACAGGTTGATCTTCAATCAGCTTCATTTCATAGAAAAGAATGCATAAATACTCAAAAGCACATCATTGCTGAATAATTCTGAATAGAAGTAATAGTGCATACATTTGAATATACCTATTTCATAAATAAGAAATGGACCTCTTTAAAGAGATTGGAGAAGTTAATACATGTTATGGCATAATATAATTTATAAAGTATATAAAAAATTTAAGGTTGAACTTTTCTCCATTCTATTGAACATAAACATGAGAAATTGTACCATTGAGCTTAATTGTGAAAAATTAATATTAAAATATCAGAAAACATGGATGCAAGTAACAAAATAAGAAAGACTGACGGATGAATGAAAAACAATGTTATGTCTGAAACAACCCATTAAAAATGTCAGAGAAGACATTTGTGCTCCATAATCAATTGAATAGTAAAAATTAAATAAGATTTTTTCCTAAGTGTTGGAACTCTTGATAGCATCATAAGAATGGAAGAAATGATACTAAATAAAGTTAAGTACAGCACTTAAAGTGAAGAATCAAGCTTTAAGTTGTCTAAGCTACTATATTCTGGGCCAATCATCTCACTCATAACTAACAAATTGGTCTACATCAGCTGAAAAATTTCAATTTAGGGTACATGAAGATGCACCAGAGGCTTTCTTGGGGATTCTCATCTCCCTCCAGTTTTGGACATGCAGAAACAGCCACAAAACATCCTCTTTCCATCCCCAATTGTTTTGAAATCTTATAAATGTTCCCCAAACAAGGATCTGGAACAAGAAACATCTCAGGGACATTTCGCTGTCTGCATGATGACCAGGAACATCTCCTGTCCCTTGATCATCCCAGGTATCGCCAAACATCCTCACAGATGTCAATTTAAAAAGAATTTTTTTTTCTAAACCAAAAACACAGAAAAGATTTGTAACAATTTTAAATATTTCCTTTGGTGTAAATAAACTTTCTTAATTATTATATTTTTATATGAATTTTAGAAATATTCAATTGTTAGTGATTTACATGCATAAGTATACAAATCACAAGTTGGTTCAAATGCTGAAAGCCATGCCAGATAGACTGCTGCGCACAGATCTTTACAGGTGATGTGAGAATGCAGTCAGAACTCAAATATCCATCACTCTTAACTTTTTCACATATCTACTGTCTTTAATAACATTACCATGTTAAAGGCCAACAATTAAAGCATGTAAGAGTCTTATGATAAGGATACCTTTAAAAAGTTGCTACTCATATTCTACCAGCCAAAGACAGATAATAAACAATCATCTGTATCATTGCCAAACAGAGACTGATCAGAAGAATAACCCTACCTTAAGCAAGATAGGTATTTAGGTTGGTTCATGGCCTGCAACACACATTTTTGATCTCCTTAAGCTCTCTTTATCATCCCGATGATGGATCACAAAGTGTGATCCAAACCGTTGATGCAAAAAACCCCAACACAATCTACCCAGAAACATTTACAATAAGATAGTTTTTTTTTATCGGTAATGAATATGATTTTATTTAAAATAGATCGAGATTGACCTTGGCCCGAACCAAGGATGGATACATCTAGGGAATCCATCTTCCCAAACAAAGACACAACAAAAAAGGTCTCTTAACAGACCAGAATCAAGATTTACTATCTTTTCATCCCTTCGTATGAGAGCGCAAAGTCATATCAAAGGATCCCGACTTCACTTTCCTGCTCTTCTTACCTTTAACAATATGCCAACCCTCCTCCAACCTAGCAGCACCATTTTGCCAGTTCGTCGGCACAGTCAATGAATCTTGGGTCTGATCTTTGAAAAATTCCTCTGCTTGTTGATCTTGATCCCTAGCTGCAAGTAGGTCATCTTCCATCTCACGAGCACCCACTGGAATCTTTTTCTCCCTTCCGGCTGGAGTAGCAGCCCCATTACTCTATAGATCCTTCCTTTCACAGCCTACAACCTCCATGCCCACCTTATTCTTCAAGGGTTGTTCCACCTTCTCCTTTGGAGGCTCCTGTAACCAATCTCTAGAAACAGCTTGAGCAAAACTCTTTTGCTGCTCAGTTTTTTTCTCAACTGTGTAATGCTGCACTGAAGCATCTTTCCACCATGAAGTCGGTTTGCGCACTCTACTTTTGTCACACTTAGCCGCCATATGTCCAGTTTGATAACAAATCCTACACCTAAAGGGAATCCCTTCATAATCTAGAGGCTGTATCCAGCTGCCCTTCGAGGTGTTGATCATAATTTCTGCAGGTAGCCCCTTAGCAATGTCCATCTCCACTAAAATCCAAGCAAAAGTTGAATGGAGCAAATTTGATGAGTCTTCATCCACCATAAGAAAGTTCCCTAGGGCATCCCCTACCACTTTAAGGAAAGAATCAAACCAAAGATGCAGAGGCAAGTTGGGAAGTCTCACCCACAATGGAAGTTTATCAAAAACTTCTTTAGCAGGGCTGAAGTCTGGATGCCAGGGCTTTAACATCAAAGCGAACTTGTTCTCCCAGCACCATTGATAATCACACAAGATCATGTCCCTGTCCTATTCATTTTCAAAAACAACAATAAAGAAACCCTTAGCCGCAGGATAAATCTGAACATGGCCTTTAAGGATCGGTTCCCAATTTTCTGAAATCCATTTATGAAGATCTATTAGGCTAGGCCAAAACCCTCTAAAGCGACCAATCAGACCTAACTTGGAAAAAATGACTACGTTATGGTCGATCTCCTCCACCAGTTCAGCATCCAATGTTACAGAACAAGTATTGGCCGTGGGTATGGCCGATTCTATCTGCCTACTATCTGGTTCTTGTTCCATATGGCGGCCACACACAAGAGATTTATGAGGAACAGAGCCCTTAAAATCACGACGTGGCCACTCCAAAACCACACCCGAAGACGATTTCTGATATCTCTTACACTCTACGTTCAATCCCTTAGGACGACCATTTCCCTCAAACCCCCCGTCCGCATCAATGGCCACTTGACCAGCACCAAATCCCCCAAATCCCACACCGCTACCAGGGGCATCGTCAATGTTGCCAAAGTTTGCCCTAACTCTGTTGGCATTTGTGGATGCTGCATGCAAAAAATGCGAAGCCCGATCTCCTTTCACCCCATGCGGCTTCATTTTCACCTGTGCTAGGTGTATCTTGGCACTCCCATCTTGGTGTCCGCTAGTTTGAAGGAGGATTCTCCTTCCAAAAAGCCTTGAAAGCCTCTGCGCTTCCTCCGAGCCAACAATCGATTAGACTCATCATTTTGGTCCTTGAAATTGCGTCCCTGCATGCCTGGGTTTGGACCCCAATGGCCATGACAGAGAGGAAATTTAGAACGCACCTTAGCATTTGCAGGAAATGCTGAAACCCTAGCCCCTACACCCGGAGAATTCAAAAAACTCGGGAGCGCCAAAAATGATAATTTTTTACAATAAGATAGTTATTGACAAACAACAAACTCTATTTTGATGAACAGAATCTTGATGTACTATGTCTAAAGACAACTTGAATGTTGACAAGTCTTAATTTTTGTGTACAGTTGAACTTTTTTATTTGGAGATGTTATAATTTCCTAAATTTTGGAATCTATCAAATAAGACTTTCCCCATTTACAATTAAAATTCTAATGTACTGTCACCCTCTAATGTTACAACAAAACGGAAAACCTCCCATCACCGCTATCTGTGACACATACCCTCACGTTTCCTGCCATCTTTGTCCCAGAAATGCCATGGAACATAGCTTCAATTGAAGCCATCACAAAAAGAGAGCAGAACTTCTGAAAAAGAATGGTCTAAGTGAAGTCTGTTATTGCTGAAAGAAAAAGAAAATCTTTAGGGACTCAACTACTTATGGATAGCCTGCATTATTTTTTCTTGGTTCTATCGTATCAAAGTTGTTCCATAATCAATTGCATTTCTTATAATGCTTATCCAAAATATTCATCAAGGAAAGCAGAAGTCAATGTGGTAGTTCCTCGAAAGATCAGGTCCAAATATTATCTTAAATATTACGTGATTTTTTCATCAGACGATGCCTATAAAATATATAAGGAAAGCAGAGGTCAACGAGATGGTTTCTCAGAATGTTAAATCAAATATTAGAGCTTTTAAGTACTCTTTTCCACCAGACCAAGGCTGGTCCATTAGGTACTAGCAGTACCTCTATACAAGATTTATCAAGAAAAGTAGAAATAAATGCAGTGGCCCTTTGACTGTGAAATCGTATTTCTGTTCAGAATCGATATACCTTATCTGAAATATTGAGTACACATTTTCCATGAGGCGAGCATGAAACAGAAAATTCACATTCTGCTTTTCCCCCACTGAGGAGTTCACTGTTTCAACTTTCAATGGCATCTTTATGCAAAATTCACTTGTATCGTACCCCAGTTTAAATTAAAATGATACAGGGGATGCAATATAATAAGTTCAAGCCACTGCACAAGAGAGGAGTGTTTGTATTACTACTATAAAGAAGGATAACTTTCAAGATAAACCCCTCTTTTCTCATGCCATTTGGCCACTTTTTTCTTGTCTTGGGTATGAGCTACATAGGCAAATATTAACAGACCTTAGAGGCTCGATTCTGGTCAAACAACATGCAAAACTATTCACCAAGGAAGTGGAGCAACCCATTCCAATGTCCCTGTGATATACCCCACCCATCAAGCTTTACATGAAATTCAATGTTATGGCTGCTAGTTGGCTGACACTACAAGTCAGAGAAAGAATATTATAAACAATCTGTTACTGAACTTTCTGACTGTAAGACCAAGGTACTTAGATTTTCTTTGAGATAGGTTTTGTTTAGATTTAAGAAAAATGTTCATTTTTTCTCCAGCCTGATCTTTCTTACATATATACCCCTTGTACAAAATAATAAGTTTGTTAGTGATTGATAAGTAGGAGATATTTTCCACAGCAAGTCAAATTGTGATATTGCTATCAGGATTCAACTGTGTAGTTTTTTGAGTCAAACTCATTGACCCATGTTTCATGAGTAGTGGTTCACACGAACCCATCTCTCATGAGAATGAATGAAACACTTAGCACTCAGTGGATCTAGGTGATGCTCACAGAGGTGAAGCACCAGGACTTCCCAGGAGGTCACCCATCCCAGTACTACTCCAGCTCTAAGCACTACAGAATTTCCAAACAGGAAGAAGATCAAATCAATACTGATGGGAAACTTGTTATTTCATCCATCCAAACTCAGTCCAGAAACAATCATATCCTCTTAGCTTCAAGGTCATCTATACTGTCATTGTTATACATTTAAAAAATTCCACCAATCTACAGCAACAGTTGGGTGATAATATTATAGTGTTGAATTCCCCCATTCAAGTGGTCCTCAGAGATAATTCTACCCATTATCCACATGTGGGAATCAGGTAGATTCCCCCTCCTGCAGGCTGAATGAAGAAGAACTTTGATGGGGTGATGTGAGAAAACCCAGGAAGATCAGGCATGGGATGCTTAGTCAAGACAAAAATGGAAAGCTTATAGAAGCATCCTCAACGAAACTAAAAGATGGCACCAACAGCGAAGCAAAGGCATTGGCCTTCCTCCTAGGCCTTTAGGTATGCAAAAAATTCGGTGTTTGCAATGAGCAGTTTGAAGGAGATAATCAATACAATTTGAAAGTAAGGATCCCTGAGTTGGAAGATTTCGCAAGAGATCTGGCCTATATCAATTCATTGACAACTTTAAAATTTTAAATATGTAGCACACACAGATAGATTGATAAGGAGGCAAAATATCTGGAAAACTATGCTATTGATAAGATCAAAGAGAATGAATAAAATTATAAATTAATGTTAGGCATGTGTGTTAGACTCTTGACACCACACTCAATCTATCATTGCACGAAAGAATCACACAATTGGGATTGCAAATTATTATCACAGTTGTATAAAAGCCCAAGCTCCTCACACACACCATTTGTAGGTGCATAACATTATGATAACCCTTGGTGACAACTGGTTCAGGCATGCGAAGAATCTGTGGTAGAAATTTAACAAGGATCATCAATGCTTGGAAGAGGCACTCAAATCATCTGGGTGTTGGTGAGACCTATTAATTACACCTACACCATTCAACAGATTTACTCTTCTCCTCTTTGCTAAGGTGCATACAATTGCTCTGATTTTCATAGTAGGGATACCGCCATTTGCCTCATTTCAAAGAAGAGGCAAGTTGCATTTCTAGGGAACATAACAAATCTACATAGGAAGAAAATATTCAAGACAATAGAAGTGACCATGCTACACACACTCAATTTAGTACTTAAAGATGAGTTCATGTCTATAAACCATGGGTACAAAATCAAAATGGACATGGCACCAATCTCAGTTGGGGTGCTTTTGGACGTGGCTGAATCCATGGACGAGGGTAGGGCAGAGGCCACAATTCTGATTCATAACTGGCAGCACCAGGTTTGGAAATGGCCATAGAGGACAAGATTTTGGGATTGGATTTCCCTAAAAGAACGGGGTTACGCAAATTAATGATGGGGTGATCATGGGCCCCTAGACTCCTTTCATCCTAGTGTTGGGGCTCTCTAAGGTGGACTGAAGACATGCAGGCCCAGGCATAATTTTTCTGAAATGTGCCATAGTCATGACACCCACCGTGGAGATCAGCTTATCTTTTGCAATACTGCAGGGGGAAGGGGAGGACAAAGCAAGAAATGAATGAGGTGGAAAAGAATGAAGATGATTTGTTGGCATGGACATTTTGTTTTAATCAGCCATCCCTATTAACCTATGCTCCCTGGGGAAGTGTCTCCTATCTTTTTAGTATTTTACCCTCGTCCCCTAGGGGACATTTTGAGGACTCGGGAACATCTAGGAAACATCCCCTCCGCGTCCCCTTTTTGTGCCAAATTTCAAAATGTCCAGTGACTTCAAAGAAATTGCAGTGTATGTCCAAACGTCCCCCATTTGTCCCAGGGATGGCTAGCCATCCTGCAACATACTTAAGGACAATTTCAGTCACGTTTTAAAACAAAAAACTTACAACTTTTCAATATTTGTTTGGTTTATGACATGTCCATTAGGATTTACAAAAAATGTGAAAATGGTGGTTTTCATTGAAGGTCTATATGGTTTCTAAGGTGCTAGTTTCTAAGGTGCTAGTTTGGGCGCTGCCCTAGGACCCTGTGAGGGGCACTGCCTACGCTGCCTCCACACCCCACAAGGGGTACTGCCCCTCGATTTCATTGGGGGCATGGCCCCCAAACACCCATCAGACTATGAGTATGATCAGGTAATAGACCAATGATGAATCGTAATTACAAAACCTACAAAATACATATCCCCTATTGTAAATCTATACATCTTCACAATCAACGATTGTCTTGTATTAGACATTGGAGAACTTGTTTAGTATACAATGACCGCCATAGAAAAGGTTGGCATGCGATAATTATAAGATTGTTGAGTACATGTCATGGTTGGCAGGAAATGCCATTTTCATAATGCAAAAATATATTTGCACAGACAACCATAGAACAATCCCATCTAAGGTCAAACTAGAACAAAATCAGTTATCTTTTTACTAAAACATCCCTCTTTGATAATGAGTTTGACAAAAAAACATGCAGTCTTGAAAGCTTTAGGAATACTTTAATACTAAATCCCTCGCTCGAGTACACAATGTCATTATTAACTACTATATATAAAGAACATAATTCCTACCCAGTTACCCATGCTCACAAAGGATCTATAATGTCTATGAAGAATGCTATATCAATGTTATCGTATGAATATTTGAAATTTCCTTACATTTTGTAAATTTCCTTTATTTTTTAATAGTTGTCCCTTATTGTCCCCTTAGAAAATGCCAAAAAATACCCTGATACCAGAAACACGTTCTGTTATCCCCATCCTAGAAACTTGGGGAGCATAGCTATTAACTATTTTAGTTTTGTATTATCTCAAGGGTAGCTTCTTTTAATAGCTATGTAGGGGCACCTGCTCTATCCGACCAGCTCTAGTAACAGCAAAATTTGCAATATCCATCACATGGGTTTTTATAATGTGTGTGTGTGTACCTAAGTTACCAGATGCTCTTGCTGAGGCCCCGGATCCAGATCCGGATGCATGCGGAGGCAGAAGCTGATTCTGGTGCGTCCGAAAGCTCACGGGGAGCATTACAGGTCCCTGTGAGGATCCACATGGCACAATATTGGGGAATCACAGCTTTAAGCCTCAGAAATAATACGGAACAACAATAGAAGAAAAGGTTCCGATGCATTGCACACTTGGAAGACAGATTTCACTATTTTGTGATATCATGACCCCAACTCAAGACAATTTAGAGAAGTAGCAATAAGAGAAGTCAATGTGATATAAAGATGGAAGTATGGCCTAGAGTGAGGTGCTATATGACTCAACAGTCATCACAAAAGAGAATTACATCGCAAGATTGCAAATTAAGGTTTCAATACAGAATAAGATGATGCGATAAAAGGAACTCACATCATGCAACCAAATTGTAACATGTGGTGACAACTCAACAAAGGTAGAGACTATCTAATATGCCCGACTTCGAACAATTTAAGTGACATTAAAGCCCACATGCGTTAACTGTAGACTTTGAGTCCGTAGAAAAGGTCAGTTACCAAACAGATAAAAGGGCTTAACAGGACTAACTAACCAGTATTTGATCAAGCACGTCAAAGCAAAACAATAACAAAGGTGATAGAATCATTAGAGCTATATATATTAGTGAATCCAGATTGGTGAACATTGAATCATGAACTACATTTTGATTTTGTAATTGTAATGATTTTCTGATTTTCATTGGAATCGCGAACATAGACATATATGATATGGCTTATTTGAATATTTGTGAACTATCAATTGGCATTTAATATTTATCTTGATCAATGATGAAGTATCATACTATCTAATGATTTAATTCTGTATATTTCTTGCATTTTTTTTTATTCACGCATCCACGTAGAATCGGTAACTTAGATATATACACATACATATATATATACACATACACATACATATACATATACATAACTTAGATATATACACATACATATATATATATACACACATACATATACATATACATATACATATACATATACATACATACATATAAATAATGTTTTTAAAACTTCAGGTATCATTACCTGATGGCTGATTGTTTGTCATCATAATGTGATCCAGGATTTATATGTTTTCCTTTCTCAGTTTTCTCAAAATATAGAGTTGTTCAAGCTACTAGTAATTGTGGCTAACACACTCATTTTACACATCAACTTTAAGGTTTTGTTTTAACTTTTGACATATTTAGCATCAGTTTTCTTGTGATAATGAAACACATCTAGAATGGAAGGCCATAATCAACACTGGTGCTAATGTTCCATCCATAGATCCAAATATCACCGATAAGACAACTTATCGTGATAAGTTACGACCAGCGATAATATACATAAAGTTATCGCGAAAAAATATCACTGATATTTTAAGCATTTATCACAGAGAAAAACCCAACTTATCGTCGATATTTCAATGATAAGTTGCCAAATTATTGGCTGCAGTCTGCTAATAGGAACTGATGGCCCAAAAATCATTGATTTGACATTTTCTAATTTGCAAAGTGGTGTTTGGGAGAGGAAAAAAGGGTTTGAAAGAGAAAAAAAACGTGATTTGCAGTGTTTTAGAGCAATTTGTTGTGGATTTGAAGAGATTTTTCAAGCAAAATTGGATTCACAAGTAAGTTTTCAAAATTATTTTTCTTTATTTTTTTTTTAGATCATTTTGTCGTCTTTGTTGCAACTAAGTTTATAACCTTCGGTTGCGCATAAGAAAGGCAAAGGGAACACCAGCTGGTCCACTTGATTTGGATGACAGAGATCCTTACTGTGATTGGACATCACAAGAGAAGCTTCCATTGTTTGCAGAGAATGAGATCTACGATTTGGAGAGGCAGGCTATGGAGGAGGGTAGATTCGCAGTGGGATTGGATGACATTCAGGAGGATGAGCACATTGAGGAGGATTCAAATGATGAGGAGGATTCGATGAGCACATTGAGGAGAATTCAAATGATGAGGATTCGTTGCCAGTATCAGCACCATCTACATCTAGGATGGAGGTCGAGTCACAACCAGTTGTGCAGAGGGAGGAGGCACAACCATAGCCACAACCACAACGGACTTCTAGGGCTAGACCCCCTACCACTCTAGTAGCTTTTACTAGAGCTACTGGGAAGGAGAAGAGGAAGATGTAGATTATTTTGATGTTGTACTTGTATTTACTTATATTTTTACAAAGACAATTTGCTATTTTTAGTTTGCTTCAAAGTTCAGACTATCACACTATGGCTACCAGCCATCAACATTCCACATGAGGATACGATTTTGTACCTTATTTGCATTTATATATATCTAGACTCAGCTTGTTTGGTTTGTTTATTCATTTACTAACTCATTAGATGCATCTCCTCATTGAATTTTGCAAAAAAATTGCATTTCTAATTAAATTTAAACAATTTTTTAAGTTCCCGATATTTTCCTAATAAGTTCAAAATTTATCTCTAATATTTTTCCAATATTTTTTTTTGCCCTCAGCAATAAGTTGCTGATAACGATATTTTGAACTATGGTTCCACCAAATCTAGGAGGTCACAAGCTTAAAAAGTGAAAACTTGTAAGATGCTAGCAATAAAACAAAGAAGCCTTCTTTTGGTTCTATGTTTCCAATTTTTTTTGACGTGAACAAATTATTGGGTCTCTTCTTTTCACTTGCTTTAATCTATTTTTTATTTTTTATTTTAATAGTATTTTTTAATATAATTTTTATTAGTCACCTCTCACCATCCCAAAAATCTAGGAAATTTTTCACCATCCACAAAACCCTATCCCCACCCCATCTTAGAAACTTGGAGCAACACTAATAGAATACCAACTGAAAAACCTTTTAATGGAGTCTAACTTAATAAACAATTCAAAATTTTCCCAATTTAGAAAAATGAGGGAAAAAATAAAAAAGGCAACAATGCCCTTTCCCTTAACTTGGAAATGAGGATGAAATGTGTTTCTAGCTAAGTTGCTAGTACGGGTACGCTGATATGGCAATTTTTTTCTTTTTGCCTCAGTTATCGAGTGCGCTCACCCAGGGCCCGAATGCGGATTTTGGTGTGCATAGGCACAGATCCTAGTGCACGGTGCACACCAGCATGCACAGGGAGATTTTGCTCCCTGTGGGCATGCACAGGGAGCGCCTTTGCTCCTTGTGGGTGCATTGTGATGCAAAAGCGCTCCCTGGATGCGCCTAGGCGCATCCGGATGCACCCGGACGTGCATAACCAAAAACAAATTGCAAAAACTTTTAAAAAGTGAAAATTTTCACTTAAAACATGTGCTAATAAGAATTTTTAATTATTATTTTTTCCACTAAACCCTAAAACGGCCCTAAAAGAGGTCATTCATTATTTTAACATGTCATTTTGTTTGCTATTTTGCTCTCTTCTCATTTGGTCTCCACTTCGGCATTTCAAAGGGCAGGTGATAATTTTCAAAGAGGATCGTTTGTGGAGTGCCAGATAGCTTCCACAGAGGAGATCTAAGAGTCTAAGGTAAGCATTTGACCCTATTCTTGAGTCTTTTAATGAATTTTTTTAAGATTTTGATGAATTTTTTCAAGTTTGGGATGAAATTTTTTTATTTTTTCCTTTTTTTTTTAAATAAAGAAACAAGTTTAGCTATTTGTTTTAATATTTTTGTATCTTCTTTTGCACTTGTATGTTTGTATTTCTTAGTTTTTTTGTACTTTGAATTTATTTAATTTCTTATAACAGCAAGAAATCAAATTGCAAGAATGGCCAGTAGTGAAAGTTTAGTGGGTGGGGAAGGAACCAATAAATACAAAATTGACATACCACAAGAATTTCACAAGTTGCAGGAGGTGGGGCATATATTTGGAAGTGTCATTATTGTGATGATAAACTAAAAAATAGCTCATATTCTCGAGTTAAACTTCACTTTATGGGCCCTGCTGGTAAAGGGATGGGAATGTGCAAAGGCAAAGATAAGAAGGGGTTGACTCCTGCACAAATAGCAGGATTTGTAAAAGAACAAGAGGCTGATAAATTGGTTCAAAGATCAAAACAAACTTCTTATGTTGGTGGATCCAGAAAGAAAAAAATGCATTTACCCACTGAATCAGCTGCAACCTCCAAACATCCATTCTTGCCTAGATCAGAAGTGGTCCATTGGACAAGGTATTTAAAATGGAGGCAACAAACATTGTTGAAGAAAAAAATGGTTGTTGCCTCTATGCCAATGGTCTTCCTTTCAATTTGGTGAGATCAACATATTGGAAGGAAATGGTGTCGGCAATCAATAGTGCACTAGCCAGTTTCACAAGTCCTTGGTATGAGAAGGTGTGCACCACCTTGTTGCAAAGAGAGAGGAATGTTGTAGAGACCTACCTTCAACCAATTAGAGATTTTGGATTGATTTGGGTGTTTCTATTGTTTCCAATGGATGGAAAAATACTATAAATTGTCCATTGATTAATGTTATTGCAATGTCCCCCAAAGGGGCAATGTTTTTAAAGGCAATTGATTGTGAAGGGGAAGTGAAAGATGCACAGTTCATTTCCAAAATTCTCATCGAGTCCATAGAGATGGTGGGTAGTGAGAATGTGGTTCAGGTAATCACAGACAATGCAAAAATTTGTAGGGGTGCAGGTGCTTTGGTTGAGGGTCGATATGAGCACATTTTTTGGACACCATGCACCGTACACTCCCTCAACTTGGTGATGCAACAAATTGGCACTCAAATAGAGTGGGTGAAACAAATATACGAAGAGGGGGAGGAGATCAGGATGTTTGTGGCAAACCACCAAATGTCACAATCAATATTCAAAACTTTCTCGAAATTGGAGTTAAAGGTAATTACAAAACTTAATTTATTTATTTAATTTTTAACTCGGTGAGATTACCATATTGGAAGGAAATGGTGTCGGCAATCAAAAGTGCACTAGCCAGTTTCACAAGTCCCAGGTGTGAAAAGGTGCGTACCAGCTTGTTGCAAAGAGAAGAATGTTGTAGAGACCTCCCTTCAACCAATTAGAGATTCTTGGATTGACTCGGGTGTTTCTATTGTTTCCGATGGATGGAAAGATAATGGAAACCGTCCATTGATTAATGTTATTGCAGTGTCCCCCAAAGGGGCAATGTTTTTAAAGGTAGTTGATTGTGAAGGGGAAGTGAAAGATGCACAATTCATTTCCAGAAATCGCATTGAGTCCATAGAGATGGTGGGTAGTGAGAATGTGGTCTAGATAATCACAGACAATGCAAAAAATTGTAGGGTTGCAGGTACTTTAGTTGAGGGTTGATATGAGCATATTTTTTGAACACCATGTTGCAAAGAGAGGAATGTTGTAGAGACCTCCCTTCAACCAATTAGAGATTCTTGGATTGATTCGGGTATTTCTATTGTTTTCGATGGATGGAAAGATAACGGAAACCGTCCATTGATTAATGATATTGCAGTGTCCCCCAAAGGGGCAACATTTTTAAAGGTAGTTGATTGTGAAGGGGAAGTGAAAGATGCACAGTTCATTTCCAAAAATCGCATTGAGTCCATAAAGATGGTGGGTAGTGAGAATGTGGTCTAGATAATCACAGACAATGCAAAAAATTGTAGGGGTGCAAGTGCTTTAGTTAAGGGTCGATATGAGCACATTTTTGAACATCATGCACCGTACACTCCCTCAACTAGGTGATGCAACAAATTGACACTCAAATAGAGTGGGTGAAACAAATATACGAAGAGGGGGAGGAGATCTAGATATTTGTGACGAACCACCAAATGTCAAAATCAATATTCAGAACTTTCTCGAAATTGGAGTTGTTGAAGGTGATTACTAAACTTTATTTATTTATTTAATTTTAATAAATTTTATGTCATGTTCAATTATCAAATTGTATATAAATTTGCTTAATATTTATTGACATATTGTTATTAGCTTACTTAGGTCGCTAAGACCTGATTTGCATCTCATACTATTGTTATGAGACAACTTCTCAAGGTGCAAGAGGCATTGAGACAAATGGTTATTTCCAACAAATGGGGTGTATGGAAGGCTTCACATTCAGAGAGGGCCCAAAAGGTCAAGACATTGGTCTTAGATGATAGTTGGTGGGCTCGTGTGCAATATGAATTGTCTATGATAGCATGGACACAATGGTAGAGAAGGTAAAAATTGCAATATAAAAACATGAGAATGACTCTATAGAATGTGAAACCTATGCAATAAAGTGGAATCAAGAATCAATCATTCATCATCGTTGGGAAAAGATGACCACCCCATTGCACCTCCTTGCATATGCCCTATCTTCGAGGTACTATAGCAAGAAAGTACTTTCTATGCCAAGGAGATTAGCACCATATAGAGATGAAGAAGTTGCTAATGTGTACAAGCGAGCATTTGATAGACTCTTCCCAGATGAAGTGTAGAAACAAGTTAGGACAGAATTTGGCTTGTTTGCCTCAAAAATTACACTTAAATTACAGCTATAACTCAGAAAAGACTCGAAGCACAAATTACACTTAAATTACAGCTATAACTCATGAGAGCCAACATTTAGTAAACAAGGTACATACCTATGAATTGCAAAAAATCATTGGCATACAATAGTTTGAATAGGACAAGAATACAAAGATTCAAATTCCCAAACCTAAACGACAAACGTTCAAAGGAGACACCTTCCATCATACTACTTGAATATTACCAGCCCATGTGAGACACATTTCATTCGGAATTCATATATGTGAAAAATGTTAGCCACAAGACCTTTAGGAGTACATATAATTGGAGGAAGTTTTCAATTGAGTCCCAAGGGCTTTATTAGAAACATGATAGAAGAGTGCCATCTGATGAATTTGTTTAAATGTTTCTTATGAAGTTATCACTAAAGTGTTAGGCCATGCACAAGAAGGGAATTGCTAACAGAATCCTAAGGGATATATTAACAGAATTTTTGTGTCCAGTCCCCACCATGATTAGCAAGAAAATTGTCTTAAATTTAAAACTTCACAATTTTCTATAGCCCAATGGTGAGTCCTCTTCATAGTTGATAAATACCCTCAGCCAAATACAAGGAATCAACCACCATTGCTGAGAAGCGATCCTCTTAAGCATCAACTTAATCAACAAACATGATTAGAATCGGATAAGGAAATTATTATTAAGTCTGCATCAGCACATGTCTTTGTGCTGTGATATCAGAGGGACGTTACAGTTTGTTCTCTGAAAACTGATTTGATATGCAAGTTTCAGATCACTGATACACAGCGATTTGTTCTCCAAAGAAGTGTGATGGCAAACCAATAATGACCGATCCATTTAAAGAAGTATATATTAATCAAGCAGCAATATGTTAGTGACTGCTTTCCAAGAGGTGGCAAGGTGTGGTTTAGTTAATATTAACAAAGTGAGATTAAAGGAAGAGTTGTGACTGGTAAAGTGAAGGGATGCAACAGTTCCAAAGGGACATGACATTGGAAAGGACATGACTCTTCCACTACAAGGAAGAGGTATATGCATCGAAGGACAAGCATTCAAGGAAGGCATTGAACCTAGCAGAACTGTTTTTACTCAAGTACAGAGAATCTGAATATTATCTATAAATTGGCATGAAGTATCAGTTCTGATAATAAGCAGCATAATGATATTATTTATGATTTTTTGCTTATGAATAATATGTATGAAAATGACATTATTATTCTGAGACCTTTTATTTGAAGAATATATACAATAACATGAAATTCTTATATGTTTGCTATAATGGTAAGGATAACAAGGGAATACAAGGAGATAGAAACCATAGTTCAAAATATCATTATCGGCAACTTATCGCCGAGGACCAAAAAAAAAATATCGGGATATCTCGGAGATAAGTCGGGAACTTATCGGCGAACTTCTCGGGAACTTAAAAAATGGCTTAAATTTAATTAGAAATGCATTTTTTTTTCACAATTCAATAAGGAGATTCATCTAATGAGTTAGTAAATGAGTAAACAAACCAAACAAGCTGATCTAGATATATATAAATGCAAATATGTATCAAAATTGCATCCTCATGTGGAATGCTGATGGCTGGTAGCCATAGTCTGATAGTCTGAACTCTGAAGAAAACTAAAAACAGCAAATTGTCTTTGTAAAACTATAAGCAAATACATATGCCAGTACAATATCAAACTACTCTACATCTTCCTCTTCCCCTTCCCAGTAGCTCTAGTAAAAACTATGGGAGTGGGAGGGGTCTAGCCCTAGTAGTCCGTTGTGGCTGTGCCACCTCCCTCTGTACAACTGGCTGTGACTGGACCTCCACCCTAGATATAGATGGTGCTGACACTAGCAATGACTCCTCATCATCTGTATCCTCCAGCTCCTCACTCTCACTGCTCTCATGATCATCCTCCTGAATGTCATCCAATCCTGCTGTGAATCCACCCTCCTCCATAGTCTGCCTCTCCAAATATAGATGTCATCGTCTGTGAACAATGGAGGCTGCTCCTGTGATGTCCAATCACAGTACGGATCTATGTCATCCAAATCAAGTGGCCCTACTGGTGGTAACTCTACCTTTCTTATGCACAACTTAAGGTTATATTGCACATAAACAAGGTCATTGAGGCGTTTCTGTGCTAACTTGTTCCTCTTCTTCGTGTGAATGGCCTCAAATAAGCTCCAATTATGCTCACAACTAGATGAGCTAAATGGCTAACATAAGATGCGCAAGGCAAGATTTTGCAGATTTGGGACATTCCCACCCCAATTTCGCCACCAAGCATCTGCAAGATAAATATTAAAGAGTTAGAAAGCAAGGTGAAAACATTTTTTAGTAACTTAGTTTTTATCTACTTATCATGCATGTGAAAGACACCAAAAATCCAAATATTGTACCTAGGGTTTGAGTCTTTCTTCCTCTTCTTGCACAGTCTGAGGAGAATAGCTTGCCTGTTGCATTCTAATACACTTCCATCTCGGCCACAATGAGGTCTCTCACCTCAACCTCAAGTACCATCCTCTGCATGCATTCAATGAAGCCCTCCATGACCTCTCCATTGGGATCCCCGTAGGATGGAGAGAAGCGAAAAGAAGGGTTGAGGAAGTACCCTGCTGCATGAATGGGTTGGTGGCGTTGATTGTTCCACCTCCTATCAATAATTTTCCATATGGGGTCAAATTTTAGGCTCTTCCCCTTATAGTGATTTCTAACAGCCTCTTTGGCCCTATCCATGGCCTCATAAAGATACCCCATTGGGGTTTGATCCCCATCTACCAAGCAAAGAACTCTAACCAAGGGCTATGTCATCTACAATTGAAAAGTAGAAAAAGATTATCATTAATTATAGACTAGAGTTCCAAATTAATAATGAAAGACTTGATTGTTGGATACAAAAAAATAAATATTCAACTTTTGAAGTTTCAAAGATACCTTCACAATTTATGTAGCCTCATCAAAAAAGTGGTTGTCAAAGACAATGTATGCAACACTTTGACCATCAGCCTTCTTTGAATAACTTGAGTCTAACCATGGTTGACTTACAAACATTTGCTTCAAAGGATTCAAAGAACCAAGAACACTTTGCAACGTTAAGAAAATCATTGCAAACCTTGTAGCTGCAGGTCTAACCAACACCTTCCCGTGGGTGAATTTTCTCATCAAGTGGAGAACCCAAGGGTGATTGTAGATATATTTTGTTATCTTTCTTGCATCCTCTACAATCGATTTCACTCAATCCAATTTTCCTATGTCCTCCAAAAGAAGGTCAAGGACGTGCACTGCACAAGGAGACCAAAAAAGTGTGCTATACTCATCTTCGAGGATCCTGCCCGCTGCCACATATGCCGCTGCATTGTCGGTAATTATTTGCACCACATTAGCAACCCCCACCTCCATCACAACTTGCTCTAACATTAGAGCCAAAGTTTCAGCTGTCTTTATCTTGTCTGAGGCATCCAAGGATTTCAGAAAGACCACTTAATCCTTGCAAGAAACTAAAAAATTGATGATGGTACGGTTTCTTCTATCCGTCCATCCATCTGAAAGTATAGAGCAACCAAATTGTTTCCATTGCAATTTTTGGTCTTCTACCACTTCATTGGCCCTAGTAACAGCATCTTTGAGCAATCTACAAGAACAAAATAAAAATAACATTAAGTACACAACTTTGTTTAAAAAAATTACATTCAACAAAAATAAGTAAATTGTAAAACCGTAAAAGTGAACTAACCTCTCACTCAAGTCTGCAGGAGTAGGTGCCTTGTAGCCCTTTCCCGCTACAGTAATTCCTGTCACAAAATTCAGCCAATAGGGACTTGCTGCAACATTGAAGGGGATATTGTTAAAATACCAAAAATCAGCACATTGAATGTCAACTTGCCGATGCACATCGCTGGTTGTGCTCCAGGTGTGTTTCTGTGCACAAAAAAATTATCTATAGAAGATGAGCGTGGTGCTGGTCTACTAGAACCAGCGGAAGTGGAAGGCGAGGACAAGGTAGATTTGCGGATCCGTGGGCCACGATGAGAGCCCACTATGCCCTCAAGTGCTGCTTCATCTTCTTCAAGGGTGGATGGGATATCTGGTCACAAATCACAACCCACATTATTTCATTATGATCATTATTTCATTATGATTATAAAATAATAAATGATTCTTAAAAATGAGACAGTGTGAGATACCTTGCGAATCAAAAATGGCTGCCCTCATGGCCAATTTTGCCCTTTCCCTTTGCAACTTTTTCTCTTCTCCAACAGCGAGCAAGGCATTCATCTCTCTCATTATTTTTAGGGTGGTGGCGTCACGAACCCTTGTGTCACACTTTGTGATCCCTGCAAGGTGGTATTTCAAACGAGATAAGCCTCCACTAACTAGTTTTTCACATTTTATGCATATCACAGTATTATATTTGGGTCCTTCAAAAGCATATGCCCATGCCTTGTCTCTAGCCCCTTTAGGGCGCGTTACTACATATCCCAATGGACATGTGTCAACTAGCGCACTGGCAAACCCTGCAGCTGACCCAGTTGTAGAGGAATCCCTATTTGCCATTTTGATAAAGAATCAAACTGCACGTCACATACAAAATGAGGGCACAAATTTAGAAATTTAACAAAGAAATTTAGAAACAAACTAAGTTAGTTTAAAACTTTAAATAAGTTTAAACATAGCTGAAACTTGAAGGAAAAAACAAAAAAACTTGTAAGGTCATGAAATTTTTGAGAAAATATGAAGTTTTTGAGAAAACTATGAAAAATTTGCAAAAATTGCTAAAAAATGGTGTTAGATCTTATTCATTACGTTCTAAAACAAGTTAGAGTAGATTGGAAATAATATTATATAGTTTGTATAAACTTGAATGCATTTAATACAACAAAAAATAATTTTAAAACAAAAGGGAAAGAATTTTGAAAACTTGTGAATTTGAATTTTCTTGAAAAATCCCTTCGAATCCACTTCGAATCAATACAAAATGCCTCAAATGCCGATGTTTCTCCTCCAAAACCCTTCTTAGTTTCTTTTCTCTCCAAAAAAATCATTGTCACTCAAAAAAATAACATACTGGCCCTTTTTACTGGCCGTCTGCCCTTTATCCGGCCGCAAGCGCAATAAATCGCAATAAGTATACTACTTATCGCCGATATATCGCCGACAAGTGCAACTTATCGGCGATAAGTTTGCCAGGCAATAACTATACAAGTTTTATCACCTGGCCAAACTTATCCCGATAAGTTGACTTATCGCCGATAAGTCGGCGATATTTTGATCTATGATAGAAACTGTTATGAGGTCCTCTTCTAAGCATGCCACCTCATGGTGGTGACAGGTTGTCCCATGTGGCCAAGGGGGTGCAAGGAGTGCCCCACCCTTTGGCTTAGAAGGGAAGGATGCTCTAGACACTCTTGGGCCTAGGGTAGGGGATTGATTAAGAAACCCTAATTTGCCCCTTATTCTAGCTCTCCTATTGTTGGACGCCATCAATAAATTAAATATATCTTATGAATGAATTAATGTTCCTAAACCTAGTTGAAAAGATCTATGATTTTAATGTCTCTAATAAGGAAGATCCATTTTGTGGATTATGTTTCAACGAACTCCTAACATGTTGCAGGATCTCAACCAGGTACAGACTGTTACTAATTCTATTTTGCTTCTTGTTCTACTTGGAGTTTGTGATTTAGGGCAAAAACTAGGGCATTTGCAAAAGGGGACATTACATTTTGACCTGTCAATTTTATGCATTACACTATTTTCTTTCAGCTACAAAAGCTCAAAACCAGATTAGAGGAAATAATTTGCAAGAAGATATTCAGTTGCTTAATGTTCGTTCTGCTATCAGTCAGAGCTCTCTCCCAAACTCATGTAACATTTGATACCAAGTAATTTGGAGTGTGTTTTGGGCAGCTTCAGCTGCACTGGTCAATTAAGGAAGATTGATTTCTGGTATCCTAATTTTGTTCCAAATTGGATTAACCCTAACCGGAAGTCAATTTCGGATACCATGGTACCTTGCTTTTGGGAATGTCTCTGCCTACAAAATATTGAAAGCGTGTGCTTGCCAGTTTCTAAAGCATCTGAAAATTGATAGTATGATGGGGAATTTTGAATGGCGGGAAAACTTACTGTTCTGTCACATCTCAAAGCTAGTTATGCAATTATTCTTCTTTCTTTTTCCCTGGTGATTTGTGTTATCAGAAGCTAAAAGTAACATTCTGAATTCACATCAAACATTTGGAATTAGATAGAAAGCAACTTGAGGGCTTGATGATGTGAGCTCAAAACTTAAAACGCCTTGTTACAAACAAATGGATTGTTAGGAACATAAGCAAAGATGCCGTTTGCCAGGTTCTAATCTGGAAGACTGAACAGTTGTTTCCTTCTCATTTCAGATGAAAGGTTCAGGGCTTCAATTATGGTTTAAATAGCAGCAGGTGCATTTGAATGGGCATTGACCTTGTGAAGTCCTCTTTGAAATTGAAAGACAGGTATTTACCCAAGAGAAAACTCTGCAAACAGCATGACCTGAGGGACTTCGAAGAAAAAGATTGATTCTCTCAGAGGACAGTTTCTGAGAGTCTATTAGCCAGAAAAACAAGCCAGCTTATTTGAAGTTTGTCAGGTACCTACGGATATGATATTATTATGGTATTGGTTAATAGAGATGCTGAGATGCAGCACACATCCCTTAAGTTAGTTATCTTGGGCAATGTTAGAATAAAAGTATTTATCCCACATTTGTGGGGAGTAGGTAGTTATGATCAGTTGACTCTTATAGTGGTATTTAGGCAAGAGAGAAAAGATATGTGAAGAGAATTGTATGTGTTGGGATCTCAACATGGATAATATCTTGGAGTGGATTTTTCTGTAAGGAGCATTATCATGTTACTCTTCCTTAAGGGTTTGACCTCTATTATATTCAGTATATTATTGATATATGCTGCAAATTTCCAATATTACGTGTGATGTTCTTAACAAAACTAATCAATATTTTGTGATAAAAATAAAATTAAGGAAGCTGTCCAAAAAGTGGAACCTGATCAAAGAGACCTTGTTTGGAGTCCAGACCAACCATATACTTTTCTTGAGACTCACCTGTTCTCTAAAAGTATCTCAAACCAAAGCACATAATGGTAGATAATTTAAACTCCAAATGAGGGATCAAGAATGATTAGGTACAGTGGATTAGGAGGATCAACACTACATGGTATACACCCTAGCTTTTAAAGGTAAATTTCTTGGAAGGAAAAGAACCTGTTAGAGGCTTTCTATCCTAGCAATGATAGCTAGGACAAGTCTTTCAGATGGACGATTGTTTAACACAGGTGATAGAACTTAATAATAAGTTTTGGAACCGTAAGTTTACCAGTCAATTGTGACTTAGTGTAAGTAATGGTTCTTGGGCATTTTTTTGTTGCCCTGTCCATTAGAAATGCCTAGATCGATGGACAACTAATGAAGGATCACTGTCTGCCATCTCTGTTTCTCCTATTTTTTATCTATTGTGTAATGCTAGTAATAAGGGCTCTAGAAGAGAATTTTCTAGAATGGATTCCCACAAACTTTAAATGACCTATGTACTAAAAAACAAGCTAAGATCTTATTGATTGGAATATATTCGGGATTTGAAATTTGGGACACAAGCGGACATGCTTGGGTAGGAAGAAATAGCCCTATGATAGTTTGATGTCCTGTTCTTCATGGAAATTATTTTTGTTCATGTAATTTAAATCTTTCCTTAAAAGAAACATAGGTACTAACTTGCCAAAAGATTGTGATTATTTAGGATATTAAAATATTTTACATTCCAAAGGATACTATTAAATGAAAATCAATTTCCCAGGTTTAAACAGGAAAATCTCTAGAAACTAATGCAATACTTGTAAAGATAGAGGGTAACCGTAAAACTAATTTTTAATTAGCTGACATAAACATAGTGTGGAGATAAAAATAACTACAATAAATAAATAAAAACGTATTGGTCTAATGAAAAACAATTTTATGATGTTTTATTAGGATTCAACTACCTAGTTTTTGAGACAAACTTGTTGACATATATCTCACATGAACACATGAACCCAACTAACATGAGTATGAAAGGCCCACTTTGAACTCATTGCATCTAGGTGATGCTCACAGAAGAGAAGCATTAGGACTTCCCAAGAAATAACCCATCCTAGTACTATTCTAACTCAAGCATGCTTAACTATGAGTTTTTCCACAAGATTCAAGTCAACTTAGATTGTTCCACGTTGGCAAAACCTTCCACAAGAGTTGTGCCTTATATTCATCATAGAGCTCCTTTAGCTCATCCATTCACAAGAAGGTATTTTTTGCAATGTGTTGAATTATTATGTGTTACTCGAGATTCAAGTACATGGTTTTTTAGTCAAACTCATTAACCCATATTTCATGAGTAGTGGTTCACATGAATCCATCTCTCATGAACATGTATGGTCCACTTAGAACTTATGGCATCTAGGTTATGCTCACAAGGGAGAAGCATTGGGACTTCTTAGGAAAACACCCATCCTAGTACTACTCCAACTCAAGCACGCTTAACTATGGAGTTTGCCTCAAGATCAAGGTCACTTAGCTTGCTACCTGTCGTGAGGTTTTCACACCATCGCCCCATTGCAAATGGGGACCCCCTCTTTTCACTTAGCAGTAGGAGTAGTGGTCTTACGTGGTCTTAGCTAGTAGCAATTTTCAAGTCTCCAAGTCTTAGAGATGAGTTTGAGCAATTTTGTCTTGTTGGGGAGTCAAGTCAGTCGAGGATACTAGTGAGAGTTGGGCCAAGCTTGTTAGTCGTCAAGTTGTGTCACCGTCGGATGTTAGCTGCCGACGGAGGTAAAATTGTGTTACTGTCGGGTGTTAGCCGCCGACGGAGGTAAGTTGAGTTACCGTCGGATGTTAGTCACCGACAGAGGTTAGTTTGTTGACGGTTGAGAAGGGTGACGACGTTTGGTTGCACCGCTTCGGATCGTATATGTATATTGTACTTGCTCATTGGAAGCATCACTGTTATTGTCACCTTTGCGAATGATTAATGAAAGTTTGATATTATCTGGTCTAATTCTATCTTGCTAGTTACATTCTGTATCATGTCTGTGTATCTGTAATCGGGTACTTAGTAGGCAAAACATCTAGCGCCGCTGCCTAAATACACCCGGATGGCGAGTAGGCATAATGGGCTTACCCGTTAGTGCCATAAACCTAGAAGCCGAGGAAGCTCGTACGGAGTTGTACGACGGAGAGGACAATCAGGCACGTGAATTTCAAATTTTGTTTCAAGTAGCTCTTGAAACTCACATCCGAAGGGAGGCAACGAACGGAGATGTCCCTACAAGCGTAGTGTGGGACGCGATTGGGGCGAACCCTGCAGCGAATCAGTTGTTGAACCAACTTCCGCGGTTGCTGGCACAAGCAGCACTCGCACGACGTGTTCGGCAAGAAGAAATTGATCGAGAGGAACGCCGCTAGGAGATCCTCCGTGAATTTCATGCCCGAGAGCATCTACGTCGCCGTCAAGAAGAGAGTGATGGCAATCGGAGGAATCCTTGAAGCATGACTGAAGAGGGTAGAAGAACACAAATAATTGTAATACGGCTGTAATGCAATTACAAATATTGTAAAAGCAACGTGAATGAATAAAGAATAAGTGTTCTTGTGTTTGAAGGCAATGTTATTTGCTTAGTTTGGATGCCAAATAATTTAAATAAAGATAGAAATAGAAAAGTAAGAAATGATGATGAAGAGGTCGCACATACAGCCCTAATCTCTGCATAGCAGCGTGAACGTCGCTATAGGCTAAGGCAACTTGCCAAAGACCAGCTTGCCGGAGGGTTGCCCAAAGGGGACCTCGGAAGTGGTACGAAGGGTGCAGAAGCCGAAGAGGAGTTCACTTCTCCCGAACGAAGAGTGCGGAGCCGGGAAGAGTTATTTGAGGAGACACGCGCGAGAAGAGCCTTTCTCCAAGAGGAGAGAGTACGGTTTGAGGTGGGTCTCCGTACACCAGGCGCGGAGAACCAAACCAGCGGAGAGGGTGATACTGCAGAGGGTGACACGAGCACACCAACAAACCCTCCGTTGGAACCAAGAACCCCGCACGGTGCGGTGCCAAGACAAGGGCAAGCACCACTAGCCCAGCAACTACCACAAGGACAAGTACAGCCAACCCACAATACGCACAGTACCCAAGGAAGTGCGGGCACAAGTGCTGGCACAGGAGCTCCAATGTAGACAAGACAGGCCTGACGACATGGA
The DNA here is from genome assembly GCA_027943335.1 of Chamaecyparis obtusa. Taxonomy (NCBI): domain Eukaryota; kingdom Viridiplantae; phylum Streptophyta; class Pinopsida; order Cupressales; family Cupressaceae; genus Chamaecyparis; species Chamaecyparis obtusa. The sequence goes on along the minus strand of BSBK01008882.1, from coordinate 2,143,154 downwards.
ATGATGTGAAAAAGGAGATTCTGGCAGAGATTTACAATACTAAGCAAACGAAGAGCGAGCCTGTTCGTGCCTACGGACGGCGATTGAAGGAACTTATCGGGAAGATGGAGTCCGCCCCAGCAGACGAACTCAAGAAGAGGTGGTTCGTAGAGGGCCTAAAAGCTTCCCTTCGGAAGAAAATGAAAATTGTCCCGCCTACGTCATACAGTAATGCGTACAACCATGCAATGGACTTGGAAAGCGAGTGTAAGACCTCCAGAAAGACTAAGTCTTCGGATGATGAATTGGAGACGGAAAGCAGCGAGGGTGAATCTAGTAAGAAAGTGTTGGCCCTACAAAAAGATCTGCAACGAATGATGAAAGAATTGAAGGCCACCAAGGGGAGCTCAAGTAAGACAGAGGAAGACACCGTGTGGTGCACGGACTGCAAAGAAGCAGGCCACACAAAAGGTTCTTGCCCCAAGAAAGCCTTTTGCGATATTTGCCAAATTGCGGGACATTCCACTAAAGAATGTCCTTACAACCTAAGGGCAAGAAATCAACAAGTGCTCCACACTCAAGAGCAACCCTCCACGTCCGGAACCGGCGGACAACAAAACAACGCATCATCGGTCGGGTACAAAAACAACAGCTGGGGAGGTCGAGGCAACAATGAGAACAAGCCACGGGTCCAATATGATGCGAAGGGGAGACCCATGATACAATGCAGAAGCTGTAATCAATGGGGACATTATGCCCGTGACTGCCAGAATGAGGCCACAACTCCACAGAAGCTGTGTCGGTGGTGCGGACCGGGAGACCATGAAGACACTAACTGCCCGAAGCCCGGCTGCAATATCCTAGATATGGAACGCGGGGGCACCGAGAAGGTCCTAGTAGTTACTCGAGCACAGACCAAAAAGGCCACGTACCCACATCCTCTGACGGAGAAGCAGAGGGTACTTGAAGCAAAAGCCGAGATTGAGAAAGGTATGCAGGACCGAAGGGAGCCTACGGACACCGGCACTTCTCACCGAGCATTGGCCGAACAAAATATCTTACGGCAGATAATGCAATTGGAGGTACCAGTAAAGGTCAAGGACCTATTGGAAACAATGCCGCATCTCAAAACGGCCCTATTTCTAGGCCATAACGTTCCAGCAAGCACGGTTGAACGAACGGAGATCCCCGGCGGCTCTGCAGCCGACCCCATGACACTATCAATCAATAATGGGCGGAACCCTGCAGTAGTGGAGATGGGTATCTTGGGTACCATCCTCACGAACACAATTGTTGATGGTGGGTCTGGGGTGAATGTCCTACCGGAAGAAACCTGGAAGAGCTTGGGGAAACCAACGTTGTGGCCGCCGACCTTCAATCTACTAGGGGTAGACCAGCACGACATCAAGCCCCTTGGCACGCTGATGGCACAGCAGGTGACTATTGGGACCCAACCATTCATCCTCGACTTTGTTGTAATTCCCCTCAAGCAGAAGGGGTATGACGCCATTCTGGGAAGAGGATGGTTGTTGACAGCCCGAGCCAATCATAATTGGAAGAAAAACACCCTCGCCTTTGAAAAAGGGGGAAGGAAGTTTGTGGTGGACCTCACCACGCAGATGGTCGGGGAAGAAATGGCGTTCGATTCAGAATCAGACGACGGGATGGACGGAGAGGAAGGAAACATGGAACCTAATGACGAAGGGTACTCGAGATAGAGGATGATACAAATTCGATGGATGGTCTATTCCACTGGCAGATGCGTGATTATGAACTATTTCCACCGTCATGCAACATACTAGAGATCGAAGAAAATAGGAATGAGTTCCCTTCGGAGTACACTGAATACAGAGAAGGGGAAGCTCGAATGAGAATGAGCCCCACTCATGAGTTCTCGAAAGAACCAATCCAGTATAAGGAAGCAAAATTGGAGGCAATAAACCTCGGGGATGAACAGAATCCCAAAACCATCCTCATGGGAGAAGACTGGAGTCCCGTATTGAAAACGGCAGCTTTCAAAATTTTCATAGAATATAAGGATGTGTTTGCTTGGACCTACAAAGACCTGAAGGGCGTACCCCCAGAATTGTGTGTGCACCGCATTCCTCTGGTTCCTGGAGCCCAACCTGTGCGGAAGAGGCCGTACAGGATGAACAAAAATTATGCTGCACGGGTAGAGACCGAGATTGCGCAGATGTTGGAAGCGGGGATCATCTTCCGGGTGGACACAAGTGAGTGGGTGTCACCCATTGTGATCTCTCAGAAGAAAGAAGCCAACCAGATCCGCATCTGCGTAGACTTCAGTTGTCTCAATGCAGTAACGATCAAGGATCCCTTCCCGATCCCTTTCACAGACAGCATACTGGAAGAGGTGGCGGGCCATGAAATTTATTCCTTTATGGACGGGTTCTCAGGATACAACCAGATATCCATTGCAGAGGAGGATAAGTTAAAAACAACCTTTGTAGTGGAGGATGGTGTGTACGCATATAATCAGATGCCCTTCGGTCTATGCAATGCACCGGCGACTTTTCAGAGGATTATCCTCCACATTTTTGACAAGATGTTGAGAGGAAATTTTAAGGCATTTTTGGATGACTGGTCCATCTTCAGTGGCGAGGACAAACACATTGCAGCGCTGGGAGAGTGCATGGAGCGGTGTTGGAAAGCCCGTCTGGCACTCAACCCGAAGAAGTATCGTTTCATGGTACCACAAGGAAAGTTACTCGGACATATCGTCTGTAAAGAAGCGCTGAAGACGGACCCCGACAAGGTCCGGGTGATAATTGAAATGGAGGCCCCCAGTGACGTAACTGGCGTCAAGTCATTCCTGGGCCATATCGGGTACTACCGACGGTTTATAAAGAATTTTTCCCGGGTGTCATACCCGATGGATAAACTCATGAGGAAAGGAGAGCCATTCGTATGGGCAAAGGAGCAAGCGGAGGCCTTCGATGACTTAAAAACACGATTGTTGGCGGCTCCCATTCTGGCATTTCCAGATTGGGACAGAGAGTTCCACGTCCACATGGATGCATCAAACTACGCCATCAGAGCCACCCTAGCGCAGGAACGCACACATGGACTTGATCACCCTATCTATTTTGCCAGCCGGTTACTCTCAAGTGCAGAGAAGAACTATAGTACCACGAAACGAGAGGCTCTGGGAATGGTGTACTCGGTCCAGAAGTTTCGGCATTATCTACTGGCAACGCCGTTCACTTTCTTTGTGGACCACCAGGCCCTAATGTACCTCGTCAACAAACCCATCATCCAGGGGAGGGTGAGCAGGTGGCTACTCCTACTCCAAGAATTCACCTTCAAGATTATAGTACGGCCCAGACGTAGCCATGTGATCACAGATCAGTTGTCCCGAATTAAGTCGGGCGAGCCACCTGTGGGGGTAAATGACGATTTTCCAGACGCACATTTGTTCCATATCGTCGTACTTCCGAAGTGGTACACCAACATTGGCAAGTATTTGTCTGCAGCCCGATTTCCGGAAGGCATGCCTCCAGGAGAACGTAGGAAGTTGGCTCTAAGGAGCATGACCTTCCAACTCATCAATGGACTGCTATACAAAATGGGTCCAAACCAAGTGCTAAGGCGATGTGTGATGGAAGAAGTGTCCAGAGTTTTGTGGGAAGCTCACAAAGGACCTGCCGGAGGCCACATGGGTCCGAACACCACAACCAGGAAAGTGTTGTTGGCAGGCTTATGGTGGCCCACGCTATACAATGATGTGAGAGAGTGGGTAGTCGGCTGTGACACTTGCCAGCGTGCTGGGAGACCCCTCAAACGGGATTTCATGCCACTCAACCCCTCCCACGCACAGGAATTATTTGAAAGGTGGGGATTGGATTTCGTCGGGCCTCTCAAGGCTAGTTGTGCCCAATGCTGCCGATACATTGTCGTAGCGACAGAATACTTAACCAAGTGGGTGGAAGCATGAGCACTGACAGACGATTCTGCTTTAAGCACGGCCAAGTTCATTTATGAGCAGATAGTAACACAATGCAGCATTCCACTACAATTGACGAGTGATAGGGGTGGCCATTTTGTCAACCATGTGATCAAGCTCCTAACCACAGAGTTCAAGATCTTTCACACGCTCTTGAGTCCTTACTACCCTCGAGCGAATGGCCAGGCGGAGGCAACTAACAAGATCCTGGTCGGAGTCATTTACAAATCCTACGGCGTTGAGGGCGAAGATTGGGAAGAAAGGCTACCCTCGGTATTATGGGCCTATCGGACATCTTACAAGGTGACCACTAGGCAAACACCGTTCCAGCTCATGTATGGACAGGAGGCTGTAGTGCCAGTGGAGTTTATGGTTCCCAGCCTCCGAATTGCGATCGAGAACAAACTCGGGGATATGGAGAGTTTGAGGGAACGACTGTACCTTTTGAATAAGTTGGACGAAAAAAGGGCATTGGCACAGTGGGCCACAAAAGCGACACAACAACAGAGGAAGCTATGGCACGACAAGCACCTCCGACGGATGCAGTTTACACCAAGCCAGTTAGTCTTAAAGTATAATGGGCGAAATGAAATCAAGCCTGGAAAGTTCAAAGTGAAATGGATAGGTCCTTACAAGGTCCGAGAGGTGGCCGCAAACGGGTCCGTGAAGCTGTGGACCCTCGACGGACGGGAAATACCTGACGCGGTGAATGGCTCGAAATTAAAGGTGTATCATGAGAGGCCGACGACGTCGCGCGGATCAGGTACTTAGAAAAAAATTTAAAAAAATTTTTTAAAAAATAAAAATAAAAAAAAGCAACACCATACGGTGGTCACCCGACGATGGACCACCGAACGGTGGAACCACCCGACGATGGGACCACTGAACGGTGGCCACCCGTCGGTAGATCACCCGACGGTGAGTCCACCGTCGTCTATAACCTCTGCAGCCACCGCACAAGACGAAACAAAACGCGCGGGGAAAGAAAAATCCGCAGCCACCACACAAGAAACAAAACACGCGGGGAAAGAAAAATAAAAGAAGAGTGCAGCGCCGGAGGGAAGAAAAGCGCGGATGAAGAGATCAGCAGAATAAGGAAGAACTTAGGAAACAGTGAACAGCCGCGGGGAAGGAGAGCAACCGTGGGACGATGCTTTGAACTTAGGAAACAGTGAACAGCTGCGGGGGAAGGAGAGCAACCGTGGGACGACGGAAAGAGAGCATCGTAAGGAAATATCACGAACAAAGAGGGAAAAACAGCTGGCGGAGGAAGGGAGATTGGATCGTGGACGGTAGGAATACATCACCGTACGGATTGTGGATACCGTAATTTTAAACAGCCACAGGAAGAGGGAGAGAGGGAGACACGCCGCTAAATTGGTAACGGTTTCTTGAACTTTAAGAAACGGTTTCTTGAATTCAAACCGGGTAAACATGCACTCTGTGGGAAAGAGAAACAATTGGAAAAAACAATTGCAGTCAGGGAGTTTAGGCAAAATAGCGATGAACAGACAAGCTACTATTTTACCATCAGGAGTGAAGGTTGCAGGGCAACATCAGGCGAGTGGGAGGAGCGGAAAGAAACCCAAGTCTATACAGGGGGAAAAAGATAGTGTCACCTATCAGACAGTAGCATTCGAAGGACTTAATGGATTGGAATGTTGAACATGGTGGAAGGAGACTCCAGATGACGATGAGGTAAAGAAATTTCTACGGCAAGCAGGTGTGCACTGGGCTATCCAAATGCCCTTATTCCCGGTTCGTAATCTGGAAAATACCTTAAGGATGATGATTCAGTGTTTCGACAGGGAGAAGAGAGAAAGTACATTTATGTATCGAAACCACAGACTCACAGTTTCCTATGGCCCGGAGGACTTCACACGGGTCTTCAGCATTCCAAGACGTAATGGACAAAAGGTGGATACTGCAAAACAAAAAATGTCAGCAAAGAGGAAAGAGTTTTGGATAAAGCGTGTTTGCCGTCAGCTCACTCCAGCAGAATTGGAAAAAGTGGTAAATGCGACCAAAGCACGAGGGCTGAGGAAGGAGTACGTAGCCGAGGGTGCTTGGCGTTGCATTCTCGATGTCCTCAAGAGCAGGCTGACTGGTTCAAGCCGTGCATCCGACATTGCTCTCCCACAGATCGTCTACATGCAGGGGTTGATGAATGGTGTGGTCTATGACTGGGCTTCGGTGTTGGCGGAAAGGATGTGGGAATTCATGACGCTGCAACACCGCACTTTTTACATGCCCCATTATGCCATTGGACTATTTCTTGAGGCAGCATTGAGATAGATGCCTGCAGATGAGTTGGAGCTCAAGTCGCAAGGCAAGCTCACGGGAGGAGCTCCGCCGGTGTTCTATTAGCGGTATTTGGATACAGGAAGTGCAGTCAGCGGACAGAAACGAAGGCGGCAAATGGTGGTAGAGTCCGACCAGGAGGACATTGATAGTGGCCAGGAAGCCAGTGAAGAATCTTCCAATGCGGACTCAAGCGAAGAGGACACAGTACGGTTTGCACCACCAGTGTTATCTCCCTTGGCCCACTTAACTTCGGCACCATTAGTGAGTTCTACAGTTCCTCTAGTTGAGTTACCACCTGAGGAAGCAGTCATAGAGGAAGGAGATCCTGAACCTCGGCCGGAGGTAGCAGTAGCAGCAGAAGCGGAAGAACGCGGAGGTACTCGTGACATTGGAGAGGGTCAGGTCCGGATGGAAGTGATTGGGTCGGATGCTGTAGTGACTATGGATGCGGCACTCTTGCAAGATCCCTTACCACCTCAAGACCTTGTGCAGGTGGGAGCTATGCGTTCTTGGATTAGCCGGCGGTTTCAGTTAGTCCCGGCTCCACCACCAGCAGTAGTCCTCTCTCCTCGACGGGAGGACCCACAGGAGGTTGTTGGTCGAGAGTCTCCAGATGTCCGAGTGGCAACAGATGACCTCCCTCTTGTCTCTGAGGAGGACGGGGTCATGACAAGGGGCGAGGTGGCCAGGGAGGCACCTCATGGAATTGAATTGGCGCGCCCAACAACCCTTACCGGTCCTGAGGCGTTAGACGGGGAAGATGTCGAGACCTATTTGGCAGACATGGTCACTCGAGGACGTCGATTGGTGGTTGTAGCAGAGTCCCGAGCTGTGGCGGCTATCGTTGAGGATTTGAGACGTCTCCTAACCTTTGCCCGAGTAGGTTGTGGTGCAGCATTTGCCGCTTGTTTTGAGCAGAGGTTATGGCCTAATGGAGAGACTGCTGAGATGTTGGTTGCTTGGGTGGTTCCTACGCCAGTCATTGAGAGTGAGGCAGCATCTCTGGTTCGAGAGTTGGAGCAGACATTTAGGGAGGGGTACTACGCATTGAGGCGATCTGAGTATGTCTTGTCTGATCGTGAGACTGCATTGGTGACCACGCAGAGAGCTCAGGAAGAGCTAGGCACCAAGTTGGAGGCAATAGAGAGAGACTTACTCCAACGTACCCAGGAGTTGATGGCTGAACAGGTAGCACGGGCGGCTCTAGAGCAACAGTTGGTAGCAGCACAAGCAGAGAATGAGGCAAAGGAGAAGGAATTGTTGGAGGCTGCCATGATGATTAAATCCGCCTTGGAGTTACAGATGGTAGCAGAAGCACAATTGCAAACTCGGACCACACAGGTCTATGAGCTTCGGGCTCAATTGGGATCGTCCATCACACCAGTTCCTCCAGCGGAGCAGCATGCTTCCTCATCAGGGACGCTTCCTCTCCCCCACTTTACTTCTCAGTCTTAGTCTTAGCATTAGCATTAGTGGCTCATCATTCCTATTTTGTTGTTCTGTCCCGGACATTTTGTTGTCGTCCGGAGACGACTTTTCTTAAGGGGGGGATGATGTTAGTCGTCAAGTTGTGTCACCGTCGGATGTTAGCTGCCGACGGAGGTAAAATTGTGTTACCGTCGGGTGTTAGCCGCCGACGGAGGTAAGTTGAGTTACCGTCGGATGTTAGTCACCGACGGAGGTTAGTTAGTTGTTGACGGTTGAGAAGGGTGACGACGTTTGGTTGCACCGCTTCGGATCGTATATGTATATTGTACTTGCTCATTGGAAGCATCACTGTTATCGTCACCTTTGCGAATGATTAATGAAAGTCTGATATTATCTGGTCTAATTCTATCTTGCTAGTTACATTCTGTATCATGTCTGTGTATCTATAATTGGGTACTTAGTAGGCAAAACAAAGCTAGCCAAAGATATGGAGTTGAAATCAAGGGATTTGTGATGAAGTGAGTTAGAATCCTTGAAAAATCCTTGTTCCAATTTCAATTTTATCTTAGAAAATCAGGAAAAGTTGTGGGAGATAATATTGATGGAGGAGTGCTGATTCCTCCCAAAGTCTAGAATTTTTTAGAATCTCCCAAAATCTAAAATCTTTATTATAACTCCTATGAACCTAAAACCACTCTCAAACATCCTAACAGTATTTATATAAAATATAACTTAAAGTATAAGAAATGAACTTATACTTAAATGTTATATTTTATATAAATTATTTTGCCCTCCAAGCTGAAGAAATTGAAGCGAACAATTGGGAGTTAACTTGCAAAGAAAGGGGAAATCTCGACATCTCCATATTTCCGCCCCTTGCAAAATCTCAACAACTCCAAAATTCTGCCATCTTCCTAGGCCAAAAACTTGAGATTTCAAAATCTCCACCCAAGCATAAGTGCCTTTTCAATAAAAATCCTCAACTCCAAGTTGGTTAATATGGTGAAAATAAAGGATTGAGGCAAAGTTAATGAGGTTGAAGAGTGGAAACCAATCGAAAAACTTGAGGATAGAACATCAAAGTAGAGGGGAAATCCTGAGATTTCAATATTTCCACCCTTGATAATCTCGACAATTCAAAATCTTTGCCCAAGTCCAGGAGGGATTCAAGGCAAAGTTTCAACTTCAAATTGATAGGAATTACGAAAATGATCAAAACAAAGGACAAGAGATTGGATTTTTTTTAAGATGAGTTGACAAAGCTTTGGGAGGATTTTCACAATCTCAAGATTCCCAATCTCGAGAATCTCAATATTCTGCCACCCCTTTATAGTGCAAAAATCTTGACAATCCTAAAAACCCGACCTAGCATAAAGGCTATTCAATGAAGGATTTCAAATTTGAGTTGATCAAAATGATGAATGGAAGTTTGAGGCAAAAATGTTGAAGATTAGAGAGGGGAAATCTTGACATCTAAATATTTCCGCCCAAGTTGATAGAGGCTTGAAATCAAATCAAATGATGGTGAAGGAAAATCAGATTAATGAATGGTTGAAATCAGATTGATGGATGTTTGATATAAAAATCGAAACCTCGGTTCCATTTTCACCACAAGCAGATCCAAATTGCAATAAAGAGGCAGCAATTTCATTGTAGAGAGATCGATTTTGAGAAGGTTTTGGAGGGCGAAAGTCTCTGATTTTACAAGCAATCAGAGTTGGAAGGTGTTAAAAAGAACAAATCTGGGTAAAACAAGGAAAAATCAGACCCTGTAAGGCAGAATTTGAAGAAAATTCACATTGAGATTAAGAACTAGGCGCCCAGATTTTAGACATCAGCCAGCAAGGTAACTCTTTTATGTGATTTGCTGATGAAAAATCTGGCCCTGAACCAAAGAAAATTCATGATCAAAGTGAAATTTACCTCCTTATTTGATGAGAATTCTTGATCAAGTTGGTTTAGTAAGGGAAAAGGTTGATATAAAGCAAATCTAGATGCAATTTAATATCATGTAAGCTTTCAGATTTCCTTAATATCATTTATGCTTATCATTTTGTTAGCTTAATAAAATTTCCTCTTTTTTGCAAGGTAATCGTTGAAGGAGAGGCTTGGAGAGTGAAAGATGGTGGCAAGATCAAGCTCGACGCTTCAAACAAGAAGGAAAGGCAAAGATGCTCGAGGACAAGAAAGATGACGCTAAAAGTTAAAAGTGCAAATTCAAAGAACGAGATCAACATGGAGTTCAAAAAACAAAGAACAAAGAGAAAGAACAAACTTGCAGGCCTACAAGTGGAAGAAAATTGTCAAAACTTGAATTTCCTCTAGAAATCCAAGTTCACTTTGAGATCCAAGTGCATGGAGGCTTCATCACCCCAAGAAGATCATGGCCAAGAAAATCAAGATTTCCAAAACCAACAAGTGTCAATGAGAAGATTTTCAAAAGATGGAGAAAATTTGAGAAGATGAGGCAATTTGGGAATAGGCCATCACAATTGAAGGCTTGATAAATGTTGAGTATCAAGAGATACTTTCTCATCACCAAAGAATTGATCAAGTCTATGAGATAAGGATGCTGAGATGGCACCCATTCATCTTCAACCACTCAGAGGGCTCCAGTTGCACGTGTCCAAGCACAGTCAATCACATTATACCAAGTGTATATGTGGAGTCCACATTATGCCTCTACCTAATCTATTTTCTCATTGGCTCTCAAAAGAATTGTAATTTTCTTATTGGCCCACAAGGTGGTGCCTTCATGTAATTGGATGATAGTGGTGGAAACCCTAATTAGGGTTTGTAATGGGTTTATCTCGGCCCTTGATCTTAAATTGATCTTGGCTCTTCATTGTAATTGAACAACCATAAAAGGCCAAGGCCTTCTCATTTGTAACAAGAATAGAGAGTAGGGTAGGAGAGGAGACTTGTAGAAATTGTTGCTATAATACTGTCAAATTGTGCTTAATTCATTGTTGGTCTTCATGGTGAATTGTTTGTATCTTTTGGACTATTGCATGGTTTCCACAATTCCTCACTTAGATTAGATTTCATTTCATGTTAAGTAGAGGTAGAAATATATGGATGGAAGATATTGTTGAATGGTGATTAATGGTGGAGCTAGTGTCCATACCTTTTGGTACTTGTTGATTGTAAGTAACAATGTAAAGTTAGTCTAGGCCTAAATTGCAAGTGTCTAACTTCTATTTGAAATGTTCATTTAAATTGTGTCTTCATAGGGTATTTAAATGAGTATTGACAATGTGAAAACCATTCCCGCCTCCTTAGAAGCTAGCACCCTCATATGCCTAGTTGGCACAGTGAAGCAAGGAATGGTCAAAGGCTCACCCCATCATCAACATTGTCTTACATTCTTAGAGTTATAATAGATTCTCTAAACCCTTTCTCTTTGCAGTTTATTTGGTTGGAAGTGATTGAAGTTGTTGAAGTAGTTGATATCCATTGAATGAACAGTGTAAGTCCCTTTGTGATAACCAACATATCACATCATTAAAATTGAGTGAAAGTCCACGATAAGAAGGAACCTTGAGGTTGTCTCATTTGATCACACAATTCATCTCCATTGTTTAGCACATGAGCATCCTTACTCAAGAGAGAATTGGAGATTTGGCGTTTCATCCTAGAATACTAAATATTTCATTCCGCATGTTGCATTGAAACAAAAATCGCATCAACACTACCCAATTCGCAAAACTTTCAATAAATATTGTGCCTTTAACTTGTCCATTGATAAGGAGTTACTTTTTGCAATGTGTCAAATTATGATGTTTTATCAAGATTCAAATACACAGTTTTTGAGTCAATCTCATTGACACATATTTGATGGATAGTGGTTCACATGAACCTATATCTCATGAGCATGAGTGGTCCACTTAGCACTTGTTGCATCTAGATGATACTTACAAGGGTGAAGCATCAAGACTTCCCAGGAGGTAACCCACCCAGTACTACTTTGATTCAAGTATAACTATGGAATTTTCCCCAAATCAAGCCCATTTAGCTTGCTACCCCATTTGCACAACCTCCATCAAATATTATACCTTATGAACCATTCATTATAGACCTCTTTAGTTCATCAATCAACAAGTAGGAGGTATTTTTTATAGTATGTCAAATTATAATGTTTTATCAAGATTCAACTACATAGTTTTTAAAATCAAGCTAAGTAGGCTAGATCTTGGGGTAACTCCATTACCATGTGCAATTGGGTTGTAGTAGTTCTAGGATGGGTGACCTCCTGAAAAGTCCCAATGCTTCACCTTTTTGAGCATCACTAGCTGCAATGAATGCAAAGTGGAGCATTCATGCTCATGAGATATGGGTTCATGCAGAATGCCACCCATGAAATATGGGTCAAAGAGTTTGACTCCAAAACTACATAGTTGAATATGATAAAAGATTATAATTTGAAACACTATAAAAAACACCTCATTGTCAAAAAACTATTTTTTTTCTCTAGGAGAGTTTATATCAAAAGCAAAAGGCCAGCTCTAGAATAGTAGGTTGTGCCTTCAACCTTATGCTTTTAGTATTTTACTAGAACCCCTATTAGCAATAAGCTTTTCTTTGTGAATCATTCAAGCTTGTAATTCAAAATGAAACTGTAAAAATATCAAATTCTCCAACCCTAGGCCTAACTCCAACCCTATACTAAAAATGTGCAATGTGTTTTTGCTCTACATGTTTCCGCCTAACTGTAAAAATGAATTTTTTTTAAAAATGGCGAAGAATGACAAGATATCTAGCTTTTGGCATCTTCAAAAAAGAGGACGATAGATATCACAATCAAATAAGATGAAGCTATAGAAAAGACAAAATTAGAGGACAATGCTACTAAAATTTAAGGCTCACACCCTAACACTTTAGGGAGGAAAAAATGTCAATGCAAGAAATATACTCATTCAGCAAGAGCCTGACTTTTAAAATTGGATAGAAAAGACATTCAGCCTTCTAAAGATGGTTACTAGCAGCATCTAGGAATGTTGTAGGAACTATAACCCTTCCCAAGGAAAAGAAATCCGAAAATCTGGACAAATTCTTAGAGCACACACAAAGATGAGTCTAGTAATAAGACTTGAGACATCAGACATTAAATTGATGACATATTTGTTTCCAAATTCTCTCACCTATAGAGAAGTTGTTCTTTGACAAAATGAAAGGAGAAACAAGGAATTCTAGAAATCTAGAATACATTGCTGCTTGATTCCACATCCCTAACTAACCTAGAGTGAGTATCAATTTCAGAAAACATGCCCCAAGTTCTAAGCAAAGGGAAACAATTAGCAAGAGAAAACTGATGTAATGTTAAACTTGAATTTCCACTCGCATGGAGGGAGACTAAATGATGAGTAATCCATAATGAATGTGAAAAAAAGGAGCTACAACCTCATTATATGTAAAAAATGCCCTAGGACAAGGTCCAATAAAGGTCTAGAGAGGGAGAAAAAACCTCTATAGCTTTAGATCCCTAGGAGACATGATAAAGTGTGAAGAATTTATCAAAACATAAAAGAACACTTAAGTTTTATTGCAATGTAGGCCTCTTCCTTTATACATTTGCACTATCCATCTTGATGCCCAGGTTTGATCCATAGGGTGGGAATGTAGCCCTTGTAGTCTAAGTGGAGTCAAATTTTGCAGGAAATTCCTTTTTCAATCATTAAAATGCATCAAGTTGTGTCTGATTGCTTTCATTCATTGCAATCCTCAACTCATCTCTTAAAAAAAAGATGAACAATAATCTTTGCCTTATCTCTCAAAACAAAGATTAGTATTCATGAGGAGCCATAGAAAAGGAGTTGGATGTTGACCCTGATGACTTTAATTGTTCATGTTAATCCTAACCGGTGACTAAGAGGAGGGGTGAATCAGTCAACTCAACTTATTTCAAATCTTATCCTATGAAACAGAATACAGCTACTGTGTGATAATGAAAATGTAATGTATGTTTAACTAACTTAAACAGAAATCACATACAACAGCTTACATAGGATTTATACGTGGAAACCCTCAGTTAGAGGGAGAAAACCATGGCGGGACAAAACCCACAATCTTCACTACTGCGGTAATAAAGTTGCCATGTTAAAGGCTTACAACAACACTTGTTAGAGTGCTACCCTGTGAAAGGATTTATCATAGATTGGTTAAGATCTTTACCCTGTTAGGAGTCGCCTCACCAAAGGACTTGAGAACATCAATCAAGATGTCACCCAGTTAAGGGATTTATACAAAGGAACGCATTATGGTTCACCCTGATAAAGCAATTTTCACGAACTTTAAACAATAAAAGAGATGATCTTTTGTAGACACTTAATCTGTTATTCAGATCATACCTGTTTCATTCCTTGCTCGGCTTGGTTGTTCAATCTCCGTCATTCACTCTTGGTGACTGTCTCCCTTCTCAGAAGACTCTGCAATTCTTCTTTATCTCTTTTCACTTGATTGCTCCAACAACAAACCACTTATGCACGATGACCCATATATATAATGGTCTTCACAATAGAATTGTGGCGCCAAGCTATACATCCTCCAAAACGTTGTTGTTCTAGAAGGCATTTCAAAAAGCTCGCATGCAAAACTCCAGTTCATGCCAAAATGCTTGCATACAGAACTCCAGTTCATGCCAAAACACTCGCATATAGAACTCCAGTTCATGCCAAAACGCTCGCATACAAAACTCCAATTCATGCCAAAACGCTCCGTAAAAACCAGATCAGATTTTCAAGACAGTTGAAAATCATAAAAGCACAGACCGGTAGGTCTGATACTATTGCGTGGAAACTGGTGTGTTGTTGGTTGAGTCATCTGCATTTTGTAGTTTTCTACTAGACCGGTAGTACAAGACTGGTATTGTTCCCTTTATGTAACCGGTGCATTTACATTGGTTATTGAGCAATTTTGATGTTAGTCGATTGTGACAACTACCGGTTCACCACTGCTGCTCTAAAATTATGTCCGGTGTGTTTGATGTTTGCCAATGATGACAACTATGCATAATGCCAACAGTTCAAGTATCTTCTACAAGTATTAAAATCTTAGAAAGCTCTTAAACCCATGGAATTATCATCTAGAATATTGGGCTTAACGATTACAGTTCTTTCTAAATTTGTGGTAGAGTTGGCTAAGCTCTAAGCTGTTTGACCTTGATCATTGATGTAATGATTTGCTGAACTCTAAATAGCAACTTAGCTTGGTTGTGTACTCATATCTCCTACGCTTGATTAGTTATATTAGTATTTTTTTTAATTACTGATGATTTTTTTCAAAAAAATTTCTAATAATTTTAAATAATGAAATTATGATATGTATACATACTCACACCTGCAGCATTTTCCATTCTCTGGAATTCTGAAATCTGTTTCGGAAATCATTCTCATTTCAGGTCATAAAGTTGTTAGAGCTTTGGCTACTAGAATAAATTTACTTCTTAACAAACTTGAAAAGCATAGTGATAAACCAGCCATTCTTTAAATGCTTCTAATTGTTTGCAATCAGTGCATAAAAACTACTCAATTATATGCCTATAGTGCATAAAAACTGCTCGACTATATATTGCATAAAAACAATAAACTCCCTTTCTGGTAAGGATCTCAGTGTAATGTTACATTGATAAATTACAAAATGTAATTCACATTTCCCTATTTGAAAATATATATTTGTGCTGGATGCCTCAAGGGAGCGCTTCATAAATCATGGTACCAAACATCTGAAAAGTAGGAGTTCCTTTCAAACTTTCTTTTAGATCACTATTATTTATCACTCCATTAAAATTGACCACAAATGCTCCATGCTAAACAAGACTTCATACCCCTAGACAGCTATTTATCTGATACTCGCATGAAACTTAGTTCAAATAGATCCAATGAAAATTGACATCTTGAAATGTGTTAGGCAGTTGGCAAGGGCAAGTCTGTATGTTTATGTGCATATGTGTATGGAAAAGAGAGGAATGCATACAATTAATTTTATTACAATTTATTGGGGTTAAAGATTTTTCATCAAGTACTTCAAGCCAGCATGGAACTGTGATCAGCATAAAAAGCATACCTTGACCATTTGATCTGGTTTCATTACTGGAAGTCCAAGTTCTGAAAGTGTGCTGTTTCCCCAGGTCTCAAACCAAGGGAGTCCAACAAACTTAGAAAGCATATGCACTACAGCGGACTGCGTGACAATGTTTCCAATCTTCCCCTCACCTATGTCAACCACAGGGAGACTCTTCATCCTATACTTAGAAAGTAGGAGAAGCATTGTTAAAAATGAGTCAGATGGCTGTAGAGGTAGGAATGGGGCCCAACGGAAGGATCCTGATATGTCTTTGACCTGCAAAGAGAATACCCCATCATTAGTGTTTACTTTTTAGTGCAAATGTGTTCCTCAAGCCATAGAAAAATCAGTAATCTTAAGAAACGATCCTATATTTTGACCTAAGTTGCCAGTTCCAGTTTAGATTTGGGTATGGCAGTTCAACAAAAAAAATTTACCCAGGTTTCCTATGGCCATACAAAAAGTACATAAAATGTTAATAATATAAATGGTTGGCATAATTTGCTCAAGATAGATATTTAAGTTAGAGTTGGTAGCCTGTTAGTAAAGTTAGTTTAGCTGCTGTTAAGGTTAGGACAAATTATATTTTTCAAATGTTATTAATTCTGATATTATTAATTCTAAATCTGGGCTGGGATGCCCCAATTTCATCCCATATTTAGCCCAGCCCCCAGGTGTGAACCAAGTACGCCCATAGTTCATCTCAGACCTGCCAGGGAAGAGGGGCAATTGGGAGCTGTATCCAGGGACTACCTATATGCAGACCTGACTGAGATCAGTACCCTGTACAGGTAATGCCTGGATACATGGGAAGCCGATATCAGAGATTTTGACTGTTATAATACACATTCATAGCCACCTAAGCCAACATGCAGATCTATTCTACCAAAAGGCTGACATTATATCATTTCTTCTTAATACTCAGAAAGGTAAGGAACTAGAGAGAAGATCAACCTTTGTCTCCCTATAGAATTCTGAGGATGTCAATATTTCAAAGAAGTTGCCTCCCGTTGCAGCATCAGCTTCAGGACCTGAGTTTATTCCAAATGCTTCTGACTGCAGGAAACCAGAGTCAACGCAGCTCAGGATTCTAATAATAAAGTTAAAACCAAATTATGAGAAGCATGAAGATAAAAGAGATCGGAAACAGTAATTTTTTCTTGTCTATAACTAGCTATATTACTGAGATCCCATATAAAACAGATGAAGCTTCCATGCTCAACATATTGCTAACAACATTTGGATCTTCTTTGACTGGGGATAGTAATTTGCTTTACATTAGCTCTTAACTAAACTAGAGAGAGAGAGATTTAACATTTAAAAAACTTAATATATGATATCTTCTTTTAATCACATGGCCTTTGACAATATTTTTAGCTAAGAGTTCTGTTCATTCAGGTATATAGAAAGTTACATTTTCCAAACACAACAAGATAGTCTCCTCCCTATACAAGCGGATATGTTGTCATCAGATGCAGAAGTATTTTCTCAAGCAATAGATTCCAGTGGTTCACCCTTAAGAGGAACTAATAGAAAATGATTAATTGTATCATATTATTTTGTTTTAAGGGCAATGAACCCTTACCTTTATGTAGAAAGTATATTTGAAACACTCATTCTATATCTTAGTGTTAAGTACTCAAAAGGCAGATCCTTCAATTAAACCTTAGTCAGTTACTATTTTGCATACACAATCTCATTTTGGGATAGAAACTTAGGATTTTGCAAACTGAACTCCCACACCTTCCTCAAACCAGGGATTCACTCTTTGTTTTACTTTTGGTTTTGTGGCTTTCTAGTTTTTAAGTTTTATATTCTTTATTTTGGTTTACTAGAATTTCTTTTGCTCTCCTGATTATCTATTCCAACCTGCTCTACTAATTTTGCAAATCAAGCACCTGCACCCTACTCTGGCAAGGGTTCTTTTCAACAGGGAGGCTTCCTTTCAAATAATTTTTACATATTACACAGCTTTTGTGTATGCTAACTTGTCTAGGACTTCTAGTCTTATTGTTTTTCTGACCTATTTAGAAAATACCTCTATGGATTCACCATTTGTTATATTTTTTGTTTTGCTTCTTTCTAGTTTTAAGTTTTAGGTTTTCTAATTTAGTTTGTTAGAGCTTCTTTTGCACTCTTAATAATCTACTCTAACTTGCTATGCTTTTGATCCCATTTACCTCTTTTTGTCATCTTTGAGAATAAGATAATCTCTCTTTCTGCTCTATTATGCATTATTGCAATGTGCCATTGTTAATTTGATTAATTTGAACTACCATCCTTGCTCTTTGACATCCATATTGGTGAGAAAACTGTATTCAACTCTCTGCCATCCTTTCAAGGCATCCAAAAAAAATGATTCTATTTGGCTCTTTTTTTATTTAACTCATTTTTAAACCAGCAAAAAATGAACCTTACATAAGCTTCATCTCTAGTGGAAAATTTTAAGCATCATGATCACGTTTCACATACAAGCCTTGCCATATCATCAAAGTAGCCTTTGCTTTAAGATTGTAGTCCCATGGAAGAGGGTTACCTAGAATTTCTTATCATGTTCTGCTAAAAAAAAATGGGAGCTTTTTCCTGTGAATGTCCCATGGATTCCTCATTTTTCCCAGCAGCAATGGAGTTGCAGTTTTCATCAAAGTTTTTGGTGGGAATCCCAAAAAATAAATAAAGGCCATGCAAGGTGCCATCCGGACATAAGAATCTTTGAGCATATGAAGTAAAATTTCAGCCATTCAAAGTCTGGGCAAAAAATGCAGGACTCCCATTTGCAGGAAAAGATTATTCCTATAGCTGTTTTTTTCAATTCCATGGGATCAGTCTCAAAATTTTAAAAATAAGAGGACCCCCTTTTATGGGAATAAGATTTTACTCTCTTTAACTTTACAAATATGGAATTTTTAGTACCCTTTCATGCGAATGTGATTTTACTCTCTTTAACTTTACAAATATGGAATTTTTAGCACCTAGGTGAGTTTAAATAACACTATCCATTTACAAGAGCTGTTCTCATAGCTGATAAACAAAGTTATAAAAGTTTGAATTTAAATAATCATGGTTCTTTTTTCATTCACAGATGTTTAGACCAGAGTCAAATTTCCTATGGTTGAGTGTAAGAGGCCCCCCCCCCCCCCACTGGTTCTAACTTTGACAAACACCGTTTGCTTTACTTTTCAGATGTTTGACATTTTGCCAAACACTTGGCAAACAACCTTAAGTTCTGATCCCTGAATGTATATGTGTTGTGTTATATTTCGAATGGTTTTGCAATTCAAATGCTTCTATGGGATTTTCAGAATATATATATGTATGTTTTATGATTCGTGATAATGTAGAAGAATTAGCAAACTGAAAATTTGAATTGCGACCAGCCATAAACTAAATTCTCATTTTTGCTCAAAACAAATTACAAGATAATATTTTGCAGATGATAATCATTTAATCTATTCAACAAATAATGAAGAAAACCTGATTATCACCACACAGCTGTTTAAACGCATCAGCATTCATCAGGAACCCATACAAATGCACCAAAATCTTCAGCATACACCGCTGCAGGTGACTGGGAGTCCAAATACTGGTCGAAATCCTCCTTGAATCCAAACACCACCTCCTAAGGACTCACGTGGGAACACAAATGTCTCACGGCAGGCTTAATAAAGCATGGCTGAAGCTTAATGCTTGATTTCCAACTGTTGGACATTAATTATCAGATTGCAGCTGTCTTCCCTTCAATCTGAATCAACTGTCAACCAATAACTTCGAATTTTAAGCACGGTTATGAGCTTTGTCTAAAGCCACCACTAATTGCACAAATCGTCGGATATTTCACCAATTCTGAGTGCTTGGCAGAGTAGAATTTGCAATTCCACCATCATGCAAATACTGAAACCCTTATCCAAACTTCTCACCCAAATTCACAAAAATAAAAGCACAAATGGATGATTCTTTCTTGCATTGAATGCATTTATAATTGTCAAATGCAAATTGAGCTTGAATCTTCCAGCACACACCTCACATAACTTGCAAATGTGCCTTTTTGGTTGCAAAGTTTGAAATATAATATTTTATTATATTTCCCTCCAAGAGCAACTTTTAGTTATAATTTAAAGTTGACATATAATAAAGTCACTTTATTAATTTAAACTCCCCCATTGCTCCAAAAATGACCTTTTCATTAATATAATGATATTTTGACACACAAGGTCCTTTTAACATGTGCCCATGATTTAAAACTTCTCATCCCGGTTCCAACGAGCTATAACACTAAGGTGCCCACTAAACAATTTCAATAGAAATAGCAACCTTAGTGCACATAATTAAATTGTAACCAATAATGCATCTGACTTTGCGAAAATGGCCCAACTACACCAAAAGTGAAATCTGACTGCATAGGAGTGATCGTGATGAAATATGATGAATGATCCCAACTAGGTGATTTTCTAAAAATAGCCACTCCCTCCAAGAATCTTGGAGCCCAATCCAGAAGTCAAAAATAACATCCAAAAGCATCATATAACTTCTCTAAATCATTTGAGCTCATTAGAATCGTCCATTGACTTACTATAAGTAGTAAGTCCCTCAAAACGGAGCCAAAACCCACTAAACAACCTAGCTTTAGAATATATGGAGGGTCTGGAGAGATAAACACTCACAATCGTCCTCTAGTGAGCCAAATAACTCCACAACAAGGTCCTCTAATCACCAATATTAGCCTACAAGGACCCAGTGATAGGCTAAATCCATTGACTCTGATGCTTTCTCAAAATGGGGACATTACATTGAGATTCGAGAACAATATGCTAGGACCTTCATTTAGGTAAATGTTCCTATTTTGAAGCCTTATCCTATTTTTGAGGGGGGTGCTTGCCATCATGGGAATCGCTGGCTCATATTTTAAGCTATATGAAAACTCAAAAATGCATCAGTTGCACTCTCACAAACCAAATAGGTCCTAGCATCACAAATCAAGTATCATAACTATGTAAGGAGGCCATTAAATCAACTTGAGAGCTCAGAGTATTATGGATCTAGTTCCTTGGTTTTATACAACATTTTATATGAAATCAAAATATTTATTCCCACAGTTTTAAATACTTGAGAACAAATCTGAGTTGCAATACAAAAGCCCACTCAATATAAAGATACACAAACGTAAGCTATTGGGTTCCTGTGCCAAGTTTTCTCCACGAAGTGAAATCATCTAAAATAGTGAAAAGGTAAAGTGGTTACAGGAGAAGTACTCCTTGGTGCATGTTCTACCAATGTGATATCTGTCCATCCAACAAATGGAACACATAACTAAGCATTAAGAGTATGTCGTGTTTTTCTGTTCTCTAAAATTTGACCATATCAAGGTGTAACATACAGTCCAATTCTACATTACATAAAATCCTGGAATCAAGTTAGGTTTTTCACTTAATCAATGGCATTTTGCTAGATAGAAGTCACAAGTTCAAACCCCATGGAATTAACAGAAAAGTCTCACAATAATCTTGTCTAGCATGATACCAAGTATGTTTCAAGGAGAATAGTGACCTAAGTCATCAGCCTTATAGGCATTAAATTACTGAACAGCTAATAAAATTTACGTGAGTAAAGCACACCTGGTGAAGTAACCACACAGCAATTCCCACAAATTCAACAATTCCAATATACTTGTCAATCCAAGTTGCATCTTCTGGTGCATTTATATCCCTTACTGGTGCGCTCAATATCTTGTGTTTGGCAAGCAATTGGACCACTTCAGCAAGACTGGCATCTGAATTGATCTCTACCACTGAAAAGGACCAAAACAAAAAACCTTGTAAGTACAAAATAGACATACTGTGGTTGAACGTAATGTGTTCTCTTGTACATAAACATATCTCCTGAAAGCAGGTGTAACCTACTCCACGTGCCTATATTTGAGTGATATGCCTAAGGGACCAAAATATTGAAAAAATATAGAGAGAGTGAAAACATTCCCTTGCTCCCCATGGATTGTGGAAGTATCACACCCCAAGTAGATTTGCCGGGTAAGCCAAGACTTGAAGAGTCCCCTTTACCTCCATCAATGTGGAGATGTCACAAACATTTTCTTTCAGTTAATGATGCAGGGATAAATTTGGTGTAAATCTATTTTTGGCTTCTGTTTGTAGTAGTGGGGTGGAAGACATTTATTTCCTTGCAAAAAAGTCTCTACTTTTAAAGGCACCAAGTCTAGCTTCCACAAAAGACTGATTTGTTGGCATTTTGATTGAGGCGACTAGTGTAGGATGGTAACTGACTGTTATTTTAAGATCGGCTCATTTGAAAAGATGCCATGCTCATTTAAAAGGGATCATGCTGTAGGTGCTGAACGGAATCATCGAGAGTCATATAACTCAAAAAAATTTCTGTGTAGGAGTAGTGGTGTGTGTTGGCAACATTTTTGCTTTCCAGTGTTTCTTGGTTTCTGTAGATGTGTGTTGTTTTCTTAAGTTCAGTTCTGTGGTAATTTGTTGCTGTTTGTTTGAGTCTTATTATCCTGTAAAAGTGACTTCTGCTAATAAGCATTTGCTGGACTTGAATAAGATCTCGATTGTTATCTGCCAATCTAATTCTATCCTCATTTGAGTTATGTAAGCTACCATAGTCAATTGCCCTTCATTGGGTCCTTGACTGTTAGATTGCATACATGATAGAAAAATTGAGATTACAGACGCAAATGTCCAAGGCCCTGAAAGATATTATGGTTTGAAGTTTTGAACCATAGAAAGAGCATCAATTAATGGTAAATGAGCAATGTTTAGTTAATTTTCATATTGGGTCTTATCAGGGTGAAATCTTGTGTAAAATAATGCCTATGGATGTTTGTCACATTTTACTTGGAAGGCCATGGCAAGATGAGAGGAAAGCTATTCATGATGGTAAGAAGAACACTTATACTATCACCAAAGATGGGAAGGAATGTATCCTACAACCACTGAAGGATAGATAGGAAGAAGCAAGCAAGGAACAACAGGTATGTCTTATTCCAGGGAAGCAATTTTTAAGTGAAATAGAGGATGAAAAGGTATGTTTTGCTATTACTTCAAAGTTTGCATGGGAAAGGGGAAGCAGCAGAAAAGGAAGAAGAAACCCCTATGGAAGTTCAAAAATTACTTGAAGAATATGCTGAAATCATGTCACGCGAATTCTCAAAAGGTCTCCCTCCAAAGAGAAGCATTAGTCATCATATAGATCTGATTCCTGGAGCAAGTTTACCTTATAAGGGTGTGTATAGGATGACCCAGAGGAAAATGAAGAAATAAAAAGGCAAGTGCAGAAATTATTAGATAAGGGGTTGATCAAGGAAAGCATGAGACCATGTGCTGTTCCAGCAGTGTTGGGATCAAGAAAAAGTGGAGAATGGCAAAGTTGCACAGAATCCCGAACTACAAATAAAATCACAATCAAATATTGGATCCCATTACCATGAATGGATGACCTAATGGATTGTTTGCACAGAGCAAGGTATTTCACGAAGATTGATTTGAAAAGTGGCTACCATCAGATTTGAATAAGGGAAGGTGATAAATGGAAAACAACTTTCAAGACCAAGGATGGGTTGTACGAATGGTTGGTCATGCCATTTGGACTAACCAATGCACCAAGTACATTTATGAGGTTGATGAAAAAAATGCTTCAGTCATATCTCCATTAGTCTATGATCATTTATCTTGATGATATTTTGATGTTTAGTAAGACAAAGGAGGAGCATATGAAACACATGCAATTGGTTTTACAAATGTTAATTTTTAAAGGAAGAAAAGTTGTTGATTAACTTGAAGTACTATAGTATTATGAAGGAGGAGTTGGTATATTTAGGCTTTGTGATCTCTCAAGAAGAACTAAAAATGGACCCCAAAAAAGTTAAAGCCATTGTAGAGTGGCCATCACCTAGAAGCAAGTTTCAAGCAAGGAGTTTCCATGGCTTAGCTAATTTCCATAGGAAATTCAGAAGAAATTTCAGCAGTATTTGCGGCCCTATTACTGAAACTATGAAAGGAAAAAGGACTGATTTTCAATGGACAGCACCTGCCAAAAAGAGTTTTCAGCTTCTTAAAGAAAAAGTGACTAGGCCAACATATATTGGCCTTACCAGAATTTTAAAAAGTGTTTCAAGTAGACTGAGATGGAAGAAGCACAGCCATTGGCAGGGTTCTAAGCCAAGAGGTATAACCCATTGCCTACTTCAGCGAAAAGCTAAATGAAGCCAAAAGGAAATATTCAGTTTATGATCAAGAATTCTACCCTATTATTCAGGCACTAAAGAAATGGAGATACAATTTGCTGCCTAAGGAATTTGTCTTATACACTGATCCTCATGCTCTACAATACATCAAAGGCCAAGGTAAGCTCAATCAAAGGCACTTGAAAGGGGTTGAATTTTTACAAAGTTATTCTTTTGTCTTAAAACATAAGAGTGGGAAGACTAATCAAGTAGCAAACACTTTGAGTAGAAGAAAGTGCTTGTTGACTGAAATGGAAATTGAAGTTACTAGATTTGAAGCAATCAAAGATCAAAGATCTATATGAAGAAGACACAGATTTCAAAGAGGCTTGGGTTTCATGTGAACACCCAATGGGTCAAGATAGAAACCCATGGTTGGAGTATTTTGTTCAACAAGGTTAGCTTTTCATAGGCAAATGAAATTTATTCTTCAAAAAAATAGTGAGGCTTTATGGTCTACCAAAAAGTGTAGTTTCAGATCATGATACTAAGTTCAGAAGTCGTTTTTGGAGAACATTGGGACGAAGTTACATACTAAGCTAAGTTTCAGTTCAGCCTATCATCCACAAACAGATGGTCAAACAAAAGTTGTGAATAGGAGTCTAGGAAATTTGTTAGGATGCTTAGAAGGAAAAAGACCTACCCAATGGGATTTAGTATTAGCACAAGCAGAAATTGCTTACAATAATTCAATTAATATAAGAACAAAAAAGACTCCTTTTCAGATTGTTTATTGATATCACCTAAGGGAGGTAGATACTCTAAGAAATATTGCGCAGTTAGTAAAACAAGTGCAATGGCTGAAGATTTTGCAAATACATATATCAATTGCAGCAAGAAGTTAGAAAGAGTTTGGAGGAGAGTACACCGAGAGAGATACAAGGAATATGCTGATCACAACAGAAGAAACCAGGAATCTCAGATTGGGGAAGTCATGCTAGTGTATCTAAGAAAGGAGAGATATCCTCAAGGGACTTATAATAAGTTCAAAAGGAAGAAGATTGAACCATGTAGGATCTTGAGAAAATTTTCAGCTAATGCCTATGAAGTTGAACTTCTAGAAGGTATTGATATTTCTCTGATTTTCAATGTTGCAGATTTATCACTTTATCATCAAGAATCAGATCAAGATAGATGGATTGAGGATCAACAAAGGGAATGGATAGAGCAAATGCCCAAGAAAGAGAAAGAAGAATCTGAAGCTGTTATTGATTCCTGAACAATCAGAAGGGCGTGGAATGAAGAGTAAAAAGAATACTTGGTGAAATGGAAAGATGGAGCAATAGAAGAGGCTCCTTGGATGAAGGAATCAGAAATGGCCAAAAAAGAAATTCCAGTTTCTGAACACATAATGCAGGGGAAAATTTGGCATAGCTCTATTTTTCTGTTTGCAAATTTGCAGTAGTGGAGCGGCAGCCATTTATTTCCTTGCAGAAAAGTCTCTATTTCTAGCGGCTCCACAAAGACTGATTTGTTGGCATTTTGATTAAGGCGACTGGTATAGATGGTAACCGACTGTTATTTTAGGAATCAGCTCGTTTAAAAAGATACCGTGCTCATTTAGAAGGGATCAGACTGTAGGTGCTGAGGGGATTCATCGAGAGTCATATATAACTTAGGAGATTTTCTATGTAGAAGGAGGAATAGTGGTGTCTGTTAGCAACATTTTTGTTTTCCAGTGTTTATTGGTCGCTGTAGAGGTTTGTTGTTTTCTTAAGTTCAGTTCTGTGATGATTTGTAGCTGTTTGTTCAAGTCTTACTAGCTTGTAATGGTGACTTCTGCTAATAAACATTTGCTGGTTTTGAATAAGATCTCGATTGTTATCTGCAAATCTAATTTTAACCTCATTTGAGTTCTGTAAGCCGCCATAGTTATTTGCCCTTTATTGGGTCCTTGACTGTCGGACTGCATCAATCACGGACACGCTAGATGGTATGGACCTTAGAAGCCAAAAATTGTCAATCCGTCTACCCTGGAGTACACAAATTACTAAGAAATAACTAGGTCAACTCCACTTCTTTATCCAAACATATCATTACATAGAACTACAATCTATACGTCCCACGTCAAAATCTTCTTAATCCGAACAAATCACTCATGGAACTACAATGAATGTGACTCAAAATAGTAATTGGGCAACTTCCCATGAACTGTTTTGCGATACTGGGACATATTCAAGCTGATAAGTTGAACAACCCAGTACACCAGACATTATAAAAACAACTGAACAGATCAATTACATGAACAAAAGAGATACTAAGCAACACGATTTTGTGAAATGAACATAGTTTTAGCATTTAAAAGCATTTAGCAGGTGACCCAAATGCAAGAAGAAGCAGATCACCTTGTTTGTTAGGTGGTGCAGGAAAGCCTGACACGGGGATCTTCTCCAAGCAAGAATTGAGTCTCTGGGTGTCAGTCAAGGAAGGCTCCTTCTGTTCATCCCAAAGGGTTTCTAGTCTTCGGCCAAGCTCTCTCTCTGCATCCTCATCTAATCTATGCCTCGGGCTGAAAATGATGTTCTCCATTCTCACAGCAACACGAACATCAAACTCTGCAACGGAAGTAGCTCCAATTGTGTGTTATTACAGTTTGGGTTACAGATCCAAAGCTTGGATATGAGACTAAATAATGCTATAGTTCAATTCGGCGGCACTTAAAAAAAACTATAAGAGAATTTCTCAGTACTCTCGATGTAAAAATATCTTTGGTGTTTCTCGAGCGTGATACGTCAAGTGGTTTTTCTCAAGATTCAGAAGTTTCAAAGACTTTTTTTTGTTAAAGCATAAATACAATTTTTGAGTGTCAAAATTATGCTTTTATTAAATATTCAAATGGGCTTAACCCACACTGTGAAATGTCCTGCCATAAAATAATTCACCAGGATTATATATATATATAATAAAAGAGCTTTTAAATAAAGTAAGATTCAAATTATATAGAGCTTATAATACTTATGAATTTCGATAATATTCAAAGCATATAGATTTTAACATAATATCATAAAATTGTGAAATATTGATGTGGAATTAAGAAGATAATAAAATACAAATAATAATAAAGATTAAGTTTAGGTTTATATTATTTTAAGGTTCTTGGGTTTTTTAAGTTTATCTTGTTTTGTCACCCATGAATCAAATCAAGGGTCATAGTTTATTCTTATCCATAACATATCAACGATCAAATGACATGTCATTGTAAGCTGATTTCATTTTCTCACCTTGGTCTCCATCCATGGTATAATTGTATTTGTGGGGTCTTCATATACTAAATATAAATGCAAGTTGGGGATAAGGGTTGAAGATACACAACCTTCTCAATTTCATATTCCTTCTCAATTTCATATTTTTAATTTCTTTGAAGATAGCTATTGGTAAAATTAATAAAATAAAATTTAAAAAATCAAAATTGAGATTTTTTTAATTAAAAATATTAAGTTTTAAATTTTAGGGCTTCTATCTTTCTTAAAAAGAATCTTAAAATAATATATGTTGATTTAAATGATAGTTTTTAAACTTATTATTATTAATATTTCAATATTATTTTTATTTTTTTAATATTTTATAATGAATTTTTTTTTGTTGTGGAAAATAAATAAATTATATAATATGCATACAACAGTCATAAGAAATTGAGAAATATAAACTTGTATTCCTACTTTGTAACTTTCAAATGTATCCTATGTAACTTGACCCACATAGTGCTCGAGATGGAGGGAGCTCTACTCC
The DNA here is from genome assembly GCA_027943335.1 of Chamaecyparis obtusa. Lineage (NCBI taxonomy): Eukaryota > Viridiplantae > Streptophyta > Pinopsida > Cupressales > Cupressaceae > Chamaecyparis > Chamaecyparis obtusa. The sequence goes on along the minus strand of BSBK01008882.1, from coordinate 2,115,450 downwards.
CCCACCTAAGAAACCTCCACTCGACATTGTAAATGAATCATTTACTAGGGGTCCTTCTATGAACTTCGTAAATGTCCAATCTAGGGGTTATATTCATTCCATCCCAAGCAGTAATGACAGTGTTCTTGAGGTATCTAATAAGATGGAGCATGTGAGTCCAAAGGATAGCCCAAAACCCAAGAGTGGAAAGGTGTGCCTGACAATGGGAATCAAGGACAAATAGACCAGGATTTAACTCCTAATTGCTTATAGACAAAGGAAGGAACTACAATTATGTTGCCATACTCGATTGTTGATCATATAGTTTCTTTAATAAATGTTGCATTAGTTAGAAAATTCTTCTCCTTTAGGTTGACCATTGATATGGTGAGAAGATGGGTGACAACGAAATAGAATTTGAAGGGGAGTGTTACAATAAGTGCTATGTCAGGGGGCCTCTTCTTGTTTAAATTTACAGTGGAAGATGGCCTAGTTGTGATCCTCTCTGGGTCATGGGCCTACGATAAACTTACCTATCACTTTGTAGGTGGAAACTGGGATTTGATCCTACTACAGACCTAAACAAAATAACACCAGTGTGGGTTCGCATGCTAGGGGCTTTCACTTGAGTTCTAGGATGAGAAAATATTCAAATGGATTAGGATCGCCATTGTTCATTATGTGTCTACAAATGATATGATGAAGGAAAAATCCAAGTTAGTTCTTGCTTGTTTTTGTGTGGATGTTGATAATAATAAGACTCTTCCTAATATTATCACTTTGAAATCCAAGTGGGGCAAATGTACCTAAGCATTAGTGTATGAAAACGTTACTGCTTATTGTCAAAAGTGTTCCAAATTAGGACACTTGATCTCACAATGTAGAGCCCCTACACTAAAACCTTAAACAAAAAGAGAAATGCACCTCCCCAACTGTGGTTGTTATTGAGGAAGAAAAAAATTGGAGGGGAAGCCTCAGAGGCAAAGAGTGAGGAGTACCCCTTCACTAAAGGGATTCTAAAACTAATGGAAACTCCTAATAAAACCACTACCCCACATGAGGAACGAAGTGTAAAGACTCCTAAAAGGGACTTACAACTAGAGGAAGGGGAGATATCCCACCCTACTACTCCAAGCACTTGTAAAGTGTTAGGGGAGGTTATCATTCCTACCACTCCAAGTAGTTAAAAATTTGTGGGAAAGGTTGGGTCACCTAAACTCCCCCCCCCCCCCCCCTCCTAAAACTATAGTTCCCTCCCCATTACTAAAGAAGATATTCTCATCACTGAGTACTTCCACTAGTGGTTATGTTAAAATTGATGATGAGGGATGGATGGCTAGGAATAAGAGGATTGATGTTGGTCCAAAACTAAAGAATGGACACCCCTCACATAAGGCTATCTCAAGGCATAAGGAAGTATCAAGGAAAATCACCAATGGAAGGTAAAGGACCCTATATTCAACAACAAAAATTTAAAAATGAAGTTCCTCTCATGGAATATGAGGGGTCTGAAAATATTCCAAAAATAATATGCCTTGGGGAACTGTATTTTTGAGAAAAAGATTGAGATTATGACGTTGCAAGAAGTCGAGATGATGGAAAGCATTTCAACACTATTATGAAGCATATTTGGTTAGGCTTTTGTTTTCTTATGAGTAGTGGTAAAGGAGCCTTTGGGGAAGTCGTTGTTATGTATAATCCTAGAAAGTTAAAGAGGGGCCTTATTTCTTCCTCAGTTAATTACTTGACAATTAAATTTGCATCTATGTATAACTCATGATACCTAGTTAATGTTTATGCCCCTAACTCTTACTCAAGCCATAAGGAGTTACGGAAGGAGATCTCTTCAATGGTCCTAACTAATCAAGATACTCATTGAATGGTTACTAGAGATTTTAATTCTCCTATGTTTCCCACATAGAAATTGAGAGGGTTGGTTGACTACTCTAATAGTATGGCAGACTTTGTGGACTTTATCAACAAAACTAACCTTTTTGATATAAAACTAATGGGTCAATTATTTACTTGGTCAAATCATAAGAAGGGAGATCATCTCATTTAGGTAAAAGTACTAGATAGATTTTTTATCTCTACTGATTAGGATATTGGGTATATTGCCACTCTTAGCACCCTCCTTAGAACAATGTTGGATCGTAATCCTATTGTCCTTGAATGGAGGAACATACCATCAAGGGGAGATATACCTTTCTATTATTAGATTATGTAGACCTTGCACTCAGAGTTCAAAGATTTTATTCAAAGTTGGTAGAATAGTCCTATGTAAGGGGCTCTTATGTACAAAGTCACTCAAAATCTAAACATAAATAGAGAGATTGTGAAATAATGGAATAAGTTTACCTTTGGTGATGTCTTTTCTAAGGAAAATGAAATCAATCTAATTTGATAGCTATATGACACAGTGCCAAGGTGGGAGATGTCCAGCCTCGCAACTAAGAGTACACAAGATAGAAACAATAACAAAGTAGAGAGAGAATGCACAATCCAATATATTATTCAGAGATTAAACAACATACATGTTGGCCTATCAGGCCTTCCCGGTTATGGCTACATACAAAGAAATGAATCTCAAATCCTAATACTGATATGTCAAAGTATCAGATCTAACTTCTCTAACCAACTAGAACCCTCTCTAAAGATACATCGAGTTATTACATATAGGCAATGCCTCCAAAGGTCAGCCAAGAAAGAATTACAATCCCCAAGAAGGAAATGTGTACAAATAAATAGGTCCGACCCAAAAGTGAATCAAAGATCCAAGTAAAGAAAAAATAAGATGCATGATCAATGGAAACAATCCATGGATGATCCATGAACCACACTCTATGATCGCAACGGTAAAAAATCAAAGATCAACAACCGCACATCGAATCTCTAAATAGGTCCAAGCAAGCAACAAACATGTTACCCAAGGATGAGAAAAGGATCAAATCTCGAACATCCACAAATAATAAAAGGTGTGACCATAGGACTTGATGATCCTAGAAAGGTCTAGAATAAGACTGTACAATCACACACACTATCTTGAACAAATGATGATCGACCAGCATAATCTCTCCAATCAGTAAACAAGAACAAAATATCAAATAACTATTTTTTGTTGATGCAAGATTGCGATGAACCTAAGATGCTCCTACATCAGACACTTGGGGTTAGTAAAAAAAACTAATGTTCCACATCAGAGTTGTTGAACAACTTGAGAAGAATCCAAATGATCCAACTCAGATTGGAAAATCCAAGTAGCATCTTCAACTGGTCTATTCTTCCACTTAACCAAGTACTCCTTGTAATCCTTTTCTCTTGTGCTACTTCCAATTCTGTTATCCAAGATCTTCTCAATCTCCTCTGTCTACTTCTTAGGATATTCCTGCTTCATGTTTATCTTATTATCTGACTCATGGCATTCATACAAATCTTAAATGTTGAATATAGGTGATATATCCATGTCAACCGATAACTCAACCTCAAAAATATTACCACTGTCAAATTTCTTCAATATCTTACAAGGCCCAAACTTCTTCATCTTCAACTTACTGTAAGTTCCAACAAGAAATCTACCTTTCTTCAAATGAATCATAACTTCATCACCAACTTCAAAATTCTTATGTCTCCTAGATCGGTCAACTATATCCTTATATTTCTGACTAGTGTGTTCTAAATTATACTTCAAATCATCATGCAAAGTCTTCACGAGTTCAACATATCCCTATGCTTTAGCACTTTTGTTCTCCTCTAGACCAAGATCTTTTAAATCTGATATTCCTTTAGGATGCATGCCAATAACAATTTAAAAAGGTGTTTTACCTGCACCCTGGTTCACTGAATTGTTATATGCAAACCCTACCTATGCCAAAACCAAATCCCAATTACCAAGTTTATCTCCAATAAGAAATCTTAACAAATTACCCAAACCTCTATTCACAACTTATGTTTGTCCATCAATTTGTGGATAAAATATAGAACTGAACTTTAAACCTATACCTACCTTCTTGTAAAGTGTCTTCCAAAAGTATCCCACAAACTTGCTATCCCAGTCAGAAATAGTAGTTTTAGGCAACCCATGGAATCTCACAACTTCTCTAAAGAATAGATCAACTATATGAACAACATTTGATGTTTTCTTACAAGGAATGAAATGTGACATCTTTGAAAATATGTCTACCACAACAAATATAGAATCATTACCTATTTGTGTCTTCGGTAAGCCAAGAACAAAATACATACTAATGTCTTCCCAAGGTCTACTAGGAACAATTAAAAGTGTGTATAATCTTGTATTTTGACTCACTCCCTTAGCAACTTGATAAAATCTGCAACTTCTAACAAATTTTTGAATATCCTTATACAATTGAAGCCAAAAGTATTTCTCCTTAATCATACTTACAATTTTGTCAATGCCAAAATGTCATACAAGTCCTCCATTATGTTTCTCCTTGTTTAGATTTTCCCTCATTGATCCTCTTGGTATACATAATTGAATGCCTTTAAACAACATACATTCTTGAATGAAGTAATCAACCCACTTACTCTGATTATCTTTGATCGGTTCCTTACATGCTTTCCAAGGTTCTGTAAAATCAAGGTCAGTTTCATACAAACTTTTCAAATCATCAAAACCAAGTACCTCAAATCTCATCTCAATCAATAAACTTCTTCTTCTGCTCAATGCATCTGCAACCCTATTCGACAATCCACTTCTATGATTCAACACAAAGGTAAAATTATGCAAGTATTCAACCCACTTCATATGTCTATGATTCAACTTATTCTGACTACCCAAATACTGCAATGCTTTATGATTAGTATACAACACAAATTCCTTAGGCATCAAATAATGTCTCCATTTCTTTAAAGCTTGAACAATAGCATAAAATTCATAATCATAGACTTAATACGTCCTCTTAGCATCAATCAATTTCTCACTATAAATAGTAATAGGTTTACCTTCTTGACCCAATACTACTCTAGTTGCACTTCCACTTGCATCACAATCAACTTGGAATACTTAAGATAAATCACGTAAAGTCAGTACTAGTAACTCAACTACTTTCTGCTTCAAGGTCTCAAATTTTCTATCACCTCAATTTGTCCACTTGAAATCTTTCTTGTCTCCTCTCATTGTCTATGTCATAGCATTACAAATAGAACTAAAATTCCTTATGAACTTTCGGTAGAAACTTTATAATCCATGAAAATATCTAACTTCACTAGCATTCACAGGTGTAGACCATTCCAAAATTGTTTTAACTTTCTCAGGATCTATCTTAAAACCTTTAGCTGAAATCAAAAAACCCAAGTACACTATCTCTTCCTTCATGAAAGAACATTTCTTCAAGTTAATCAACAACTTTTCCTCTTTCAATCTCTACATTACTTGTCTCATATGCAATAAATAATCTTCTTTATTTTTACTAAATATCATAATGTCATCCAATTAAACAATCAAAAACTTACCCAATAATTTTTTAAAGACCTCATTTATCAACCTCATAAAAGTACTAGGTGCATTAGTTAAAGCAAAAGACATAACCAACCATTCATACAAACCTTCTCTTGTTTTAAAAGTAGTTTTCCATTCATCTCCTTCTCTGATTCTGTTTTGATGATAGCCACTCTTCAAATCAATCTTGGTCAAGTACTTTGCTCCACTTAAACAATCCATGATATCATCCTTCCTATGAAATGGAAACTCGTATTTCATTGTGATCCTATTTATAGCTCTTGAATAGGTGCACATTTTCTATTCTCCATTCTTCTTAGGTGCCAATGCAATTGGTACTGTACACATACTCAAACTTTCTCTAATCAATCCCTTCTACAACAATTCCTGAACTTGTCTATTCAATTCTTCATTTTTCTTCCTGCGTCAACTGTTGAGGTTCCTTATTAGGTAAAATAGCTTTTGGTATCAGATCCATGAAATGAATGATGCTTAAAACATGAGGTAACCCTTCATGTACATTATCTGAAATGATATCCTAAATTTTTGTCAGTAATTCTTTAACTTCAATCAATGAATCATCCTTTGTCTTCACAACCGGTCTATTTGGAACAAAGGCATTGGATACATCATTCTTCTTCAAACCTTTCATGAAATGTTTTCCTTCAAGCAAGAAAAATCTAATAGTAGTACAATTCTCATTCTTAAATTTTTCTACCAAAGGTAACAAACCTTGTTTCTTCCCATTAGCCACAATAGTATACCTATTCAATCTACCATCATGTGTAGCTTGTTTATCATACTTCCATGGTCTACCCAACAACATGTGACAATAATCCATCGGCATAATATCACAAAGAACTTCATCATGATAGTGTAGACACCTAAAAATCCATTAGAAAATAAAAGTATTTTTATTTTTCCAAAAACCCCTGATGACATCATCATTTATTAATTAATTATTTATTTAATTAATATATTTTTATGCCATTAAATCCCTTTATTTTAATTAAACATCTTTAATTAAATAATCTTTCTCCAAAGCATTTAAATCAATTTTAAGTGATTTTCCTCTCTTTATTAAATCAATATTTAATAAATGATGTCACATTACATAAATAAATTTTATATTTATTTAAATCCCTCAAAACCCTAGAATCTTTTAGGCTTTCCTAGACTTTCCTAAACTTCCCTAAACCTATTTAGGAGATGTTTCCTACATTTCTTAGCCTAATCCAAGTCTCTTTGACTTTTGGTCAAACCCTTCCCTTAGTGAGCCTTGCACATTCATTAAAGCCTCATACACACTCTTTAAGGCCTCTTACAACCTCATAAAGAGACCCATGTCTCTTCTTCCACACTTGTTCCCTTTGCACACTTCCCTAGTGTTGCTCACACATGTGTGAGCAACCTTAACCCAAGGTCAAACCTTACCATACCCCAAACGTTACCTCAAACTCTACCCCAAACCTTACCCCTTACCCTAACTCCTCTTCCTAACCCAAGCCCTTAGGAAAATCCTATAAATACTCCTCCTTCCAAGAGCAAAGTATTACCTTATTTTTTTATCTTCAATGCATTGTTATCATGCTCATTTACTTCTAGACTTAGCATAATCAATCCTAATTGTTAGATTTCATGCTATTCTAACACATCTTAGCTTAGCATAATGGATTAAACATAGTTTTTTTTTTTTCATAGCATATAGCATCATATCACATCTCTATTTGGTTAAAAACAATCTTAGCATAAGCACCATGTAGCTTAATCTACATCTTAGCTTCATTTTGGCTCCTTAGGCTCTAGGGGCAAATCAGGTCTTCTATACTTGATTTGGTGCCAATATAGAGTATCCATGGTCCTTTAATGATCCCAATCCCCCCTAATAATCATTAGAGATATTCTCCATGTGATTTGAGAGCACACCCACATCCCTAAAGTGAGAATAAATCAAACGGTGACATGGTGCTCCTGTTTCAATTCTATCTGAGTGTCTTTGCGAATGTTTTGTTTAATGCTTAGGAATATGATGTTAGATTCATTTTAACTAATTTTTTAATGTCTATGCCTGGTTTGAATAGGTTAACTTTTCACTAATCACATTTTGGCACGCCCAGTGCGACTCCACAAGCCTCAAAACTAACTTTTTTAAGGGTTTTTTGGCCAAAAAACTCATTTTTATTGCCTCCCGGATGGATTTTTTTATAGATTCATACAAATTTTGATCTTTTTTTAGCAATTTTTGTATGGGTAGTACCCACATGTCGTATGGAATCATGCAATTGTTGTTTGGGCCAGTTTTCATGCATTGTTAGGCTATTTTTTGCACTTTTTGGACCAACACTCGTATGGTAACCCTCAATTTTCATATGGTAATGCATTTAGTGTCATACAAAACTATAATATAAGTAATTTATGGTTCTAGAACTCCTATGGGAGGCAGGGAGCTCATTTGAGGTCCTAAACTTGGTTTTTTCTCATTTTTTGGGCCTATTTGGGGATCCTAGTGACCCTAGGCTTCAACCTTGTAATTTCTAACATCATAATCTTGCAGGTAATTCATGGAGGCCAATTTTTAATCAAATAACTAAGGCCTTAAGGCTCATAAACTTTTGTTAAGGTTTAGGAACTCAAACAACTCTTTTACTTGGCTTAAAATGAACTTTTTGAGTGCCCCTAAGGGACTAATCTGCAAATCTTTCCTAAACGTTTCCTAAACATTACTAATCAACACAATTAATTAATAAATGGTATTAAATTATTAAAACTCACTTACAATGTCTTTATTTTGGTTAAAAAGAACATCTTTCAAACAAATCTAGGGTTTTAGATTGCATTCATGCAAGTTAGGAACACTTCAAGTTTTGGGTGTTTAAAAAGAACTTTAAATTTGCATTTAAAATATAAATGGGTTCCAAATCAATCCTAAATCATTCTAAATGGTCCTAAATAAAACTCAATGAATCAATAAAATCTAACATTAACTTCATTTGCAATATCTCAAAGTTCTTTTAAAGTCTCATGCAAACTAGGAAGAAAATCAACCAAATCTTTGCTAATCTTTCTTAATTGGTTCCTAAAAATTCCTAAAGGTGCCTAAACTTTTCTAATTCAGTCCTAAGGATTTTTTATTGATATGAAAAAGTGTCTTGTTGCAAAATCTTGAATTTTTCCTAAGTTTTCATGCATCAAATCAATTTAGGAACCTCATTTTGGGCTTAAAAATGCAATTTAGAGCACCAAATCTTGAATGTTTCTAAAGGAAAGAAATCAAAATCCAATAAAAAAACATTTATTTTTCAATTATAAATCCAACACAATCTTGAATACCCTATTTGGAATCAAATAATTTTTATTTCATCTCAAAATCAAATCAAATTCCTAAAGGCAAAGACACAAATCTTGAATGCAAAAGCTAAAATACTTGCAAAATCTATTTTCGAAGCTTTCTTGGTTTCAAAAGAACAAATAAAATATTAAACACATGTTTTTGCAAGCATTCATTTCAAATCACTTAAAATCAAATTGGGAAAAGAACTCTTCTTGATGTACATCTAGGAGTTTCAAATTTTGCAAATCATCTTAATCTAAGTGATGCAAAACACTTGAACTCAGACAAGTTCACTTTTTTTACTTATAGCGAAGCCTATCCAGAGGGAAAAGTGCTTCCTCTCTGGAGAATGACTTCAAACTGGTACTTCCCTAATTGGTATATAAATAAAGCATTGAGCAAAATCTCGCTTCATCCCCTCAAGCTTGGGCGATGCATGTTGATGGTAGCCCGAGGTAGGTGAATATCCCTACTATTTTGACATGGTCAACTAGACTCTTAAGTGAGTCACACATGTACAAACTGATTGGGAGGACTCCACGGACCAAATCAGATACCTATAAATCAGAGGCTTCCTGATCTACTGCCGAGGGTATCCAAATATTTGTGCAAGAATCGATCCAAGTGGTTTCCCGAATCACCCTAAGACACTCACCATATGTATCCCTCTTTTGTGATATCAAGTCGTGGGCAAAATTTTTGATACTAACTAGTCTTCTAGGTAGTTCTTATTGATGTGTTTTTTGAAGTTTCAGACTCAGTGTGAAACATCTGTTGAAACATACACAAACAAAGAGTTTTATACATCAAAATCCTTTGCCATATCAAATCAAAATCTAGAAGTCATCCAAGATTGCAGAATCCTATCATCCTAGTCTCCCAAATCATGGTCTTCCAGTCATCTTGCATCCAGTCTTGTCCCCATATCCTAGGTTAGCAGAGTTATCTTGGTCATTTGCCATCCCTTTTTTGTCTTCCTCTAGAGTCAGTCTTTCCTTTTATCATGAGCCAAATCCAATCCTAGTCTGACCCCCTCAGTCATCCTAGTCCAAAGCCTTAGTCTTCTAATCCATCTTCATCCTTCATCCCTATCTAACTCATCTACAAGTCAGCATGTCTCAAATCTATTATGATGAGTTTGGTTGTCACTTCTTTTCCCCCACTCCATCCTATTCCAATGATGATGAGAATCTTGTAGATCATGATGAGTACTTTGAAAATCTTAGTAAGCTTGCCCCAAGCACCTTCCAGCATCCAATCATTCCTCCAAACTATCCTATCATATCTTCACGAATATCCACTAGCACCCTCTTTCATGTCCTTGGCAAGGGAAATCCATTATCTTATTCATCCACAACTTCTTCCTATCATGGGCCTACATATCCTCCATATGCATCCTATACCTCCATCTCCTTTTATGGTTGTATCCCAATCACCATCTTCCCATAGAAACACTTCACGCTACTTCCCTTATCCAAAACCTCCATCTCCTTATCCTCCAAAACATTTTCAAATCCCAAATCCAAGTCTTCCAATCCATTACCCCAATCTTCCATCCTATCTCAACCCACCACCTTCCATTCAAACCCATGTTGCCACAAATCCCCTTCCATAAGAATAATGCATCCTTCAAATCATTTCATATCGTGTACCTCAATCCATCACTCCTACCTCACCAAATAGCCAATCTAGTCCACAAGCTTCCTCCAAACCTACCTTTGTGAACTATCTAGTCATGACATCCTCCAACTCCTCGTTTGCACCATCATCCCCTCAAGAAAGTTCAAAATCTTCCACCCCATCTGCACTTCAGGACCATCATATCCTTCCATCTTCTACACATTCTAGTCCATCACCTCCTCCAATTCGTAAGTCTCCAAGGAGTTTCACAAGGAAGCCAACAAAAAATCCATCTCCTAAAGTTGAAGAGTCGTGCGATCTCAATCCTTCATGTGAAGCCATCATTGATGAGGCCCATCAACATCTCCCATATGTTATCCTTCTTCCATATATCCCACTCATTGATCCTCTTCCATCTCCTAACTATATGCACCCTAAAATGGTCGACTAGACTTTGGGCCCCCATTCAACAATTTATCAATTTCCTGAATCAACATCTTCAGCTCAATACCAATTTCCTTGATCAAATCCTAGTTCTTTCATTTATTTGATTATTTTCTATGGGCTAACCATTTTATCCTAAGTCTTTATTTAATTAAAAGAAATTTTCCTCCCCTTTTATTAAATAAAAAGCCCCCACTTTTCCTCTTATCCTAAGTTGCACAAATAAAGCATTATTCTTAGTTTATAAAAAGAAGAAAAGGCCTTTTTGTCTCATATGGACACAAAAGTCAACTCTTATTTTCTCATTGGAGGATATTTGTGCACATGGATTGCTCCTCTTTCAAGCTCCACCCTTGATTAAATCTTTTGCCTCTTAATCTCCATGGTCCATTCCTTTTCAATTCCTTTAAAAGGAGAGCTCTTTTCTCATTCTAGGATCCCAACTTTGAATACTAATCTTATGCTGCAGGATTTCTTGGAGACTTTGGAGCTTTGGAGATCATTCTTGCATTCTAGTTTCATTTTTTCATCATAGCTTCATATTTATGCTTTCTAGCTTAGTTTCCTTTATGCTCTAGATTAGCTCACATAGCTTAATTAGCAAGGGTTTGTAATAATTTCCTTTCACAGCTTAGTTTGCATCTTCATTCTTAGTACAATTGCATTGCATTCTCATCTTGATTCTTGAGGATATTGGCACTCTTTCCCTTGTCTCTTTGAATCTCCCATTGTGTGGTTTACTAGCAAGGTTGCTTGCTTCAATAGCTCTAGCTGAGAGCACCATCAACATCCTTGTGACTACATGCTTAGGGAGCTCTGGGTCGCTTTATCAAGGTTTCCCATTCATGGATTCTCTTAGAAGTAATGACTTAGAGAAGTGCACTATTTAGTGTGTACATTTTTTGCACCCACCGTGGGGCAGAACACTCTTGTTTTGTCCTTCTTTTTATGCATTTCCGTCATTTTTTCATCATCATTTTAGCTTGTTGTTTCGGGTTTCTTATTTTCTGACAGAATTATCGTGCAACAATTTTCCAGTGTCGTACGATAGTTTCTTATATATCAGTACGATACTTTACCAGTTAAAGTATCACGCGCCTTTACATGTTATGTCGCACTATTGTTCTATACTCTATCGCATGCAGGTATCAAGAATTATCGCACAGAGATAAAGTATCACATCAGTATACAATGAAATATCGTACGATCCTTTCTCTGACAGGAATATCACCCAGGCCTGGCAGTGAGCAATTTTTGTCATTTCTTTGCAAGATTTAATTGGTTTGCTTCGGATTTCTGATTTGCTATGGTAGAACAGGGGTTTATTTACAGATTTCATTTGGTTTTGGTGTGCTAACCCTTGTAGGGCTAACAAGTTGTGCTTGTAGGTGCCCTCATTGCTTGATTATTTTCTTAAAAGAATGCATGTCAAAGCTCCAAATGCACAAGGGCTACTAATGGTTTTTGCAGGGTTGCCCAAAGCATAAAAACCAACCAAGTGCTTGTTTCATTGCTTTTATTTTGAGTGTGGCATATACTAGTTGTTTCTTTTCATAGTCACTTAATATCTTGTTGTAGGAATCTTTGGGTGGTAGGAGAGTATGCTTTTCACCCTTGTGGTGAAACAGAAATCTTGACCCATCTTTGGATTTTGAAAGCAAGAAGGTAATTGAACCTTTGCTCAGTGTGTTTGGGAGAAATTTTTGAGCTAGGAGAATATGCTCTTCACCCTTGAGGTGAAACAAAAATCTTGAAACTCAAAAATTGATCCACTCTTTGTTTAGTTTTTAGAATCCTTTAGCGGGCCTACTCTTGAGCAATCAAGAGGAATGACCCAAGTGGGGAAAAGCTTTTTGTCGGCTATTTCGACCCACTATAAACTCAAGGCTATCAAGGACATAAAACCTTGGTAGACGTAGTACTTGTCTTCGCTTGATGTGAGTACTTGTGAGATTGTGACCATGAGGAAAATTTTGAGCAAGAATGCTTAAGGTACTCTTGTGGCCACGAGGTCCGTTACTTGTTGCAAGGTAAGGAGTCCCTTTGGGGAGCAAGAGGGGTATTATGAACGGAAGCCCTTACTAAGAACCATAGATAGAAGCCACCCTATTTTTCCACTTAGCTTCTTGGTGTAAGGATTGATCCTAGTGGACTAACCCGAATCACCCCAAGATTACTCACCATCTATGTTCCTTTGGTTGTGTCATTGGCACTTCCACGACAAAGCCAATATCTGTTGTGGGTAACCACTTTGTGTGAGGCAATGGAGCATCAAGTGTGGGCCAAGTTGTTAAGTATTGAGCCATTGTCTTTTTAGGCTAGTAAGTGCTTGAAGTGTTCTCGTTGTGATCTACCTATGTAAACATTCTCAAATATCAAACATCACGGTAGCATTCATAGGATTATATTGCTTTGATATCACAATTGCTTGTCTTGGCAAGGTTTCTTTTGCCCTTGTGCAAGTGTTTTCTGACATGGTTGATCCCCTACTATTTGCAAACTTGTCTAATTACTGCTAGTACTGTGCTTGAAATTGAAAAATCCAACCCTCGGATTGAAACTTTGACCAAATTACCATTAAAACTGAGATTTTTAACACTCACCGGTCAAGATTCATACGACCCTGAAACTTTATCGCACACTGTACTAAGGTTTATCATGTGATAGTTCTTTCCTACAAAACTATCACATGGCTTGCCTAGAAAGTATCGCACAGGCTGCCTGGAAACTGTCACACAGAGTCTTTTTGCTATATGTCCAATTTATGCAATTTTTAGTCTTTCCTTAGCTGACCAGATTTTAGTAGGTGACTTACTCTGTCATTGGAAACCTATTTTTACCTTGGGTTCATGTGTTTAGACCCCTTGAATCAGTATTCTTTGATTTTACAAAGTAATCTTGCTTGTCATTGATAAGTTAGAGATCATCCTTGTTGAAAAGGTAGACCTTTAGATTCTTTAGTAACACACTTGGAGAGTTTCAGTACTCTTTTGTCCAAATTCACTTCCATAAAAATTCAATTTCAATTTCAATTATATATTTGGTTAAATCCATCCTCCTAGTCCATATGTGTTAGGATACTCATCCTTTTATTATACACCTCTGTGGCAGTGTTGGTTTAAACCTTTTGCAGCTTTCTATCTCACCATCTCTTTTTGGACAATTGAACACTTTTACTATCCTAGTTTGGTATTGACATTTTGTAAGGTCATCTTATCGCCAAGGGTCTTTTTCTTTCATGTCGGTTACGACAAGGTACCAAGTTAGTCAAGGAAAATGACCTCAAGTTGTCTTTGAACAGTTACCCTTAGTCCACACTCATCAAAAGCGAAAGGGAAAGAAACCCATCTTTGATCAATCACCTAGGAGTGAGTTTGAAGCTTGGTTTGACCCAAAGAGCAATCCTAGTGAGTTGAGTACCTCTTTAGCACCTTCTTAATCAGATATGGACATGAGCTACACAATGCCTAGAAAGGAGAGAGAAGTGATGGATCAAACTCTTGATGACATTTTCCAAAGACATAGGGATAACATGTTATTTGGTGATGACAATCAACCTGAATCACCTCCTATTAACTCAAGATATTTAGACACCCATCAAAGAGTTGAAAGACATTATGGGCGAGCTCACCAAGATGCATGGTCATAACATGAAGACCAAAACAATGAATCTGATGATGCTCATGTGAATCCAGCATTCACTAAAGACTTGTTCAAACATTCAAGGTCCAAGTCACCACTCAAAATAACCTCAAGGTATGCAAATGAAAGACTTAAAATGATTGAGCGTGAAAAGAAAGCCTTTTTGGATGAACAAGGCACAAAAGAAGAAAGGTTTAGACACCTAGAGGCAGAGCAACAAGCCTTGTTAGAGTTGAGAAGAAAAGAATTCCAAGAGGAACAAGATAGGCTTTTAGCCCAACAACTCAACGACCAATTCAACAATAGGGGTACCAACAGTGGAAACAACTCTCCACCATCTACTCCCTCAAGAACCCCAAGAAGTAGAAGGTGGTCAAGGACTCCTTCAAGATCTCCTAGTCCTAGAGGAAGGAGGATTTCACAACATAGGAGACAAACACCTCCTAGGAACTCGAGACAACCCTCCCAACGAGCTCATCATGGCTCTCAACATGGAGGAAGTAGTGCAAGTTTTGATGATCAAGATTTTATGAGAATGCAACAAGAGCCACTATTCCAACAATATGTGGAGAAGTATCTTGATCAAAACAAGGATAGGTTCCTAGAGAGCTTGATTAACAAGGGTGCTAGGGTCCCTTACAACTTTGATGTGGATGGACGAATCAAAAAACAAGGACCCTCTCGAGAAGAGGAGATTAAGCAACTCAAGCGTATGATGGAAAAGGTGTTCGCACCTAAGAGTTCCTTTTCACTCGATTCTATTTGTCCCAATCCTTTCAACAGGAGTGTCAGTATGAAGGACTTTCCTAGAAAAGTTGAAATCCCCTAGTATGACAAGTACGATGGCAATGGTGACCCACATGATTATGTGCATCAGTTATACATCATGAGTTTTGAGTTTCACCAAGATGACTCGTATCTTATGAGATTATTTCCAAGGAGCCTCAAGGGCCAAGCCATGGAGTGGTTTACCAACATAACCCCTCCCGTCAAAACTTTCAAAGAACTTATCCACAGATTCATTCAGCATTTTGCATACAACTTGTCAAGATCAGTCACTATGTTGGACTTGTGCAATTTGAAACAAAACCAAGGGGAATCCTTTGTTACCTTCTTACAAAGGTGGAGATGATTGTGCTCCCGCTATTCTAGGACTATCCCTAAGCATGAAAAGATTGATATCAATGTTAGTAATTTGGTGCTTGAAATGTGGTATGAGGTTCAGAAGATGGTCTTTGATTCCTTTGATACTATGGTCGAAACCGCATGTCGAATTGAGGATGTCTTGAAAGAGCAAGGCATTTTGACCAAACATAGCAATAACAACACAGTCAAAATCCTAACAATGCTAATAAGGACAAAGGAAAACACTCACACTGGATCAAGAATAAGCAAGTAGTCAATGACAGAGTTGTGGACTCTTCCCAACCCAAGGATCAAGGAGTCCTCCATTTGTCTAGTGCAGTCCAAGATATGAAGCTCAACACATCCTCTAACCAACAAGAGCATAAACCTAAGTATCAAGAAAAGCCTAAGAAGGAGAGGCGACAATTTTCTAAACTGGGTGACTCCTATGAGGATGTTTTCAAGATGCTTATTGCTAATAACCTTGCACAACCACAAGATCCAACAAATTTCCGCATACTTGACGTTAAACCACATTGGTGGAATGAAAAAGCTTTCTGCAAATTCCACAATGGCATTGGACATGACATTGAGCATTGCTGGAAACTTAAACACCTTATTCAAGATCTTATTGAGAGTGACAAACTTCAGATTGATGGGTTGAATACCAATGCAGACCATAAGGAATTCAAGGAGCCTTTTCCCAAATATGAAAAGGGGGAAACCTCTAAACCTAAGAATGGCAAGGCCAAAATTAACTATACCTACACAGGTGCAGAAAACGTGGTCAATATGCTTGAGTTTGTCGAGGAAAGTGTCAACATGATGTGAAACAAAGATCCCTATGGTTATGATGTGGGCTCTCCTCCTATATTTGATAAAGAACATGTGGTGGTGCTTAGGGGTCCTCACTCTCAAATGTCATCCCAAGCTCTCAACGCTGTCACCAGAAGCCAAAGTCAAGGTCCTATGGTTATTACAGGTCCTAGTTCCAACTAGTCCAACAAACCCAAGCAAGTGGCATCTAAAAATGTCACCACCAAATTAGCAGTCAACCCTAAAATGAGCTATAATCTTGTTGACCAGTTACAAAAAACACCAGCTCAAATCTCAATCTTTGAACTCTTGGAATTGTCTCCAAGACATAAGCGTATCCTTGAGGATGCTTTGTGTGTAGCTAATGTTCCTAACAACATAGATGTTGACCAATTCCAGAGCATGGTTAACCACCTTGCCAACCCCCATTACCTAACATTCTCAGAAGAAGATGACAAGGCTTTGAGCCATCCGCATAATCTTTCCCTTCATATCAAAGTCATGATTCACAAGACCCGTGTCAGGCGTGTGTTGATTGATGGGGGTGTTGGGCTCAACATTTGTTCCTTGAGTCTATTGAAGATATTGGGTTATTCTGAGAAAGTTATTGATACCCAGAAGAAAATTACCATCAAAGCCTATGATGAGGCCGAGAGAAGTTCTAAAGGGTTGGCCATCCTTCCTGTCAGGATTGGCCCTATTGAAAAGGACATTCTATTCCAAATTTTTGATGCTGGTCCTCTAGCATATAATATCCTACTTGGTAGACCGTGGATCCATGACATGCAAGCAGTGTCGTCCACCTACCACCAATCTGTTAAGTTCCCCTATAATGGAGTAGAAGTTTGTATACCTAGGGATAGCACATTATTTGTAAATGCAATTTTAGCAGGGACTCATGTTCCTCTCAACAAAGAAGCAGAGGATTTTGATGCAACTCTAGCACAATGCAAGGACAAATTTAAGTCCATGGACCTTGGTATGGGGGGATATCAACTTGACTCCTTTACAAAACTGCCAGTCTCACCTAGGTCCTATGGCAAACCTTCATAAGAGATGTGTCCTTCATCTTCAGCCATGACTCTGTTTAATACATTTGTAGAGTCCTTAGTGTCCATCTAGGATGAAAAAGAAGAGGTGGCTATCAAGGACTGGATCTATAGAGAAGACAAATACTTGCATAATGAAAACTTATCTCCCTCTCCTAAGACATATGGAAGAGGGTACACTCTTGTCAAAAACATGGGTTATATGGGTCATGGTCCCCTTAGTCATAGACTAGATGCTAGAGCTGAACCACTCGATCATGCTCTTTTTGGACGCAGGTCTAAACAAACGGTTGGCCTAGGTTTTGAAAGTCAGAACAAGAAAAATGCTGCTATCCTTGTTGCGACGGATAGTGATGATGAATCAAACTACATACCCAATCTGACAAATCAACAGGACATGTGTGAAGATTGGGTCCCTGCCACTAATCTCCTTTGGGGAGATTCATATATTCTAGTTGCCAATCCAATAGTTTCAAACCTAGAGCAACAAGAGTCTGTTGTTGAAGATCATGTTGAGGGTCCTATTCAAGAACATCAATACACAAATGGCATTCAAGAATGTGTCAACCTTGGTGACATTATAGCTTCTACATCCAGACAAGGCAAACATGCCTATTGTAAACATCCCAGTTGGGATTCAGATACAGACTCACATGAGTATGAGTGGGAATCTCTCTCTGATTGTTCTACAGTTGACATGGACATTGATGTTGTTCATGCTTATAGTGCCCAACCCAAGGTAGCTAATGAGCCTAGTGTAGGATTAGAGGATTCAAATCTGCAAGTCACTTTAGTGGACGATGCTTCGCTTGGTAGGATAAGTTCTGATTTGAGTACCTTAGAGGGATACTTGACAGATCCTAACTCCGCAATCACCGGAGATGATACCATTTGCATACACAATATTGAACCATTCATTGACCTACCCCTTGCCAATCCTCACCTCATTGATTGGTCTCAGCGCTATCAAGAGCCTCAGCTCCTAACTTTCCAAAATGACTATGAGATAGCATGTTACCTAAATGCCCTTGAGCCAGTAGTCTCTTCCACCAATGAACCAACTATGAGCATGATAGAACCAAATATCAAGTACCTTAGTCACAAAATGAAAATAAAAGAAAAAAAGAATAAGAGTTATGATGGTGAAAACCACTATGTGGCGGTTTCAAAACTAAAAAAAGTAAAATAAAGGATGTATCCGAGGGTGAAAACCTCTCTGAGGCACCTAAGGATGAGGTACTTGATCATCTCCCAAGTTATTTTCAAGACAGGTCTTCAGTGCTTGTTGAGCTGACATAGCCAGTCAATTTGGGTACACAAGAGGCTCCACAAATAGTGCATTTAGCTCAGTCTCTATCAGCACAAGAAAAAGAAGCATATACCAAGTTCCTCCAAAGCAAGAAAAATAATTTTGCTTGGACTTACTCAGACATGCCAGGATTGGACACTAATCTCATTATGCATCACTTGTCCATAGCTCCAGGTATCAAACCAGTAAAACAAAAGTTGAGGAAAATGCATCCTCACATAGCTCTTCTCATTAAAGTTGAAATAGAAAAACTCCTTAGTGTAGGATTTATAAGATCCATTGATTATGCTGAATGGATATCCAATATTGTGCTAGTTTCAAAACATGACAAGTATATTCGCGTCTGCACAGATTTTAGAGATCTTAATAAAGCATGCCCAAAGGATGATTTTCCACTTCCAAACATAGACATGATAGTGGACATGACCGCGGGTTATGAGATCTACTCTTTGATGGATGGTTTTTCTGGGTATAATCAAATCAAGATAGCTCCTGAAGACTAGGAAAAGAATGTATTCACTTGCGCATGGGGAACCTATTGCTGGAACACCATGCCATTTGGATTAAAAAATGCAAGAGCTACTTACCAAAGAGCTATGACAACTATCTTCCATGACATGATGCATAAGAATATGGAAGATTATGTGGATGATACCTTGGCAAAATCTAAAAAAAGGAATACACACCTAGACGACTTGGAGGTCATTCTAGATTGCATGGAGCAGTTTCAACTTAGATTAAATCCAAAAAAGTGTGCATTCAGAGTCACCTCTGGCAAAATTCTAGGATTTATCATTTCAGCCAAAGGAATAGAGGTGGACATAGAGAAATTTCAAGCAATCTTGGATATGTCGCCTCCCAAAAACATTAGCCAAATGAGGAGTCTTCAAGGATGCCTTCAATCTATACAGAGGTTCATTTCATAATTGGCTGATAGAGCTCAACCCTTCAATAAGACATTGCATAAAGGGGTTAAATGTGTCTGGAATGAGGATTGTCAAAAAAGCATGGACCAAATCAAGCAATACTTGGCCAATCCTCCACTCTTAATGCCTCCTATCCCAGGAAAACCACTCATATTGTATGTTTCAGCAACATAATCTTCCCTGGGGGCATTATTGGCTCAACTTGATGACACTGGAAAAGAAAGGGCTATTTACTACATCAGTCGTACTCTCATGTCATATGAGGTCAACTACACTAGTATTGAAAAATCTTGCCTAGCGGTGGTGTTTGCTTCCCACAAGTTGCGACATTACATGCTTGCGTATACAATACACCTCATTGCAAAAATTGATCCTCTCAAATATTTGCTTGATAAGGCTGCTCTCATAGGTAGACTTGCTAAGTGGATGATGATCCTATCAGAATTTGACATAGATTATGTTGAGCATAAGGCTATAAAAGGACAAGCTATTGCAGATCAATTGGCTAATTTTCCAATCCAAGACAACATGCCTATTCAAGTTGAATTTCCAAATGAGCACATAATGTACATGACTGCAAGAACATGGAAGATGTTCTTCGATGGCTCTTTCATGCAAAATGGTTCAGGAGTTGGAGTGTTATTTGTTTTTCCTCATGGGTACGCAATCCCTAAGTCCTACAAACTATTGTTCCCATGTACAAATAACATTTTTGAGTATGAGGCCTTGACAAATGGACTAAAAATGGCAATAGAATGGTCTTGCTGTGTCCTCCCTCTCATCCTCGGAACCCTATCTCCATGACCATTTTTGGCCACCTGATTTGGATCCCTGTCCTCTCTCTCTCCCTTCACCTCCTCCATCCCCTCCATCTCTGTCATCTCCATCACCACCCTATGCTGTCGGCTGTGCATCAAGTACAGTAAACCGTGGGAATGGAAACCTCCACCGCTTTGCCCTATAGGCTGCTTTTGCACCTGCATCTTCCATATCTAGGAGATAGTCCCATGGTTCCCTGCGTATAGCCATAGTGTCCTGTACTGCCTGCTGGTAGTCCAGCATCGGCAACCATCCCTATCCCTCGTCATCTTTAACCTGAGCATAGGTAGTGGTCTCTCTCGCTTAATGGTTATCCTAGCATAGGCATGTGGTCACATGAGTAAAATATGACATATTTTAAAATCATTAAAAACATGTTTTAAAATGCAATAAATGATCATTAATGATTCAAAAGGGTGAGTTTTTCTGAAAACTTACCAGGACACCATACTGGGGACGTCGGTTGTGCAACCGGGCGCACCGGAATCAATGTCTATGTACCGAAATCACTGCTTGCTGGGCCATTTTCTCTCTTTGAGCTCTAAAATTTCTCAAATCACAATAAGACAAATGAATTTGAAAATGACCCTTTTTCCCCCTTTTATAGGATTTTGACTTTTTGACCAATTTTCAAAACATCTCAGAATTGCACGAAAATTGCACGCCTTGCTAATTTGGACATCTTGGATCCATTTTTAGGATTGAAATCGAAATCCCAGTTCATCTTGATAGTCAAAATCGCATTTCAAAAATTTCTCCGTCTTTTACGCAGTTGGCTAACCATTTGAGGCCTGATCCTTCGGTCTTTGTTGGGGCATCTTCATTTCTTCATCCCTATCTCTTTCAACCTTCTAGTCTTTCATTCATTTTCATTTCATCCCTCTGAGGTTTGACTTCATTTTTATCCTATATCTTTTTTAGTCAAACCTAGTCAAATTGGGGCATGTCTTTCCTGCTTAATGGTTATCCTATCATCCTTCACCTTTGATTATGATTTCTAGTGATTTTATCAATTTGTTGTCTCTCCTCTACCTGATTTCGATTCTGATTCTGAGGGGGCAGTACCTATCAGCTTCAATCCTTGATTCAACTTTCTCAATCAAACCTTGCTTGAGATTCTTATCTCTTATTTGAGACTTGACGATCTCCTATTTTCAGGTGTGTTGGTCTTGTCTTTCAGCTTATCTTTGTCAGCTTATGCTTATCTTTGTGCTGATGTATTCCCATCTATCGAACACACATCTGGGTTGTTTTGTGATCCCAAATCGATCTGACATTTTAATTCCATTCTTTGATCACATGTGATCCCAAATCGATCTCACATTAGTCAAAGAGGGGCAAATATATGCACCCTAAAATGGTTTCCTAGACTTTGGGCCCCCATTCAACAATTTATCAATTTCCTCAATCAACATCTTCAACTCAATACCAATTTTCTTGATCAAATTCTAGTTCGTTCATTTATTCGATTATTTTCTATGGGCTAACCATTTTATCCTAAAGTCTTTATTTATTTAAAATGAATTTCCTCCCCTTTTATTAAATAAAAAGCCCCCACTTTTCCTCTTATCCTAAGTTGCACAAATAAAATATTTTTCTTATTTTATAAAAAAAAGAAAAGGTCTTTTTATCTCATATGGACACAAAAGTCAACTCTTATTTTCTCATTGGAGGATATTTGTGCACATGGATTGCTCCTCTTTCAAGCTCCACCCTTGATTAAATCTTTTGCCTCTTAATCTCCATGGTCCATTCCTTTTCAATTCCTTTAAAAGGAGAGCTCTTTTCTCATTCTAGTATCCCAACTTTGAATACTAATCTTATGCTACAAAATTTCTTGGAGACTATGGAGCTTTGGAGATCATTCTTGCATTCTAGTTTCATTCTTGCATCATAGCTTCATGTTTATGCTTTCTAGCTTAGTTTCCTTTATGCTCTAGATTAGCTCACATAGCTTAATTAGCAAAGGTTTGTAATACTTTCCTTTCATAGCTTAGCTTGCATATTCATTCTTAGTATAGTTGCATTGCATTCTCATTTTGATTCTTGAGGATATTGGAATTCTTGCCCTTGTCTCTTTGAATCTCTCGTTGTGTGGTTTACTAGCAAGGTTGCATGCTTCAATAACTCTAGCTGAGAGCACCATCAACATCATTGTGACTCCATGCTTAGAGAGCTCTAGGTCGCTTTCTCAAGATTTCCCATTCATGGATTCTTAGTTTAGTTCTCATGTTTATGATATAGACTCATGTTTCTGAAAATGATCTTTTTAGGGTATAGATATGATGATAAGATTAACCCCTTATGATGACAAGAAAAGTGATGTGAGGTGAAAGACAAGGAGCGAAAGACATGATCGAGAAGAAGAAAGGTGAGCGCAGTTGACCGACAAGTCCACAAAAGATGAAAGGAGAGATCTCTCCATATGCAAGATGCAAAATTAATCTAACATGAACCTAAGAATGCAAGCTACTATGAAAAGTGGTTTACTTGCAAGGTTACAAAGCTTTTAGACTCTAATATTCATCATTGAGTGTTATTGGTAGCATAGCAAGATCATACAATACACACCAGTATGACTATGTGATCTGAATATGATCTATATTAGATAGATATGCGGGAATCCCACCTAGGCATCAAAGACATATAAGTCAAGATGACTAGTGCAGTGACATTTCCTAATTTTAATATGGCAAGATTATACTCGCATCGAGACACAAGAAAAGTCAAGATGACTATAAGTATGCACTTGCGAAAAATAGTCAAGGATAATACCTTGTAGACCCTAATGTCAAGTGGAACAAGCATAAATGCTAATGACAGTTAGGATCAACAAAATATAGCCACAAGCAAAAAAAGCAATAAACATGTCCTCATGCCCCCAGTCTTCTAGCTCGACATCATCGAAAACTATTAGGGAGAGAACACTCATCAAATAAATCATCGTAGACAACACAAAGAGAAATAAAGTCAAACAAGTCTCAGCGAGTTGAGTGTTTACATGGAAAATTTCCCATGGTTATACATGGACCAGACCGATTGAGCAAAGAAACCAATCTAAGGTGGATATGGCCAACTTTATAGAAAAATTAGAGGGACATTGTAGAAGAGAGTAGAGAGACAAACAATTTGAGGCTAGAAGGATAGAGGAAATAGCCCCACCACCAGATGTTGAGCCCTTAGTTGTTGTGCCCATTGCCATAACTAACCCTATCCATGATGCAGATATTGAAGAGTTTCCTATTGCAGAGGTGGCAGTGTTGAAATGGACAAAGGGCACTATAGGATGGATGATGTGGTTCAAAGAAGTTGTGAATAATTGACATATCAGTTTCAGATATATATTGTATTTTTTGGAAATGTTCATAGGATTGTAGAATCTCTAGTCTTTTTGGGATAAACACTTGATATATTTGATCATGTAAAAGTGTAAAGTTTTTGTATTTATATATCTGTAGTGTATTTGTGATGAACAACATATCTAATATGTAGAGATGTAATTGATATTTCAATATGTATGGAGCCCTCTTTATAATTAATAAAAAAACATTATGTACCAATAACACATACCTTATTTTATGTTTTTATTATTTAATATTAATTATTTAGGTTAATAAGATTACTAATGATTGTTCTTTACTCCAAATTAATCCTCTATAGATTTTAAGAAATGTTAGAAATATTTCACACCAATAATTGAACCAGTTTTAAAATTCAACATTGTTACATTCTAACATTTAATTTTTGAAAATTATAACACAGATCTATCCTATGATAGCCTTTTGACGATCCACCGCGAGTTTTAACAATGCAGCTATTTTTCATTGAATTTAAATTTATATTCACATTGCTAATCTAGAAATCGATGATTAAATTTGGAAAAAAAAGAAGAAATTTCCCGTTTTAATTTGTACGTATTTTATTGTAGTTTTAAATTATTACTATAGAAAGTTATACGATGTAATTTTTAGTATATAAAAACACATTTTGAACTCTGACTTCTTCAAAGCCTTGACATATAATTTATGTGTACTTCCAAACTATAAAATAATTCCCCTCAATATAATGCAATTCATTTAAGGATCAAATCTATTCATATCTCATATTAACATCTCATTCTCATCTATTTAAGATCTTTTATAAAATTCTTGGCTTCTCCATTGACAAAATTGGTCATAAAAATGAATATGTGGAGTTTCTTCCTTTCTCAGGGCATACACAATATGATGTCCATTTCTACGCCTTGAACGACACCCACCACTACCCACCATTAAGGTATCTGATGAGTTTATCGTAGGTACTGTCAATGCCTGCTCAACCACCGTGCGAGAAATCCAAGTAGAAAAAATTGACAGATAAAACAATGGTCTCGTACCTGGCCGTTGTGATTCGTTGACACACATTTTTTGAGTAATTCATTGAAGTTGCCTCCCTTCACCACAAATTTATCAGACATTTGACTATGCCAAAAAAAAAAGAAGGTTTCACGAGGTAATTTCTCTTGATTTTCTATATAAGGGGTTGAGTTTTTTACATCAATATGGTAAAAGATCTTACATGTCTAGGTATATTTTATATGTAACCTTTGTATATGATTGCTATTTAGATTTTCAAGTTTATTGGTAGCTTGTAAAGATAATATGATAATTTTATAGAAAATAAATTTATAAGACATTAGTTTTATCTCGTCTTTCAACATTCAAAATACTTGTAGATTTATATAGTCTTTCATTTCATTCATATATGTGTTGTGTAAAAATGTTTCAAACTAATGTGAAGCTCTAAAATAGCTAAGGCTTATATTGAGATTAGAACTTCATTTAAGTTAGACTTTGTATTTCATGAATAAGCACTAGTCTAATAGTTTGAAGTGATCATCCATCTTATTATAAATCAAAAACATTATTTTTATATTTTTATTTATTTTCTTGGCTAGGATGCATAATCCATTGTCATATTTGTTATGTATATTTCTTGTCTTCTTTGTTAAAACCTTAGAGGGACATTACATAGTTTATTTTACTAAGTCAATGGTGTCATAAAAAACTAGGATTGAACATATAAAAAGGTTTATGGGAAAAACAATGTCTATTCTTGAATTATTAAACTATGGTTAGCTTTTTTTAAATATTTGGATGTATCTTTGAAATAAAGAACACAAATTTAAATATATATTCATAATTTTTATGGGTAAATCCTCCCAAGCTTGGTAGAACTTGTAAAACTAAAAGGGTAAAAGTACAATCAGGTGTCACCTTTTAGGCTAACTTATCAGCACAGCTAAATTTTAGTATTTCTAACTAAAAATTAATTTTGGTCAAACATATGATCTAACTAGATTCATTCTAGCTAAGTTATATAAGTGCTTTAACTTTTTCAATTGGAAATGTCTATTAAATGCATGTTTTATACCACTTTGAGTCCAATTACCATAGAAATAAAATTATTTTAAAAAAGTGACGTTTCAATAACTCCTAATCTTTTCATTGATATTTTTTAAAAAATACAAAAATATCCTTTTGTAGAGATCATAGTCAAGAATATCTTCATTGAGATTTTATAGTGTTTTAATTAGACATAGTCTATTGTAATTAAAAAATATTGCAAGTACGTATTTGAATAGTCAAAGAGATATTGATTCGGAGAAAGAAAAAATAGTAAATCATGTTAAATAAATTTGAAAAACATATGGTGCACTAGAGGAGAGAGTCCTCTTCGAGAATATATATCTATTTTTTTGATTGGGATAGATTTGTTATGAAAAATATGGTGGAAGATGTAAACAATTTCAGGTGAGTTGGAATTTGAATTGTTATAAAAGAGAAAATATAGGACACAAACTAATTTTTATTTCTTCATGCACTAGCTATATATGTCATCTATAACATATTTGAAATTAGGGGAAAAAAATGTTTATTTACATATAATATTTTTGTGGGAACTAGACCCCTAGTTTTCAACATTTTTTAACTGAAAAATCATTTTTAAAAATTAAAAAAAACATATCAATTCTTATTCAAAAAAATTATTAAAAATATTAATCATAAACTTCATCTATTTTAACAAATTTAATTATTTTACATCATCTTCAAATTCCAAACATAAATGTCATTTTTATACTATTGAAGTTGAACAACTTTGATTTTGCTAGCATTTTCCTTTATTAAAGGGTGACAGATTATAGTGCTTTTACCCAACAATAAAAAAAACATCTAGTAAAAATTGTAAATATGTACAAACTATTTAGAAAATCTAGTAGATATGTAAATCATGTAAATGTACATAGTTCATATAATCAATCCGTGTGTAAAGCATCTAGCAAAGCATGCAAATACATCAATTCAATTTAGTAAAGCATGTAAATACATTGGTTCATCTGATCATTCCAACAAATATTTAGTAAAGCATATAAATACATAGTTCAGAAGTATATAAAATGAAGAATCCCTAAAGTAAAAAATCCTCTTCAATCTGCGTGAACCGAGACATTCTGAATCACTCTATAGAAAACATCATACTTGAAATCATACTCTAATACTTGAAATGATTTTTAGAACTCTTCAAAATGATCTAAAACATTTTAATAAAATTTATTTAAATTAAAGATTCAAATAATTTACCATGTCAATCTAGACATCTCCTTCAATGTCCTGATGGTCATCAAGACATATGTGATGTTGTTGTCCTTCTGGTGACTCTGTCTGCATGGAACGATCAACTACAAAAGTATCACCAACAAGGTTTTGTTCAAGGTCAAGCAGAATTATAATATGTATGTAGATGTATATAAGAAGTCAAATTTAATCCACCTAAAAGATGTATACAAAATATTTGAACACAATGATATAGAAATAAAACCTGAAAGGATGTATCCTAGTGCAATTCACTTTAATCATCAACACATGAACCAACACCAATCCTGATGGTCATGTCAACCTCCACATTTGTACATAGATAGACATATACATAAATTAAAAAAATTTAACTTATGTAAACACGTTGACAATTTTTGAATTTAAAAATTATTTATATTTCTTGAAAATAAATAACCTTAGGTGGCTTATCTACTACAACTCACACTAGTGGAGCACTAGCCATAGTAACCTCATGTGGATGACCTCCCTATTTAAAAACATTAATAAAATTAGAAAACAAGTTTAAGACTTAATTAAAAAATAATTTTAAAATTTCTCTATTTATATACCCCATGAGTCAAGCCAATTTGCATGGGCATTGAGAAAAGGATAAGTCGATCCAGAAGAGGTTGTGCTTGTCCTATCATCTATACACATGTATGTATGCATTTTCAATTAATTAACTTTTATATTGTACATGAACTAAAAAGGTTTAAAGTGTGAATGTTCAAATTAAATGTATATAAGTGTACATATATGTACCTCAAGAGCATCATGATCAAACAGATGATCTTGAGCACAAATAAAATCTACATATGATCCAAAATCATCTGGTAGTCCATGTGCAGTAAAATTGGACTTGCCCTTATTAGGATCATAACAAATCTCATGGAAACTAGTGTACAAATGAGGATCTGATGTAGGTTTTTCCATCTGATTAGCCTAATCCCTCAGACGATTAGTGAGTGTACTCAATGCTCCTAATGTAGATACCTTGACATGTTGGTAAAGGTGTATAGGTACAAAAGGTGCATGAGGCTCCAAAAGAGTTGGAGGGGGAGCAAGTTTCCTAGGGTCAAATCATGCCCCTAACCTTTGCTGGGACATGCCACCACCACCCCCTTGGAATTTTTTTATGTCAAAATAGTTGGATTTTAAACCCCATGACAAACTCTACATATAATTTCCTCAAAAAATATAGTGCAACTTCTTGATTTACATGTGGGGGATGATCGAATACCATCCAACACCGACTCCAAAAATTATCTACCATAGGGCTATGTATACACCACCTCATATATATGCATTTCTTATTTGGTGGTATGGGGGCATTTGTTCTAGGATGATGGAAATAGGAGATAAAGTGGCCTTGGTAATTTTTAGATCGAGTATGTCATGATAAGAGAGATTGTTAGAATAATACTATCTCATATTGTCTCTCAAAGTAGGGTGCCTATATAGGTCCACATCAATGGATCTAACATAATCTACAATGTTTTGCATTGTAGATGCAAACACACTATATGTGGTGGAACAAAAGGCTAATTTTGTCTAGTGTACCAATGATATTTACAATGGATGCTATATTATCATTAAGAATGGATCTCAAACGAGCTTCATTAGATGTAGACTGAGGTGGAGGTGGAGGTGGATGTGGAGGTGGCGGTGCTGGTGGTGGATTAAGTGATTTGTCAATGTCAAACTAATCCATGATCATGTAGAAGTGAACCCACATTATATTTATTAAATTAATTTAAATTACATGTACAATTAATTTGGACATTTAAAGAACTATTTAAAACTATACCCGTAATCTATATTTAATCTATGAAACGTAATATAGATAATCTATGAAATATTTAATCTATATAGTATATGAAACATAACCAACATAATTTATCAAACA
Source organism: Chamaecyparis obtusa (assembly GCA_027943335.1). Lineage (NCBI taxonomy): Eukaryota > Viridiplantae > Streptophyta > Pinopsida > Cupressales > Cupressaceae > Chamaecyparis > Chamaecyparis obtusa. The sequence goes on along the minus strand of BSBK01008882.1, from coordinate 2,086,391 downwards.
TAATCGACGAAATATCAATCTAGATCATAATTTTCTAAGTTGGATCAATCTAGATAATGGGTCCTAGGATGTCTTAAGGGGTCTTAGGTGCCTTGAATGGTTGTAAGGGGTCATCATATGTATTAATGGGTCGTAATCATCTTAAGAGGTCCAAGAGGTCCTAGGATACACTACTGAGTCCAAGGATGTCTTAAGGGGCTCTAGGTGTCATAGTTGGTCCTAAGGTGTCCTAGGATATTATCTTAAGGAATCATAGGTATCATAAGTAGTCCTAACAACTCTTAGGATGTCTTAAGGGGTCTTATGTGTCATAAGTGGTCCTAAGTAGTCCTAAGATACATTAATGGGTCTTGGGATGTCTTAAGGGGTCCTAGGTGTCATAAGTGGTCCTAAGGGGTCTTAGGATGTCTTAATGGGTCCTAGGTGTCATAAATGGTCCTAAGGGGTCCTAAGATACATTAATGGGTCCTATGATGTCTTGAGGGGCCATAGGTGTCACAAGTGGTCCTAAGGGGTCCTATGATACATAATTGCATCATTGGGTTTGAGGATGTCTTAAGGGGCTCTATGTGTCATAAGTGATCATAAGGCATCCTATGATACATTAAAATGGTTCATAGGAGTCTTAAGGGGCACTAGGTGTCTTAACTAGTTCTAAGGGGTCCTAGGATACATTAATGGGCCGTAGGATGTCTTATGGGGTTTTAGGTGTCCTAAGTGATCTTAAGGGGTCCTTAGATACATTAAAATGGTTCATAGGAGTCTTAAGGGGTGCTAAGGGGTACTAAGTATCTTAAGAGGTCCTAAGGGGTCCTAGGATACATTAATGGGTCCTGAAATATCTTAAGGGGTCACGTGTACATCATAATTGGTAGTAAGGGGTCCTAGAATACATAATTACATTAATGGGTCCTATGATGTCATAAGGGGATCTAGGTGTCATAAGTGATCTTAAGGGCTCCTAGGATATATTAAAATGGTTTGAAGGAGTCTTAAGGGTACTTAGTGTCTTAACTAGTTCTAAGGGGTCCTAGGATACATTAATGGGCCCTAGGATGTCTTAAGGGGCTCTAGGTGTCCTAAGTGTTCTTAAGGGGTCCTAAGGTACATTAAAATAGTTTTTATTAGTCTTAAGGGGTGATAAAGGGGTACTAGGTGTCTTAAGAGGTCCTAAGATACATTAATGGGTGCTAGAATGTCTTAAGGGGTCATAGGTACATCATAATTGGTCCAAAGGGGTCCTAGGATACATAATTACATTAATGGGTCCTAGGATGTCTTAAGGAGCTCTAGGTGTATAAGTGATCTTAAGGGGTCCTAGGATACATTAATGAGCCCTAGGATGTCTTAAAGGTTTCTAGATGGACTTAAGGGGTCCTATGATACATTAAAATGGTTCATATGAGTATTAAGGGGTGATAAGGGGTACTAAGTGTCTTAAGAGGTCCTAATTTAGTTGCAAGTGTTTCTTGGCTTACGAAATTTTTGAATTAAATTAATGTGTGTATTTGATTATGTAGATATCCATTTAATGAAAAATTATTTCTTACAATTTTTCACTGTGACTCACATTTTTATATGGTGTGATTTAACTACTATCTAGTGAGAATCTATATATTCCTTTCCATGTCTATATGTCTATTTTTCTTGGATGTTCTCTTACTTTGTTTGATAAATTTTGTGCTTCTATGTATTACTAAATCACTATATTATTCTTGTAGGGTTCTCTTAAAAGTACAATGGTGGTTCTCTCATCTAGGCTGCATCTCTTGTAGTTATGGGCCTCTCTATTGACTATTCTCTAAATAATTGAACGTGTTCAAACATCAGTTCAAGTTGTTGGTATTATGGGTACATTGTTAAACAATGCAAATGTTTTGATGGAGACATTTCCAGGAGCTTGTGTGTTGATGGGACAAAATTATGCATCACAAATCAGACATTTTCATACATAAATAAGACTATAAAGTTTTTGTTTTTTTTCAATAGAAGGAACTTCAATTGCATGCAACTCTTGTTTTTTTTTTTTATATGTTGGGTTTCAAAAATCAATTCAATGTCTTGACACTTCCATGGTATCATAAAATAGGTCTTTGACAAATATCCCGTTTTTTGTAAGTGTTGTCGAAGATTAACCATGAACACATAATGATCTATTGTGGTTTAATGCCATAAAAGTAACTCATATCATTGAAGTATTTACAACCCTTGTCCAATAAACTAACATAGTTGCGTGCTAACAAAACACAAGTGAAGCTTATAGGGTGAAGGTATGAACCAGAGTTCTTCATTAGCTCAAAGAGTTCGAAAGCATGTTTGGAAAATTCATTCTATGCATATCCTCCTATCACAGCGTTCTATGATATCACATTTCCTTGAGGCATTTTGTCAAACAGTTTACGCGCCTTATGCATGCTTCCACATTTTGCATACATATCTACCAGGGCGCTCACAACAACAATATCTAAAAGAAAAAAAATTCCGCATTCGATTATGCATTGATAGATTTTCATACCCTATTCCAAAGCTCCCAATTTGTCACAGGCTGCGAGCACGCTGGCTAATGTTGTGGGGTTTGGCTTTACACTAGCTAATTGCATTTTCTTAAAAGTTTGCAAGGCTTTTTCAACAAACCCATTTTGTGCATAACCTGCAAGCATTGTGGTCCATGAAATCACATTCTTTGAGGAATTTCTTTAAAAAGCTTTAAAGCCTCGTCAAGATCACCATTTTGCGCATACCCTGCAATCAACGAATTCCATAAAACCACGTCTCTGTGAGACATTTTCACAAACAATTTACCTGCCTGGTGTATTCTTAGACATTTTATATACATGTATACTAATGCACTTAAAACTATAACATCTAAAGAGAATTCACTTTCTACTATGCTTTCATGGATATCTATACCCAGTTTTGTCACAGGCTGGTACTATCTTGGCAAAAGTGAACTTATTAGGTTTTTTCTTTTTTTTTTCCTCTTATCTGCATTCTATTAAATAATTTCAATGCCTCATGAGAATGTCCATGCCTTCTTTGATTCATAATTATGATATTCCATGAGGAGATGTCTCGTTGTATCAAAATAGCCAGAGCTATTATGCCCGAAGCTTATGCTGAGAATGCTCGTATCACTGTCACACCAATAAGAGGATTAGAGTAACCGAGAAAAGTAAGATTTCACCTTTTTGACATTGAATTTGGGCGGGTCTCTTTACACTTCAAAATCTCATCGACAAAATTAATTATAAACATACAATTATCAACCTTTAAAAAATCTATTGTAAATACATACTAGAGTATAATTTTAATATAATTTATATTATAAAATTTTAAACTACAATATCATATCACTAAATAAACAAGTGCCACGTAGTGGCCAAGTACTTGCCTTTAGTTTTATAAATAAATTTTATTTTAATTTTGATTTATATGTAAAGTGAATTTTTAATTATAATAATTTATAACTAAGTTTAATTTTAATTTTAATTTATATGTAAAGTAATTATTGAATTATAAAAAATTATAAAATTATTATAGTTCTAATAATATTTTTTAATTTTATAAATAATTATAAAATATCATTTATAATTAATTTAAATTATAAAATAGTTCTACTTATAATTAATTTTAATATTAATTATTTTGTCCAAATAACTCTTTTTCAACAATATTATAATGTTATTCTATTAAATCTAAATTTATATAATATATATTAAAATAAATCTAAAAAATATTTAATATTTTATAATATAACAAAAATAGAAATATTATTTTAATATAAGGAAAAACTTATCAATCTCTTATAAAGTTGTAAACCATAAACCGAATAAAATCAGATGATAAACAATAAATAACAAACGTGGTACATTTTAATTGGTTCACTCCAGTAATAAGACCTCAAATGTATTAGCCAATCATATCATCAAAAAATAATTTTTACAAATTATAAACTTAAAAAATTAACATTTAGACTATAGAATATGTGTTATTTTTAACAAAATAAGAAAATACTAAATTATAATTGGTGCAAAGAATTGGTTTTAATCACTACTTAATCGAAAAAATGCAAAAAGTGATGCAATAGTACTTGCTAGCCTATCGCAAGTACTAACAAGTGCTACGTAGTGGCCAAGTACTTGCCTTTTATTTTATAAATAAATTTAATTTTAATTTTGATTTATATGTAAAGTGAATTTTTAATTATAATAATTTATAACTAAGTTTAATTTTAATTTATATGTAAAGTAATTATTTAATTATAAATAATTATAAAATTATTATAATTATAGTTATAATAATATTTTTTAATTTTATAAATAATTATAAAATATAAATTGTAATTAATTTAAATTATAAAATAGTTCTACTTATAATTAATTTTCATATTAAATATTTAGGCCAAATAATTATTTTTCATCAATATTATTCTATTAAATCTAAATTTAAATAATATATATTAAAATAAATTCAAAAAATATTCAATATTTTATAATATAACAAAAATAGTCAATATTATTTTAATATAATATGCTACAAATTACACATTAGACTTTTGGTAAAAAAATTGTAAAACAAATTAAACAAAATCAATTAAAATTTTGAAAAACTTTAAAATATTCAATAATTAAAAAATAATAAATAAAAAGCTATTCATGCTCTTTACTCCTAAAAAAGTGGCCTATAAGACATCAAATGTATTAGCTAATCATATCATAAAAACAATTTTTTACAAATTATAAACTTAAAAATTTTACATTTACACTATAGAATATGTGTTATTTTTAACAAAATAAGAAAATACTAAATTATAATTGGTGCAAAGAATTAGTTTTAAAAGTGATACAATAGTACTTGCTATCCCAAGTACTATTAATGAACAATTTTCATTATAACTATTATAAACAAATAAATTTAAATAAATCAATATTTTGAACTAAATTTAATAAGTTTTTAAAAATAAAACTATTATAATAATATTAAATATTAATTTAATATAGTTTAATTTCAATATTAATATTTTGTAATTATAATGTGAAATATATAATTAGAATTTTAATAAATTTATTATATTTTAAAAAGTATAATTCTATTTAATAATCATAATAATCAAGAATTTTTATTTTGAAATTGAGCTACTAAAAATAATATAAATATATATTCAAAATATTTTAATATAAATATTATATTTGACATAGTTAAAAAATTAAACATTTTAATTTGTGCTATTAATTTTCTAATAATTTTTAAAATTATTTTTTAGAAATAAAACTAAGATAATAAAATTAAATATTAATTTAAATAAAAATAAATATATATTATAATATCATAAATTTGTATTTAAATTGTAATATTTTCTTAAAGTAAATAGTATAAACTAAAATAAATTTATAAAATATAACTTTTAATGTAAATTTATTGATATATAAAAAATAAAAAATAAAAAGTTTCATAAGAGCCTAACAAAATAATTTTAAAAAAATAAACAATCCAAATAAACATTGAGAGGTTCAAACATTCAAATAAAATTTGATCATATGATAATTCATGATAATGTTTTAAAAGTGTGGATTTGTTAACAAATCACATTTAATGTCCCCTATTTATTCATTAATTATTTTGCACATTTTTACCATGAATTTGTTATTATTGTCCAATGTTTTCATTATTACTGTGCACCATTTTTTCACACAATATTAGCGGAGGTAATTTATTTTATGAGAAATCCGTGCAATAAGACTCAAACTAAATGGACCAATCACACGTTGAAAAAATAATTTTTAAAATTTATAAAGTTAAAAATATTGCATATGTACTATGAAAAACTTAAAATTTATAATAGAATATAAAATATGTTAAATTTGTATTGGTTCATGCAATCCGTTTTAATCACTAGTTAATGGAAGAAATCCAAAAATGGATGTAATAATACTTGCTTAGCCTATTGGCAAGTACTAATAATGCTATAGTGTTATGTAAAAAGTGTACTTTTTTATAATTACAAGCCCAAGATGGTCTACCATTGATTGGTCCCTCACATGCCTATGGTCCCCATCCTGAATCAATGATGGCACTTCCATTCCTCTCAATATACTTGGTGTCACAAGTTTCTCATAGTCTGGCCTACTATTATTGAGCCCAAGGTGGCTCACTTCGCCTAGTGTATTCTTTTCTAAAGCTTACCCTTGGGCTCTTATCTTTAGCATCTAGGTGTGTCAAACCCTCGGTGCCCTTTTTGTGGGCAACCTAAAACTTTCATTCACATTTTCTAGTATTGCAGAAGAGTCGAACAGTAATGGTTTTGGATTCATGGCTTCTTTCAACCCTTTAGACCAGAACCTTTCTCGTGGCATATGATCTTGTTAGGAGATTCGCCTAGACTCCCCTTCAAATTTTTGTAGATATGGTAAACTTTTAGGATGTAAATCCTCTTCAATATTTGGAAAGATTGAAATGCAATGTTATTTACTCACAACTATCTTCATATAAATGTTTCTCTATATGCTAAATTATGTTTTTGTAATAATGTTATGATGTAGATTCAAGTACAAGCAAATAAAGTAGTTCTTGAAATGGCCCACTTGTAGGAGTTACTTTAGCATTGGGGAAATGTTTCATGTATAGTTTCCAGAGTTTCATCAAATTTTTCTATTTCTAGTGACAGATCTCTACTTTGCAGTCACGAACGTGGCCATAGTTCCTCTGCCCGCCGCTCCCATACATTGTGGTCCTAGGCTCCTCGCCGACCCTCTTGCGAGGAAAGGGATTTTCGGAGGCACCACTTAGCTTCACCACCCCATGGCAGTTCCTCCCCTGCATGGTCGACTGATAATGTAGCTCTTATCACTCTTTGCTAGCCAAACAATGGCAAGGATTCTAGTTGGCCCACTTTCTCCAAGTGGTTCTTGTGATTGGCTCTGGTCATTTCTCCCTTCAGGAAAGAGAATGAAGAAGAAGATAAAGTTGAAGATGGATGGTCCCTCCGAACCCTAATCGAGACCTAGGTGATGTATGGGGTAAAAGAGATGGTCCTGATCCTTTTCCCTCTATAGGCACTAAACTTAGCCGCTTAATGAGGTATGTTGTTGTTTCTGGGCTAGGCCCATGTTTTAAAGTTTCTGACAATCTTTCCGGGCTCAATGTCTAACTCTCATGGGGTGATTCTATATCCCCAACCTTTTTTGTGAATAGTATATATTTTTAATTATATCTATAATGGAAAGGCCTACTCATCAAAAAATGGTAGATTTGACCAAGAAAACCACTCTTATATGCTTTCATAGTAGGTGCAAAAATGGATTAAATATGAATTACTAGTTTAGAATGTATACGGTATGTACAAAACCTTGCAAAATTTAGACCAAAACTACATTTTCATCAATATTTTCAACTACAAAATTAATATTATTATAATATTTCAAAAACAAGTTCTTTCTACCAATAAACAACAAAACACCTAATTTTTACTATCATATTTATTTTCTACCTAAAACATAAGCAACTCTAATGATACCTTAAATAAACAAAGTAAATTGTGTGTGGAAACAACCATAATTAGATATTGACATTACAACACAATAGTAGGTAAAACAAAATAATAATCGAGATACTCATAATGGGTATGTGCAAGATCACGAGGGGCCAAAGTATGCCCTTAAGTGGCAATGAAAAATCAGCAAATCAGGGTTAGTCAACTTGACGTGAAAATTTCAACTAGCTATCAACCTAATATCAAAAAGTTGTAAAAATAGAATTTGTAGAAAAATGAATGTAGTTTCTAAACTACTAGGCCTTTTTTGAAAAAACGTTAGTATGATTGGTGAAAAGTATAGATTTCAATGTAGCAGTACAAATTTTTTTGGAAAAAAATAAGAAGTAGGTGTATGTCTGACCACCTTAATTATAATCAAATGATAATATTTTATTATAAGATTTTATATATAAGTAATAGACTCATGCTCAGATGTGACGCATATTTTTTTGTAATTTTATTCCAAAAAAAAATTAATTATTAATTTTCTGCTACAACATTTTCAGAATAAAAAAACTCACGTGTCTGACCACCTTAACTCATTCAAAACTTTACAAAATTCAAATTTTTGTTTTTCCTTATAGTAGGCGAAGCATAGAATGTGACACATTTTTTAGATTTAAAAAATGTTATACCATTTGAAAGTTATCGTCATTTTTCAATCAGTATATAAATCAACACTTTAGAGGTAACTCAATTAGAAAATAACTAATAATTACTTACCAAATTCAAAATTTGATAGCAATTATATCGATAGAAAGCTGATAATCTCCTTAAGATATCCTTTTCGTTTCATCAAATTTGGGTGAAAAAAAAGTCGTCAGCTACATGGTCGAAGTCTGGAACTCAGAGAAACAAGGGAAAAACATGTTTTTGAGACATTTCAATAGTTGACCATGTAGGTTTGGTGCACAAAGCAATACCGAGCCTAATCGGGTACCCGAAAAGGCTGACAAAATTTTAATTTTTCACTTTTCCCTCCCCTTTCTCCCTCCCATTTCTCCATCCTTCATATGATTATATATATTAGATTATATCACAATCAAAAACTATATATTATATCAAAAACTATATAGTAGATTATATATTATATATATTAAATATTATATAATATCAATTATATATTAAATATTATATAATATACATTTTACAATAAATATTATTTAATATATATTAATATTAAATGTTACATTATATATCATATATTATATATTATTTTATATGTATAATATATATTAATATGTATTTTACAACTATGTACGAAACGTTGGAAGATTGCAGAAAAATCATGGATGGCCATTGAAAGAAGCAAAGGAAATCAATCAGCCATTTAAAAAATTCATGGGCGGCCAATGAGGAAGAGAGAGAGTGAGAAGGTGGCGGGGCTGAGAGAGAGAGAGAGAGAGAGAGAGAGAGAGAGAGAGAGAGAGAGAAGGGGAAGGGGAGAGAGTAGGAGAGCTCGAGAGAAGGGGAAGGATAACCAATTCATTATAGTATTAATCAGTAAGGAGCAAGGCAAACTTAAATAATATCACAACAGGCATTAGAAATCCAAATTCTAATTAGGAGTTTTAAGCAAAGTGAGTAAGGTCCTGGATAGGGATATTACAGATCCACACATTGTTCAGTAGATACCTCCAAGAACCCACATACACAAGAGTAGGTTTGAAGTAAGACTAAGATTATTTATCGGCTCAAAAATATTACTGTGTTGTAATTTTGATTAACATCCAATCATTGTTACAAGTAGTGGTTTCCATTGTACCAAAAGATCAACTTATTAATGCTGATACAACCACTAGACTTATAGAAGACATAGGAGGCTGTTAAACCATGTCACAAATCCCGAGGGGAGTGCTGGCCACTTTTCCAACAATGTCCCCCTCAGCATTACCAGAGGGGATTCAAACCTGTGACCAAGCTCTGATACCACTTGTTACAAGTAGTGGTTGTCATTGTACCAAAAGATCAACCTATTAATGTTGATACAACCACTAGACTTATAGAAGACATAGTAGGTTGTTAAACCATGTCACGAATCCTGAGGGGAGCGCTGACCATTTTTCCAACAATCATTGGATGTGAAATTCACAAATTTGATTATATTACCACTGGTTCTATTTCAAATTCTGGAAAAAATGGATATTTGACATATGTTGATAAATTTCAGTCAACACTATTTTAAAATAACACATCAGTTTATTTTTACACATTGAGAATACCATCAATAGGAATTGAACTGAAATTGACATAGGTCATAGGAAATAAATGCCCCAGCTATTTGTTGTCTTCTACATTTTGAGTTTCTTATTACAATTAGGAGAAGAATATTACTCTCCAAATGGTTTTGGACAGTAACATTTGTACTTCCTCTTCAAAAATATTTCTTCCCTCATCTTGCTGCCTATTGATACCAACAAAGTGAATCTAGGCATTTCTGCCATGTAATGGGAGAAAAATGGTTTCCTAATTGATATGTGTCTAAATAATACATGCAAGAACCTTTTATTTGATATTGCTCACTAACACTTTACAACAGAAAATGTTTACAAAAATTGGCATGTACTTGCATGAGGACATTATATATTACAGAAATCCCACACAGAAGTAGTTGGCAAGCCGCTCAAAAAGTAGTAACTGGTAGCAAGTTGGATAATGCAGATGCTTTAATAAACCACTATCTTCTTTACTCAAGCAACATCTAGTTCATCTGTTCGACTGGGGCATGTTTGGGAACATACAGTCTCCATTTAAACTCAAGTCTTTGGAAGTAGTTATATTTTTCAGTGGAGGAGATACACCCATTGGATCTACAATAACTTTATGCTCACTAGAATTTCCATTTCTCTTCAATTGGGATACTCTTAAAAAAATTACAGCTACCCTTTTACCAATTTGGGAAATCAATGGGTCTATTTGTGGACCTCGAAGGAGTTGGTCACCTAAACGAGAACCAATTGAGATGAATCAGGAACTTCTCTACAAAAGAGATCAGTACCTTGAGAATCTCTCTACTTGTCAGTTGAATTAAAACCTTGGACCATAGATGGCTGCCCTTTGTTGTAAAATGAGGAGTGAGACTGCCTTGCCAAAGGTGGAAATGAACTTACATTTGAGGGATAATGCCCAACATGAGTAACCTGGTTTCCCAAGTCCCGTAAATGCAAGGCCATTGACGAATAGGCATTTCTAATAGAAATATTTGTGGTGCTAGAATGAAGTGCACGACCAAATTCTTTGCCTACTAATGAACCAATTGAGGCTTCATTTCACATTGCTCTGTGGATAATTCCACAGCACTTGTTACTTCTCTATCTAAATTTTTTGTGTCAGTGTACATGTGCACTGAAGATCTTCTATCACTACTTGAGCTACTACCAGATGGTGAGTACTCATCATCATCATCTGACATAGGCTCACATGCATATCTTACTTCTTTCCTTTTCCACTTTCCCCTTCCTAGCTCTTCCTCCTTATCTATAACTTCTATCATGGGTCCAAGAAGCTCTTCCCACTCTTTCCCATTAATATGAAAATATTTTTGTCCGTAATAGTATTTTCTGCATTTATTATGATATTGATCTGATTTGATGCACCTTTGCTATTTGATCCATACTTCCCTTTCATTTTACTTGATTTGCTCATTTTTCACGTCATAGGCCAGGATTTGATAGCGCGTATGACCTTGATACTGCCGGCGTTAATGATAAATTTTACCTTTTAGCTATTAATTTTTTGTCATTTTTCTTGTATGATGCTTTTGTATACAAATTGTGGATATTCTCTCAGAAAATTTTCATTTTTTCTTGTAGGATGCCTTTGTATACAAATTTTGGAGAATCTCTGTTAAAGAGTAGGTAAGGATGGCTAAGCTGAGTGCAGTAGAGAGGGAGATGACTAAATTAAGAGAGCAGAGGCGGAGAGTGATAATGATGAAAATATTTCAAGGCTTGCGAAAATATGGAAATTATAATCTTCCTCCCAAAGCATACATTAATGAAGCTCTTCGTGCCTTAGCAAAGGAAGCTGACTGAATTATTGAAGCTGGCAGTACTACATATAGAAATGTGGTATGTATTTTTGGCCTAAATTTTATTTTTCATTTCTTTTAGGTCTTTAAAGGAAGTTGGCTAAATCTTTGTATTAAATATCAAGGGAATGCATGAAAATAATATGATTCCAAGCATGAGCATGAGTCCCTACAGGGGCATAGTTGTGCCTTTTACAAGCATCGTAAACCCTAGCTACGCAGAAATGGAGGCTTTGAAGAATAGTTCACACTTGGAATCCTCAAGTGTGTCCTAAGGGGTCCTACGACCCCTTCGGACACACTTGAGCATTCAAATGTGTCAAAACGGGTCATGGGGACTTCCTAGGGGTCCTAGTATGACTTATCACGCGTTAGGACCCCTAAGAAGTCTCCCATGACCACTTTCAACACATTGGAACCCTCAAGTGTATCCTAAGGGGTCCTACAACCCCTTCGGACACACTTGAGCATTCAAATGTGTCAAAAGGGGTCATGGGGACTTCCTAGGGGTCCTAGTATGCCTTATCACATGTTAGGACCCCTAGGAACTCCCCATGACCCCTTTTGACACATTGGAATGCTCAAGTGTGTCCTAAGGGGTCCTACAATGGCTTCAAACACACTTGAGCTTTCAAATGTGTCAAAAGGGGTCATGAGGACTTCCTAAGGGTCCTAATATGATGTATCACGTGTTAAGACCCCTAGGAAGTCCCCATGACCCCTTTGGACACATTGGAACACTCAAGTGTGTCCTAAAGGGTCCTACGATGCCTTAAAACACACTTGAGCATTCAAATGTGTCAAAAGGGTTCATGAGGACTTCCTAGGGGTCCTAGTATGCCTTATCACATGTTAGGACCCCTAGGAAGTCCTCATGACCCCTTTCGACACATTGGAACCCTCAAGTGTGTACTAAGGGGTCCTACGACCCCTACAGACACACTTGAGCATTCAAATGTGTCAAAAGAGGTCATGGGGACTTCCTAGGGGTCCTAGTACACCTTATCATGCGTTAGGACCCCTAAGAAGTCCCCATGACCCTTTTTGACACATTGGAGTGCTCAAGTGTGTCCTAAGGGGTCCTACAACACCTTCAGACACACTTGAGCATTCAAATGTGTCAAAAGGGGTTATTAGGACTTCCTAGGGGTCCTAGTATGCCTTATCATGTGTTAGGACCCCTAGGAAGTCCTCATGACCCCTTTCGACACATTGGAACTCCCAAGTGTGTCCTAAGGGGTCCTATGACCCCTTCGAACATACTTGAGTGTTCAAATGTGTCAAAAGGGGCCATGGGGACTTCTTAGGGGTTCTAGTATGCCTTATCACATGTTAGGACCCCTAGGAAGTCCCCATGACCCCTTTTGACACATTGGAACCCTCAAGTGTGTCCTAAGGGGTCCTACGACCCCTTAGGACACACTTGAGGGTTCCAATGTGTCAAAAGGGGCCATGGGGACTTCCTAGGGGTCCTAGTACACCTTATCACATGTTAGGACCCCTAGGAAGTCCTCATGACCCCTTTGGAAATATTGAAATGCTCAAGTGTGTCCTAAGGGGTCCTACGATGCCTTCGGACACACTTGAGCATTCAAATGTGTCAAAAGGGGTCATGAGGACTTCCTAGGGGTCCTAGTACACCTTATCATGCGTTAGGACCCTTAGGAAGTCCTCATGACCCCTTTGGACACATTGGAACCCTCAAGTGTGTTGTAAGGGGTCCTACGACCCCTTCGGACACACTTGAGCATTCAAATGTGTCAAAAGGGTTCATGGGGACTTCCTAGGGGTCCTAGTATGCCTTATCACATGTTAGGACCCCTAGGAAGTCCCCATGACCCCTTTTGACACATTGGAAGGCTCAAGTATGTCCTAAGGGGTCCTACAATGCCTTCGGGCACACTTGACTATTCAAATGTGTCAAAAGGGGTCAAGAGGACTTCCTAGGGGTCCTAGTACACCTTATCACATGTTAGGACCCCTAGGAAGTCCCCATGACCTCTTTCGACACATTAGAACCCTCAAGTGTTTGTTAAGGGGTTCTACGACCCCTTCGAACACACTTGAGCATTCAAATGTGTCAAAAGGGGTCATGGGGACTTCCTAGGGGTCCTAGTATGACTTATCATGCGTTAGGACCCTTAGGAAGTCCCCATGACCCCTTTCAACACATTGGAACCCTCAAGTGTGTCGTAAGGGGTCCCACGACCCCTTCGGACACACTTGAGCATTCAAATGTGTCAAAAGGGGTCATTGGGACTTCCTAGGGGTCCTAGTACGCCTTATCACCCCTAGGAAGCCCCCATGACCCCTTTCGACACATTGGAACCCTCAAGTGTGTCCTAAGGGGTCCTACGACCCCTTTGGACACACTTGAGCATTCAAATGTGTCAAAAGGGGTCATGGGGGCTTCCTAGGGGTCCTAGTATGCTTTATCACGCATTAGGACCCCTAGGAAATCCAAGTGACCCCTTTCGACACATTGGAACCTTCAAGTGTTTCCTAAGGGGTCCTACAACCCCTTCAGACACACTTGACCATTCAAATGTGTCAAAAGGGGTCATGGGGACTTCCTAGGGGTCCTAGTATGCCTTATCACGTGTTAGGACCCCTAGGAAGTCCCCATGACCCCTTTTGACACATTGGAATGCTCAAGTGTGTCATAAGGGGTCCTATGACCCCTTCAAACACACTTGAGTGTTCAAATGTGTCAAAAGGGGTCATGGGGACTTCCTAGGGGTCCTAGTATGCCTTATCACACATTAGGACCCCTAGGAAGTCCCCATGACCCCTTTTGACACATTAGAATACTCAAGTGTGTCCTAAGGGGTCCTACAATGCCTTTGAACACACTTAAGCATTCAAATGTGTGAAAAAGGGGTCATGGGGACTTCCTAGGGGTCCTAGTACACCCTATCATGCATTAGGACCCCTAGGAAGTCCCCATGACCCCTTTTGACACATTGGAATGCTCAAGTGTGTCCTAAGGGGTCCTACAACACCTTTAGACACACTTGAGCATTCAAATGTGTCAAAAGGGGTCATGAGGACTTCCTAGGGGTCCTAGTATGCCTTATAACGCACTAGGACCCCTAGGAAGTCCTCATGACCCCTTTGGACACATTGGAACTCTCAAGTGTGTCCTAAGGGGTCCTACGACCCCTTCGGACACACTTGTGTATTCAAATGTGTGAAAAGGGGTCATGGGGACTTCCTAGGGGTCCTAGTATGCCTTATCACGTGTTAGGACCCCTAGGAAGTCCCCATGACCCCTTTTGACACATTGGAACACTCAAGTGTGTCCTAAGGGGTCCTACGACCCCTTTGAACACACTTGAGCATTCAAATGTGTCGAAAGGGGTCATGGGGACTTCCTAGGGGTCGTAGTATGCCTTGTCACGTGTTAGGACCCCTAGGAAGTCCTCATGACCCCTTTGGACACATTAGAACCCTCAAGTGTGTCCTAAGGGGTCCTATGACCCCTTTGGACACACTTGAGCATTAAAATGTGTCAAAGGAGGTCATGGGGACTTCCTAGGGGTCCTAGTACACCTTATCACACAGTAGGATCCCTAGGAAGTCCCCATGACCCCTTTTGACACATTGGAACACTCAAGTGTGTCCTAAGGGGTCCTACGATGTTTTCAGACACACTTGATCATTCAAATGTGTCAAAAGGGGTCATGGGGACTTCCCAGGGGTCCTAGTACACCTTATCACGTGTTAGCACCCCTAGGAAGTCCCTATGACCCCTTTTGACACATCGGAATGCTCAAGTGTGTCCTAAGGGGCCCTACAACCCCTTCGGACACACTTGAGTGTTCAAATGTGTCGAAAGGGGTCATGGGGACTTCTTAGGAGTCCTAGTACACATTATCATGCATTAGGACCCCTAGGAAGTCCTCATGACCCCTTTCGACACATTAGAACTCTCAAGTGTGTCCTAAGGGGTCCTACGACCTCTTCAGACACACTTGAGCATTCAAATATGTCAAAAGGGGTCATGGTGACTTCCTAGGGGTCAAATGTTCATACATCAATTTTTATGCCACTGTTAGTTTCTAGAACAGATGATGACATCTACTTATTCAGTATAGTCAGACCGCCGAAATTACAAGGAGTCTGTAGAAAAATCCTGTGCTGGATACTTTCAAGAGGACTTGGGGTGAAAATGTATGTCATCAAATCAACTATGTAGGTATTTTTTCAAATACATTATATATATATATATATATATATATATATATATATATATATATATATATATATATATATATATATATATATATATATATATATATATATATATATATATATATACATACACATTAGTATATATAATACATTATATACATTAGTATATATATAATATATTATATATATATATATATATTATATACATTAGTATATATATAATATACATTATATATATATTATATACCTCTTTTTATTTATAAAAGTTCAATTTTTTCATTTACTCCCACCGTTTTTTCATGTACCCGATAAAATCGGGTACCCGATTATTTTCTGGTATAACTTTGACCAAAATATTCCTTGTCCCCACATACCAGAGAAGCACAAGATTTCAGACTTTTTTCACGAGTTGCAGGAAAAAAAGAAAAGTGATTTGGGGCCCATTTTTTGTTTTTTGTCAACTTGTGGTCTCACCATGGGAAGCAATAGTCGTCGAAAGGCTAAACGCAAGAGGAAGGTGACAGATGGAGAAATTCAAGCATATAATAAAAAAGATAGGGAAAATCACCAAAGACGGAGAGAAGGTATGTTAAACATTAATCAAGGTGACCCCGTAAATGTAGTTGCAAGTGAAGAGGATGTTGAATTTGAAAATAATATGGAAATTAATTTTGTGAATAACAATGTATGGAGTGAAGATGAAAATGTAGAGATGGAGAATGAAAATGTAGACTTGGGGAATGAAAACGTAGATTTGGGGAATGACAATGAATGAAATGAAGATGAAAATGTACAGATGGAGATTGAAAATGTAGACTTGGGGAATGAAAATGTTGCACAAGAACCACATGAATGTTACACATCTCCAAATTATATGCGAAATGAAGTCCCTTGCAATAAAGATAATCAATCTTCAAATTCAGGGCTTGAAAGAACACCTAAATAGTTAATTGAAATTGAGGAGAACATTATGAATAATTGGGAAAGAAAGAGGTCACATAGAATCATTAGGTTGTGGGCTTCAAGACTTTATGATCAATTTTTTGGAAACATGACATTGGTTGAGCAATGTCAAATTTTTGTGCAGTTGTTAAAGATGCAAAAGATGAGGCTCGTGCTTGTGAAATTGAAGATTCGTGTGAACACAAAAATGGAGAGAAATGCCATTGTTGTGAAGAATCTTTTCAATGCTCTCAATAGCATTTGGAAGACTAGCAGAGAAAAAGACAAGAGAGTTGCTTGGAGGATTATTACAACCTCCTTAGTAAGTCATTAGTTGAGAAAGGCTCGTTTGATGAGAAAAAGTTGTGTTGACTTCAATATAGACTGTAAAAATTTGGGTAGAGCACTTGCAAGAAGAGAAACACTTGATGATCCGCTTCAAATTGATACATGGGCTTATGGTGGGGTACTTCCACATTTCGATAAGAAGCTAACAGATGTTGTCAAGGATGAAATTTAACAATTTTGGGATGCTAATTCAAGAGTGTCACCAAACGTGAAGGATGTCTTGAAGTTGAGAGTTAGCAATCGAGACCGCACTCCACATCCTAAACATTATGTGGAGGTAAGTCAAACAATGTTGTATAAAAAATTTTGTGAGACACATCCAACATTGAAACTATCACAAATGTCTTTTGAATCCGTGAAGCCATTTTATTGTGTACCCCTTAAGATTCGGAATACATGTTGCAAATATCATGTTGAGTTTTCAATGCATCATGAATTATTACAGTCCATTCGTTCTACTTTGCATACTAATGAAATGCTAGAGGATTGTGGTGCAAGTGGTCTTCCCAAATCATTAAGAGACTTGCTAGATCAATTTTTATGTCATAGAGATGATGGTTGTTTATTTTATAAAAAACATTGCTTAAATGCCAAGTGCTCAGAATGTGGTGGCTTGTCCAATTTTAGAACATGTTTTCATGAGGGTTTGGAACACAATTTTGGAAAGACACTCGTCCAAAAAAAGGTATATGAAACAGTGAAATATACATTGAAGAGTGGAGGTGAAGGCTCTAGATGTGAGTTAGTTGTAAAAGAATACAATGTTGCTGATTTTATCTCAGATTTCAAGACAAATCTTTTTTACAAGTATGCAAGGCATAGTCATAGGTCTCAATGGTTGGATCAACAATTCAGGACGTGTAAGGACACTTTCCCCATTGGAACTATTATATGCATTATAGACTTTGCTGAGAACTATACATTACAGCCCCAAAATGAGACTCAAGCTCAATATTACAATTCCATTCAGGTTACTATTTTTGTACACATCACATATAGACATTCCCCTGATAGCACAAAAGATGAGTGAAAGATAATTAGAGAGTACCATTTTTATATGAGCGACGATAGGTCTCACTCTCATGAGTTTGTTCAATATTGTTTCCAGAACTATTTTGACTTCTTGCAGGAAAATGGTATTGCTATGGATAGGCATCTCATTTGGTCGGATAATTGCACCGGTCAATTTAAGAATGCCATAATGTTTTATTGGTTGTGTAGAATGCATGTGGAGAGAGGTGTACCTCATATTTGGAGTTTTTTTGAGTCAGGGCATGGGAAAGGGGAGCATGATGGAGCAGGTGCATGTGTGAAGAGAGCTCTAATTAAGGAGCAATTAAGGATTTCAGGTGTTGTACTTCTTGATGCTAATCTATTGTTGATTGGTGTACTTTAGCATTGTCACAGGGGGGACTCTTGATTCTATAGTGCATAGATTCTTTTGGTTGGTTGAGTAGGGAACTATAGGAGATAGATTGGATTGTCAAATAGTGAAAGACTCTTCGAAAATGCATTCATTCTGAAGCTCCAATAGTAGTACATGGACCATTTGGACATGAGAGTTGGCTTGTTTTTGCCCCATGTGTTTTCAGTATGATTGGGATCATTGGGATGTAAAGCCAGGAGATGCTTTTGCATTGGTTGCACCGCAGGGGAATGATGAGAGGTCAGATTATTGGTTAGCACATTATGTACGAGGTAAACAAAAGCTTGTACAACCAATGACAGATGGTGATATAGTCAAGGATGGGGGATCCAATTAAGGACATTCCAAACCTTGCAACCAACATAATTACACAACAAATTAGTCAATAATGCAACACAAAGTAACTGTTTAACACTAATTTCATTAACATGCCCAACTATAAGGCCTTCTGAGTTAGGGCCAATTACAATTAGAAAATAATTCTGCAAGATCCACAACCAAGATCTAATACAATCTTAGATAGTTCAGCTCTGAAGACAATCAGAAGCTGATGGAAACCCTAAGGCAGATCTAAAATTGAGCTCGCAAGCCTCCAAGTAATCTCCTTGTTTCCAAGTGTGCAAACCCCTAGCTTTGCTACAAATAACTATCAGATTACAATCTGATCTACAAGAACATCAAGAACTTTTCCACAACTTCGCTCTCAAGCTTCACATCTGATATCCCAAATCTGCTAAGTTGTTCCCCTTCCAAGTTCTGTCTCTAAACATCTACCAAGCCCTCCTTAAATACTAATCATCAGCCACAAGTAGGCAAGATGAAACCCTTAACTCCCTAAAACAAATAATTAAATGCCATACAAGTCGGCTTACAAATGTATACAAACATTTAATTCAAGATGTCGGTCCATAACAATGGCTACCAACAATAAATTCATCAAGTCAGCTCAACAAATCACACATAACTCCAGTCGGTAAGTCAAAACTACTGAGCGATAGTAAAATCACCGAGCACGCCAGGCATCACCGAGCACTAGTGTCGACAGAGCACCGCATGCATGACCGAGTAACACTTTCACCGAGTGCCAGAGACTACCGAGTTCCTTCAGTGACTGAGCTTCCTTCAATGACTGAGGACCGTCGGTTAAGGCTGCAACCGAGTAACACCGGCCAAAATACAAACACTCCATGCAATTTCACCAAGGACATAGAATGCCCTACCTTAACCTTGGATGCCCCTGCATCAGATGGTGA
Organism: Chamaecyparis obtusa; assembly: GCA_027943335.1. Taxonomy (NCBI): domain Eukaryota; kingdom Viridiplantae; phylum Streptophyta; class Pinopsida; order Cupressales; family Cupressaceae; genus Chamaecyparis; species Chamaecyparis obtusa. The sequence continues at coordinate 2,066,667 of BSBK01008882.1, read as the reverse complement.
TGGGTTCACATATCCTACTAGTTCAGTTGTTGTTGCGGAATATGTCTGTGAACATACATGATTAGAAAGAATAGAATTCCCACATTTGAAGACTATGAGAAGCACAAAACTATTCTCATGTATTCACACCTTGTTATAGCAACAAATGTCAAGTTGTCAAAGCATCAAGGAAGACCAAAGACAAAAAAAACTTTGGACTATTAGTACTGCTGATCATGAAGCACTATTGGAGACCCTGAAGCAAAGAGATGACCCTTCAGGAACATTTGACTAGGTAATAAGTTAACTTAGTGCATTATTTTCTAAGTTCGTTAAGCTTAATTTCAATACATTAATTTCACCTTTCTTAGATTGTATTTTGAGTCAATAAACTTAGTTTTGTATGTGGATTGTAACTTGTGCAGGAGCACCTATGAAGACACCTACGGTCACCATGGATCCAATCAGAGATAGAAGGACAAAAGGATCCTTAATGGTTAATTAAGATCTTTTGAAGCCTATAATGGCAATTTGTAACAATCAATTTGATTTAAAAGTTAAATGTCCTAGAAGTTTTGATAAGGACTTATGACCAAAATCATGTATGGGTGGCCAATAGTGCCAACAAGGGATCTTACATGTCATTTACTTATGTCATTTGCATGGTTTGAATTATTACATGTTTGATTGTTGTTTCTAATGCTTTAAGGATATTATTTTTTATCATTTCAAACAATATATAGAAGTTAAACCTCAAACATAATAAGCTCCATGAACAGGGTATTCCAAAGTAAAGAAAAACAAATGTCCTAATATTCAGTCTTTGTTATTGGGTTTTGGGAGGGGTGGTAGAATATTAAAAATAATTGAATTTTAGTAGAGTGCTGACTGGCTTAGTCATGATTAGTTTCACAGTTTAAATTTCAAACATACCACTAATAGTCATTGCAACAGAACTGGGTCAAGAAAAGAAGTGTGCATGCTTTCCCATTTGGGTCTTCTCTTTTTTTAGAATGAAAACCTAATTGTTTCCACTGTAGACAAGGACATGTTCCTAAGGACTACTTACTCAATCTGTAAAACACAACTGCTTGCAGGCTGCCCAATGTACCATAATGCATTGTGTGTTTTATGGTCTGCAAGTGACATGCTTTCTGAGTTGCACGGGAGAGTAAAAGGGTTAACTTTTTCATTACTAAAAATGGTGTGGACTATAAGTTGGTGGTTCACTTTCATGACATTTTAAACATGAGTGAAAATCCTATTCTTCCCACGGAGTTACTAGAACACTCACGACCACACTCGACCCAAGTGACCCCAAGGTGCACTAAGCACGATTGGGCAATGATCTTCTGAGGCTCGTATATCAGACCTCGTGAGAGGTATCGACAAAATTTAAGGGGCTACAAGATTGTGTTTTCGAGGTCTACAATAACCTCTCTCAGTTTTGGGCGATTCAACTTCATTTGCATTTGGCAAGGCGATCTTAGTCGATGCCAAAACTTGTAGTGAGGGTCAGTTGAAAGTAGCTCAGCCGTGTATTTGTCAAATCATCCATCCTGAGATCGAATCATCTACTCCATCAGCTCCTGTTGGCCAGGTAAATGCTAGTGACAACCCCGTTCCACCCACAGAGTCACTAGAACGCTCGCGACCACGCTCGACACAAGTGACCCCAAGGTGCACTA